>CM076578.1:523830509-524169071 GCA_034641835.2 Pinus albicaulis
TTTATCTTCGTCATGACTAACCACTGATGATGCATCTGCATGTGCATCTTTAATATAGGATTCCCGAGCATATTATGTTCCAGTATGGCAAGTTCTCCAATGGTTTTACAAGGATAATGAAAACACTCGCCAGCTGGTCCTGCAAGACATTCATCACAAAAATGTCTATGATATGTTTGATAACAGTCAGGATCCATACTATAGGGGCTAACCCCATAATGCCACCACCAATTTGTTAGCCATGGAATTTGTGATTCTCTCTCATTTATCCATGTCGGGGCAAACTTCAGCTTGGTGTAGTGGGTCTCTTCTGGTCCATCTTTGTTAAGGAGATCCCACCACAGTCTTTCATATCCTGCAAAGTTGTAAACAGTGTCAGGAAAAATAAGCTTCAGATCATCATGCGGCCATGAAATAAACTTGCCATGAGTATAGGAGCCGAGCTTTCTGACTCTGTTTATTACATAAGATTTATAATATTCTTTCGATCTGTCACTACCACCAGTACTAATGACATAAAGATCCCAAAAATCTTCTGAGAGTGATCTCTTAGCTTCATGTGAGGCAGCCATGCTGTGTGAATACATCATCTCATGTATCCACCTGTTACCTTTTGGGTACACTTTTCTGCCTGGGACCAAGTGTTGCAAATCTGTGTGATTTTGCAAGTTACCATCTAGCACTTGGGTATTTCGGAGGATCCAAGTTGGCCTCCATTTCTCAAAGTAAACAGGCCAGGGCTCATCATCTGCTATATATCTGAGCTCTTCCCTCTTATAGGCCTGATTCCACTTAGTCAGAATGACAAAACAATGATACTGAACTTGCTCCTCATTGTCATTTTCTTGTTCTTGGTGCTGGAGATATTCTCTGCTTAAAAAGTCTGGAATACAGTTTTCAGAACCTCTTATATGTTCAACTTCAAAACTGAAATATGCAAAGAGGGCTTGCCATCTAGCAAACTTTGCATCCTCAGGGTTCTTGATTTCTTTTGATAAAACTTTATCCAGAGCTTTAGCATCAGTTCTGAGCAGAAAATACTTATTTGCCAAATGAACATAAAACTTACTCAAACAATACCAAGCTGCTTTTACCTCTTTTTCAATAGGAGCATAATTTGCTTCGGCTTTGCTCCAAACTCAAGAGGCGAAGAGAACAACCTGTTCTTTTTCTTTCGGGTATTCTTTCTTTGGCTTTTGTTTTAGCACACCTCCCCAACCAACATTGCTGGCATCTGTTTCAACAATTTTATAAGCATTATCATCAGCAACATGCAGAATGGGCAGAAATTTTAGGAACTTATCTGCAAACTCCAGTGCGTGATGTTGCAGAGCAATCTGGCCATTTTCAATCTCATGTCCTAAGAATTTGATCTTTGTTCTGCATAACTCCATTTTCTTTTTACTTAGGACAAGACCATTATTTTTGACCAATTTCATAAAGATTTTCAAGTGTCTGAAATGGTCACTTAAATTTTTAGAAAATATTAGCAGATCATCAATGTATGCAAGCAACCAATCTGCATAGGGTTTGAAGATAGAATCCATCACTTTTTGGAATTTTGATGGAGCATGCTTCAGACCAAAAGGCATAACATTCCATTCATAATGTCCGTGAGGGACACTGAATGCTGTCTTCCATCTGTCACCCTTAGCAATGGCGACTTGCCAGAAACCAGACTTTAAATCAAACTTCGAGAACACCTTGGCTCCTGATATTCTTCTTATCAAATCTCCTTTTTGAGGGATTGGATAAGTGTCATCTGCTAACACATTGTTCAGAGGCTTATAATTGATCACTAGACGCGGAACTCCTCTGACTTGCTCACTTCTCTTGTTTACATAGAATCCATAGCAGTTCCATGGGCTACTGGATTCTCTGATTAGCTTCTTCTGTAGAAGCTGTTCAATCTCATTCTGACAGTGTTGTCTGTCTTGGACAGACATAGGGATGGCTCTTGACCTACAAGGCCTGCCAGTATATCCTTCCTTGTAGGGTAGCTCAATGCTGTGCTGCTTTCTATGCCAGAAGGCATTCGGCTCTTCGGAGCAGCACTGATCTTCAAATTCTTTCTGGATTTCAACAATCCTTTTCTGAATTTCTGGTGAACTTAACTGCTCTTCGACTCTGATAGTCTCTTTGTGATCTTTAAGTTCAACCAGGCTTTTCTCAACTGTTTGAAGTTTCTTCTCTTTAGCCTGCATTATCTGCACCATGGGTGAAATCCTATTTCTGGAAACATAAGGAAGTTCAAATCTTTGACCAGAAATAGTAATAAAGATTCCTGCGGAGTTATCAGGAAATCGAAAAGATCCATGGGGCTCAACTGCTGCAAGAAACACATTTCCCAAAATACAATCTACAGGGATGTCTGAGACTGCTAGGGAAAGCTTGACACATTTAGATTCAAAGCAAACAGTGGCTTTTGACACTTCAAACTTCAATTGCTTAGATCCTAATCCCTGGACTTCCTTTTCAGCTGTAGTCCAATATCTAGAAGGGATTATATGCTTTGATATGAGGTTAAGATCTGAACTAGAGTCTATTAAAGCAATAACCTCATAAAATTTACCAGCAACACAGAGTTTTACCTTGATGTGATGTTGCTGATACTGGACTGCGAGGACTTGCATATCCCCGATCTCACTGAAGCCTGATGAAACAAAGGTGCCTTGCACTGGATGTGCTGACTTCAATTTAGTATCGAGTGTGCAGCAGGTAGTTAGTCCGCCGTTTGGACAAAACATTTGAAGGAGAAGGTGCTTCCATTGTTCTCAGGATTTGTAATTATTGAGCTCATTCTTTATACTGCGCACTTCATTTTTCACACTCAGATCTCCTTATTCACCTCCCCCAAAGTGAGGCCACGAGCTTTGTTATGCTGCTGGAGATACGATTTGGTGTTACGCTCGTAAGAAGCTTCAGCAAAATTAGGCTTCTTAGAGGAACTGGAAGATTTGGAAGAACTGGAAGAACCAGGAAGATTCTTCATGTAAGTATCAAGGAGAGCTTGCTTTAAGTCTCCTTCATCCATGGCACGAATTTGGGCAAAAACTTTGAGATCATCATCGGTTTGAGCCATGAGGACATGAGGTGGATCTTCCACGGCAGAAGAATAAGAATAAGAATCAGACTCAGAAGAAGAATCACATTTACAGGCTTCTGGGTCTGAGCAATGACAATACATGTTGACCTGTTCATCAGAAGAGGAAGATGAACAGTCATCTGAGGAGGAATCATCAGAAGAGGGGGGCATGGCATGCTGCATGATAGAGAGACGACGACCTGGATATGATGGACAGTCAGAAACCCTATGTGAGGTAGACTTACAATAGGCACAGGCGTCGGGATCTTGCTTGACAATGGCTTGGGAGGAAGAAGGTTGTTTGTTTTTTGCATACTTACTAGACTTCTTACCCAGACCTCTTTTTGACTCTAAAGCAGTAGGACACATATTGGATGTATGTCCTTTCTGACCACATAACCAGCACACCTACTCTCTAGTTCACAAACATCTTAAATGTTATTAATTTTGATTGATAAAGGTGTTAAAAGATGTTTTTTTGGTTTATATAATTTTTGATGAAAAAAATATATTTATTTAATCTTTCTAATTTATTTTATTCATTCTTACAAAACAATATTAATGGGAGATTTATAAAGTTTTAAATATTAATCAAAAGCCTTTAATTTCTGGAAAGTAGTAATAATAAAAAATTAATAATAAAATTATAATTATATATAATTTGATGAAAAATAATTTATCAATATTAATAAAAAAAAATACAATTTACAAATTTAAATGCAAAAATTATAAATCTTAATAATTTTAATAAATAATGTATAAATTTACTGAAAAATACCATTTATATGTTAGAGAATAAAAACATAAATTATAAATTTTATAAATATTAATATTGAAAAATAATATATACAAATTTGAATGTAAAAATATAAGTTATAAATCTTAATCATTTTAATAAATGATATATAAATTTACTGTAAAATATAATTTATAAGTTAGAGAATAAAAACATAAGTTATATATCTTATAAATATTAATGTTGAAAAATAGAATTTACACATTTAAGAAGAAGAAAAAAACAAATATTATTAAACTTAATAATCAAAAAATACAATTTGAGATAAAAACATAAGTTACAAATTTTGAAATAAAAATATAAATTACAAATTTTGATAACAGAAATATTATCCATAAAACTTTAGAAATGTCTATAAAAATCCAAAAGAAAGAGGAAAAGCTCATCCTTTCCGAAAATCAATCACTTTCCGAAAAAAGAAAACGAAAATCAAATCACTTTCGAGAAAAAAAGGAATGAGCTTTCCAATTTCCCATCCGCATAACTTTTTGGAAGGAACTTCCCAACTTCCAAAAGCAAGAGCCTTTAATTCATCAACGGGTAAGTCTTAAGTCAAGCACTTTTGAAAAGACAATGGCAAAATAGGGTGCCAGCACTCACACTTGCAATGGCCACGTCGTCATCCATAATTGAAAAAAGAGCTGCGATTCCTTTGTTGCAACGCAAAATAGAAATGTGACAGATAATGAAAAATAATAATCCCTGTATAGTTAGTTTTAATTCAAAATATTATATAATATTACTAATTTTATTTTTAGATAATTTTAGATTTAAGATTTTTGTGATTTATAAGGTAGATAAAAGTATTTTAAAAAAAATTAATGATGTGATTTTTAGATAGTTGTTAAATATATAAGTTAATATTATAGTAAAAATATTTCACTTTTACTTCAGCAAAATATTTTAATATTTATATTAAAATAATTTTATATAATTTTAAAAGAGATAAAAAAAATTAATAGTAAAAGAAAAAAAAAATTATATATTAATTTCTAATTTGGAAGATTTATAATTCTTATATTTTTTAAATGCATTTTAATGTTCATCATAATGAAATTGTTTTTAGGGCAACATTAAATTTTCTATAACCTGGAATATATATGTTGCCATCTTTAACCGGAAAAAACAACTGGCTACAGCCTGGAAAAATTTGGGCAGGTGTACTGGGAGCCCAACCAGCTCAGAATAAAATACGCTTTTATCTCCAGTGGCCTATCTGAATGAACTTGCAAGCAAGAACCCTAGATGGGAAAGACCTCTAGATAGGTCAAGATGCTGGCTCATAAAGTAATAATCTCTAACATATTTCTTGAATTATAGAATATTAAATACTGTTAGGAATATACTGTCCACTATTAAATTTAATCAAATTTAAATTTAACTCTAATATCTTATAGCTTGGAAAATAATGGTGACCGACAAATTTGGGCAGAGTACTGGGAGCCCAACCAGGTCAAAATAAAATACCCTTTTATCTCCAGTGGCCAATCGGAATGAACTTGCAAGCAAGAACCCTAGATGGGAAAGACCTCTAGATAGGTCAAGATGTTAACGCCGAACCTTCAGCCAAGTTGGTGATTGTTGGCTTCTCATTATTACCCAAATTGTGCAGTGCCGACCAACGACTCAGGTCAAGATGTTAACGGCAAACCTTCAGCCAAGTTGGTGATTGTTGGGTTCTCATTATTACCCAAATTGTGCAGTGCCGACCAACGACTCATCTGTATCCAGGAAAGGCACATTATGTGGGCTCTCTGTTTCGCTCCTATTTCTGCGTGGGGTGGTCGGTCCTGTTCCTAGAGTGAAGGAATACATGGATCGTACAATGAACTATGGGTTTACCATTCATTGGGTAGAGTGAAGGAATACATGGATCGTACAATGAACTATGGGTTTACCATTCATTGGGTATTTATCTCATGGTATTGGTTAAGTGAAACTGTGAAGGCAACATGGTATTAGTATGGGATTAAGTGTTTTTAAAGATCTTTTAGGGCTTTATTTGTAAGACAATGACTGATTCACTGGTTATGGTGATGAAGATATATCTGTGAAATTGGTTTTACCAATTGCCTATCCCATTAAGGTTGAAGAATTTCATATCAGAGTTCCACATTCTTCGCCATCTGTACAAATTGGGGCAGCGGAGGAGGGAAAGGTGAATGAAACAATCTTGACCAAGTTCATCATGATGCTACCACAAATGGGTATGATGGAGATTTTTTTTATGAAACTCCTACTTGTAATTATAATGGCTCAGGTAACTCTGAATTTGTAGTTGGGTTGGAGGAAAATATTTTTAATTTGAAGACCGATTCTGCTCCAGCAGGAGATGTCCGTGTTTGGGATTCAAGTTTTGAGGGCTGATGGCAAACCAGTTATGGCAATGGGCCATTGCCCTCTGCGATGATCAAGAAGTTAAGGTTGTTTAAGGTTTCATTTATTCTAACCATTTTTTCATCTCCTCCTCAAGTACAATTGTTTTTCTTTATTAATTTGTTTGTGTGTAGATTATAGGATTTCCGTCCAAGTAATTGTACTTTATGTATGCCAAAGTGTTTTTCTGTATGTTGCGTTATATTGGGCTAGATGTAATAATAGCGATAGGATGAGATCCACAGATCTAACAACAGCGATGATGAAAATGACATGCAAACAATAGCTACGACGAAGATTAGATGCAGAATGAATCTAGCCCAAAATAGCCCAATACACAGAAAAGCACCTGACATACATAGAGAACAATTTCTTTAGATGGAAATTCCATAATCTAAACAAAACAAATTGTTAAACGAACGATTCAACCGCAGCAGCGACGAAGATGAGATCCGCAACGATGTTTTCAATATCTGAATCAACCAATAAAACCCCATGGGAGAGGCTCAGAAAAATGGAGAGTAAGTTTTATATATTCTTTATTTGGTTGGATGAGTTCTACATTAGTATTTTTGCCGATTTTGCCATAGCTACTGCTATCTATAGTTTTGTTTGGCATGTGCTTTACTTAAAGAAAGGGTATAGCCCTGTTAAATCTGGACATAGCTTATTACAAGATCCAGATCCTCATAGGACACACATTTGACACTAAAATAGTTTTTGATTTTATGAAGGTTAAGGCTTAACAACTCTCCAGGCTTAGCAGGTTTGCAATAACATTATCAGAAGTTAGGATCTACCATCTGATCAGAAAACAAGTTGCATCTTCCTCTGTAAATTACAACTTTCAGCTATGGGGAGTTATAATGAGCCCTTTGGTTATAAGATAACCAAAGCCATTTGGAGGTGCAACCAACCACATTGTGTTTCGATAGAATTGTTGCCAATGTTGTGCAGGTGTGCAAGTTTCACAAAACATTTTTCTTGAGAGCGAAGTTTGCCCTCGAGCTTCTGATGCCCTGTTGGTTCAACCTAACATTTCACTTTGTCATGCAGGAGTCTTCCATCAACGAAATTTTAAAATGTGGTCAAAATTGATGAAACACTCAATTCAAAGCTAAGGTAAAATTACCATTGATAATTGTTTTTTCACTCAGTTTGGTGAAATAAGCTTTGCTAATAGGTTTTATTTTGTTTTCATCTTTGCTAACTATATCGTTTATGGCTAAAAGATATTTTCTTTGCAAAATATATATGAAGTTATTTTAAAGTTTAAGAGGTTAAAGATAGTTTATGGACAGATTGTTTTTCTGTCAAGCTCTTGTATTTGACTCCTTTCATGTGAAGTTTCACAATAAAGGCTCTTAGCTTCTTGATATACTCCTAGCTAAATAAATTATCCCTAAAGCTAGTTGTCAAAATATCTACATAACTTTTTCTGCGTCTTTGAAGGTCTTACATTAGAAAATGAAACGCTTTTTTGTTTCTACTTTTCTCGAAGAGCAAAAAATACATGCACTTTCCTCCCACACTTCTTTTGGCATTTTCCAGCCAGAGTTGATGAGAGAAATATTGGTTCCTATGTACGCTTTACTAGTGGGATTAAACTCTCCAATATAATATTTTTTCTTTCTCCTTGGCTCCTTCTCACAAGCAAGTTTGTGGAACTTATCCATAACAAAAGCTTTTATCTCTTTATGGTCTGTGAGACACATGCTCAAGCAAATACCCCATTTGCTAAACCATTTATTATTTTGCCACATCCAAGTGTTTTTTCTTTTATACAAAATGTCATTAAACACAACTTTAAGTTATCTGCCATTTTCCAATTGCTCAATTTTTTTTAAATACCTTATGACCTGTACTATTTACTAATGAAAATTTATTCATATTGTAATGTTTATTATTACAAGGAAAAAATAAATTAACATTTGTTCCAATAGGATAGAAACAGGGGCTTTAGATGGGCAATGGACTAATAATGTTGTTTTTACATATAATGAGATGGATTTATTATGTTATTTTTGTTTCTCTATTTTCATTTTAGATTAATCGCGGGTTTGATAAATAGGTTCATTAATTAGAGTTTCAAACTCTCAATACATGAATTCATCAATTTTTTCCAGATTGATCGCAGGGCTTGATAATGTGGAATGTTTAATTTTTCCGAGTTTGTCATATGGGCTTTATATGATATACCTTGTAGGAAAGGGACATGGAAGAAATAGAGTCGGCCAGATAACTTGTTTGAAGTTTTGTGATAATATTTTTATTTATTTGTTGATTTTAAAAAAATCATGTAAATTAATTAGCTTATCATTTTTTTTTTTTTATATTATATAGTTTGTTAAAATGTGTTGCAGAGATTCTGATCCTGAACGGTGGATGCCTAGAGTTTCGAAATGGGTACCAGTTTCCCATTTTAACCTATTTTATTCAATTTATGTTGTGTGAGTTTGTGTTATATGTTTTCGAGTTTCTTTTGGTATTTTTTTGGTCGGTGCTTTTGGAAAAAAATGTTACAAGTTTTGGTGGTTTTTTTTACATTTTTCTGATCTAATTTGTTTTTGGTAAGGATTTCTTGAATTCAAGTTTGAATTATGAATTCTCTCAGATAAAGTGATTTAGATATTTTTCAGATATTTTACAAATGCTAAATTTATATTGTCAAAATCTTATTTAAATAACAAAAAAATCAAAATTTCCCCAAAAAAATTTAGCTACATTCTGACAAAAACACCAAAACGTATAATAGTTAGAAGTCATGTTATTATTTGAAGTATTAATAATGTTGGCGATGGACCTATGCGCTCTTTGCTGTTGAGCTTGTATTGTGTCCTAGAGATTCTAGAACCTGAACGGTGGATGCATGCAGTTTTGAGAAGGGTACTGGCTCCTGGTTTTAACTTGGAGTTTATGCTGAGTTTTGTTGGGAGTTCTAATGGCGTTAGCAACGGACCTGTACCTCTTCGATGTTGCGTGGGTGTATTTTGTCCAAGATATGATCAGATAAGCATTTGTCCAAGATTAAAGCACAGAGGAGCTTTTTATGCCATGGAGAAGTCACCTGGAGAGCTCCAAGAAAGGATGCAGCGAAAGATTTATGTTAAGGGATCTCTGTCAGAAAGTTTTGGCAGTGTTGTGAACAGTCAGTAAGGGCAAAAGAGGGCAGTTGAGAGTGACACAGAAGAATACGCTCGGAGGAGCGTTTGAAAGCCAGAGGGAATAGACAAGAGGCTTGACGCCTTTGTTTTTTCTGTATGCCAATAGTTGCCTCAGTGTAGTCGAGCCTGATTTGTCCAGAGGAAGTAATGCTGGAACTGTTTGATTTACAATAGAGAGATCGGAGATTTCTCTATGGTAGGTAAATTTTTTTGTTTGTGATTAGAGATAAGGGAGTCTGGCTACTGCTGGGTTGTATTTTCTGATGGGAAATTGACTGAATTCCTGCTATTTAATTCATGCAAGCTGAAGACGGAGTGAATGTATCTGAACTTGGGCAGATATGATAAAACAGAGTTACAGCAAACTTTGTCAGCAAAATTAGAGTTAGAGTGGATAATCTCTTTTGATTGTTTTGTGATTATTCATAACAATGTAATAATTAGAAAGACTTTTATCTATTTTATAAATCACAAAAGAGTCTTTAGATCTAAAATTCATATTACTTCTTTTGTTTTTTTAATTCTGTATCTTTCGAGTGATGTCAAAATCGAAAATCATCAATTACAACGTTCAATTGGTTAAAGAGTGTGAGTAAGCTAGTCATTTTAATATTTTCCAGAACCTCGTATGCTTTTGATATCCACCAGCAATTCAACAACGATGACAAAGATATGCTCAACGATGTTTTCAATATCCCTGCCAAAGAAAACGGATCGGAGAGCCTCAGAAAAATGGAGGGTAAGTTCTGTATATTCTTTATTTGGTTGGATGAGGTTTACATGAGTAATTTTGCCAAAATGGAGGGTTAGTTTTGTATATTCTTTATTTGGTTGGACAAAATGGAGAATTAGCTTTGTATATTCTTTATTCGGTTTGATGAGGTCCACACGAGTATTTTGGGGCCAATTTTAGCATAACTACTGCTATCTGTAGCTTCGTTTGATATTAGTTTTATTTGAAGAAAGGGTGTAGCCATGTTAAATCTGGGCATAGCTTACTACCATTCCAGATCCACACACACGATTCGTGTTTGATATAAAAATGGTTTTTGGTTTTGTGAAGCTTAAGGTTTAGCAGTTCTCCAGGCTTAGCAGGTTTGCACCAACATTACAAGAGTTAGATGTACCATCTGATGAGAAAAAAAGTTGCATCGGCCTCTTTAAATTACAATTTCCATTTACAGTTTCGAGTTATGGGGAGTTACGATGAGTCCTTTGTTTAGAAGTAAGAAGCCATGTGGAGGTGCAACCAACCACACTGTTGTTGCATAGAATTATTATAAAATGGTGTGCAAGTTTGACCAGACATTTTTAAATCAGTGATTAATGATAAAATGTGGCATAACCATATATCCATTTATTGTTAATCAAAAACTTTTTAGTGTTCCATCCAAAACTCCATAGACTTAAAATACCAGTGACTTGTGACTTACGATAAGAGTGCTTTAACAATACATCTATTCACAACCGAAACTCCATTATAATCCATCCAAAACTCCATGAACAACTTATACTGTGTTGTTATACAGTTTTTTTAATTTTTGAACAACTTATAAGCTATACTGTGTTGTTATACCCTTTTTTTACATTTTTTGAACAACTTATAAGTTATCCTGTGTTGTTATACAGTTTTTTTTTATTTTTTTATTTAGTTATGAGTTTGCTAATATTTGTTCATTATACGTCCATTGTTTGACGATATAATTTTTCCCAATATTTTCCTATTTTTAGCATTATTACGAATAGGTTTATTGATATTGTAATTTTTACTCATTACAGGAAAAAGGAATTATAGGACAGAAACAGGGTTTTAAAAATCTCTTTTCATTACTGTGTAATTATTGATGTTACTTATTTTGTTATGGATCTTTCAGTGGCAAAAGCGAAAATCCTTTATAGCAGCTTTCAATTTGTTAAAACGCATGAGAAGACCAGGGATTTTAATATTTTACAGAACTCAAATATGCTTTTGAAATCCACTAGCGAGAGAAAGCGATCCTGAACTTCGTTCAATAATGCCTGCCCAATTATCTCTTAAATAGAAGAATCTCATATCGGAGTTCGAGAGTCTTCGCCATCTGTACGAGGAGGGGCAGTGGATTAGAGAACGGGAATGAAACAATAATGCCCAAGCTCACCACTGATCCCAATCAGTGTGCCATGATGCCACCATAAATGGGTCCAGCCCGTGTGTTTGATAAAAACTCATATTCGTAATTATAGTGGCTTAGGCGAGTCTGAATTTGTAGTTGGAGAAAAGTATGAAAACGATTCTGATCTAGAGAGAGGGTGTCTGTGTGCGGGATGCAAGGTGTTTAATCTGCGTTGTGTAACGAAGTTACAATTTTGGTCGATTGTGGGAGTGTTTAAATTGTTTTTCTGGGAGACTTTAGGGATATCAAATCTTGAAACTGAAACTGGATTGAGATTTTATCAAATCAAACAAGAATTTGAAGCAAACTTGTAGTATGTTTATTTTATAAATTGCTAGTTCCAGTTACCATATGCTTTTCTAGACTTAATTTTGAGAATGTTTGAGATAATGCCCTCCATTATTGTGCTTACTTAGTTTAGATTGGGTTGTTGAGGAAGTTGAGAGATTCTCTCAACTTCTCTCTCTAAGATTAGGATTAGTTCACCTATATATATTTGATGTATCTCTGATTATTGAATATAGAAAAATAATTATTTGTGTGTGAATGTTGTGCGTTCCTGCTCTCTCACAATTTCTAATAGAGAAAACAATTTGTTCTTTTTATTGCAATGATTAAAAATAATTAAAGTCTCTATTTAGTCAAACCCTAAGGAAGTTGTTTTCTTTGATTTATTAATTGATATTTTATCACATCATAGAATTTCCATCATTAGCCATTGCCCTTCATGTATGACACGAGCATTGTTTTTTTATTTATTTATAAATTGATTTTTTTTTTCACATCATGCAATTTCTTCATGGGATCCAGAGGAGTGTAGTGAAGAAGAAACAAAACACAAAACTTCAAAATTTCAAAGACACATCTTAGAATAGGAATAGATTAACAATGGAAAACAGAAATCACACTTAACATTGCATAAGAGTCTATGAAGTTTTAGCCTTGAAATCACATTTAATATTGTAGAAATTTTAGTCCAAATCTAGTTATTAGTTTCTTTTTATTATTCTCGTGTAGTTAAATGACCATTCCCATAAACATATATTCAACAAGCTGAAAATAATAAATATTTCTGAAAACACAAATTCTGGAAATTTCAAAGTGCTGAAAAATGTAGAAATAAAACTCAGAAATTATTTTAAGTCACACACACAGAAAATGACACGTTGATTTTTTGTCAATATGACCTTAGAAAAACCCCCTATAACCCTTGGAGAAAACCAGTTCGAAAGCTCCTATTTATTTCTGAATATTGCTTTTATAGTGAAATAGAAAAACACAGTGAAAATTCCAACAATCAAAATTATGGACTTATCTCGATTTTTGTGCTTGCACACCACCTCAGAAATTGTGCCAAATCAACAACTTACAAAACATAAATTTTTACAGCATTAATGACAGCAATAAATTATGTACAATCACCTCAGAAAACGTGCCAGAATCAACTCTACAGAACTGTACGGATTTGTACAGCAACCCTCCTCGAAATCTGTGCCCAGAAATTGCCTCGAAATCTATGTTGAAGATGTTGTCCTTTTCTCGGTTTTTGTGCTGAAAATATCCGCTGCACTTCTCGATTTTCGTGCCCATATTTCTAGCTCAAACTCTGTCCTTAAATCTCACTTTCTATTTTTTAATTCACCCCACTTTAATAAAGACCCTCTTATTCTTTTATTTCCATAGTCACTTTTCACTTTCTAATTTCACATTGACTTTATTAAAATCATTTTAAAATTAGACTTAATAACTTTATCACTTAAAGTCACTTTTAAATTATATTTGAATCCAAGTCTTCCTAGAGTGATCATCAATGAATAAAACATAATACTCATATCCACTCAAGGAAACATGAGACATCTGACCACTCACATCGGTATGAATCAAATCAAGAATCCCAGTCGATCTGTTGTCACTGCTGGGAAAAGGGAATTTGGCAAACTTTCCCATAACACATCCTCTTAATGTATCTAGGTGATCAGAACTGAAATCTGGCACACCTGTAGTGATCTCCTGCAATGTCCTCAAGGCCCCATGGTACATGTGCCCCATCCTGCAGTGCCAAATCTCGCACAGCTCTGAACTGCTAGCTCTGTTATCGGTACTACTACTCAATGCCAAAAGGGGCTGAAATGAAAACTCGTACACCTTGACATGGCATACACCAATCACTCTAGCTGAAGAAGCTGGAGTGCCCCTGGGATATATAAGTACTTGTCCTCTCCTTAACAATACCTCATACCCTCTGTCCTCCAATGCTGAGACGGATATAAGGTTCTTCTTCATCCCTGACACATAGAACATCCGACACTTTCAAGGGAGGTTTGGGTTCCCTATCAAATGTCAATGTCCTCACACCGACTGCTCTAACAATGTTGTCGTCTTCAAGTACTACCTCTATATCAGTGCCACTCTCTGAAAACTCTGAGAAGTACTCACGGACTCCTGTCATATGACGTGAAGCCCCACTATCAACATACCAAATACCTGAAGATGCTTCACTAGTGGAGGGAAATGCACACTCCCTCTCAACCCTCGTGGCAGGTGATCCTGCACTAGTGGACTCACAAGCAATGAACCCAAACTCCCGGTCAAAGCTCTCTGAAAAGTCCTCTATCTCTGATGATGTTGTCATAGTCTTGTCTTTTCCCTTCTTCTTCTTCTCCGGACACACAACTACATAGTGTCCCAACTTCTGAAAATTCCATCACTTCACCTTGGAATAGTCCTTCTCCTTGTTCACCAGCTGCTTACCTTTACCTTTGCCTTTGCCCCCACCACCAGTTGTAAAAGCTTGCTTCTTTCCCTTGGCCTTCTTGCCCCTTGCTAACAATGCTACATTGTCATCCTCCTCAACTGCTTTGGTTGCCCCAAGATGGTTCTTCTTGATTTCATTCTCAATGCAATCATCCCACAACCTCTCCCAAGTGGGAAGGGTCTCCCGTGCAACAATCCCATCAGCAAAATTCTCCCATGTCTTGGGAAGACCATTCACTATAATCCACACCAACTCGTGGGTGGAATGGCCTCTCCAACAGCTGCCAACTCATCTCTCACATTAGTGATCTTTGTGAGGTATGCAGTAACATTGTCAGTCTTTGCCATCTTAATGGCCTTTAGCTTCTCCCTTAGGACCATTTTTTTGTTTTCATTGGTACTCTAGTAGAGATTGGTCAAGGTTGTCAACATCTCATATGCAAATCTCTTTCCTCTCACATGAGGAACAACATGGTCTTTCATACCATCCAGAATCAGTATCTTTCCCTTGGCATTCTTCTTATTAAAATCTGTCAGATGAACAGGGTCAGCAGACACTACTTCTAGGTGTTGTGCGGTGTGAACCATGATGCCCCAGACTTCTCCCTCCTCAAGATGCTCTAAATTCTCTCCATCCATGTACTGTAGTTATTATGCCCATTCTACCTATCCTTCACCCTCAAGCCCAAAGACATGCTCGCTATCCTAACAAACTGAAAATTTCAATGTTGTGGTAAAGGTTTAGTTTTCTATGTGAAATATAAGATTGTTGTAATTTCTCATTTGTTGTCTCAAATTGCACTTTTCAGCCACTCAAGCTCTGATACCATGTAGAAATTTTAGTCCAACCCCGGTTATCGGTTTCTCCTTATTACTCTCATGTAGTTAAATCTCCATTCCCATAAACATACATTCAACAAGCTGGAAACACAGAAAATGACACGCTGATTTTTTGTCAATATGACCCTGGAAAAACCCCCTACAACTCTTGGGGAAAACCAGTTCAAAAGCATCTCTTTATTTCTGAATATTGCTTTTACAGTGAAACAGAAACACACAGTAAAAATTCCAGCAACCAAAATAACAGACTTATCTCGATTTATGTGCTTGCACACCGCCTCGGAAATTGTGTCAAATCAGCGACTTACAAAACAGAAAATTTTACAGCGTTAATGACAGCAATAAATGTTGTACTGCCACCTTGGAAAACGTGTCGAAATCAGCTGTACGGAACTATACGTATTTGTACAGCAACCCTCCTTGAAATTCATGCCCAGAAACTGCCTCGAAATTTGTGTTGAAGTTGTTGTCCTTTTTCTCGGTTTTTGTGCTAAAAATATCAGTTGCACTTCTCCTCGATTTTTGTGCCCATATTTCTGCCTCGAACTCTGTGCTTAATGTTGATACCCTCTTCCTCAATTTTTGTGCCCCCTCTTTCTTGGAAACAGAACCTCTCTCTTGTTGTATGGATTTATGCCTTGGGATTTGTGCCAATAAGGTGGTGTACGGATTTGTTGAAGAATCCTTGATGTTGCCCTCTTTCTTCTCACTGCTCAGAAAATCTCCTTGCTTTCTTCTCATCTTCTCTCAATCTGCTCATGAAAGAATGTGTGACATTTTCTCTTATTTTGCTCCTTTAACCTAACTCTAAGTGACTTTTGGGGAATCCCTAAATCGAATGGCTAAGATAGCTTTAGATCTAGATCTGAGATTAAATGTGCATTTAAATTTCACTTTTTATTTTTTAATTCACCTCACTTTAATAAAGACCCTTGTAGTCTTTTATTTCCAAAGTCACTTTTCACTTTCTAATTTCACATTGACTTTATTAAAGTCACTTTAAAATTAGGCTTAGTAACTTTATCACTTATAAGGTCATTTTTAAATTATATTTGACTTTACCACTTATAAAGTCACTTTAGGAGAAAAAGTTAAATACATTTGGACACTTTTCCCTAGGCCAAAGATCAAAGCCATAGGGAACCACTTGTCCTCTAGTACCCAAATTTTAACAAACATTGTGTAAGAAGCCTTGGCCTTGCTTGGATTGCTCAAGAAGAGGCAAGATTACACATTTATAGATGGGAGAAGAGTTCTAGATTTTTACTCATGGTTGCACAGTGAAGAAACAACTCAAATGACGGTGGTTGTCGGTGTGTTAGGTTCAACATCGACGTGATTGTCAGAGAGTAGGTGTCAATATCTTCTTTACGGCTTCACGTTTAACATTCTCCCACTTGAAGCCAAATAAAGAATCCTGAATCAAGTCACACCGAGTCCAACCATGCCTATACATAACTCATGTTTATTTCTTGGTAGAATCTTAGTGGGTATATCAACAGGGTTCTTATTTGTATGGATATTTTCCAGGGATAATTGTCCTTCCTCCAACACATGCCAGATCCAATGGTACCTTAAGTCAATGTGCTTGGTTTTTTAGTCAAATGTTGGGTTTTTTGCTAAGTGAATGGCACTCTGACTATCATAATATAGCACATACTTGTCCTACTTTATTCCTAACTCTCTTAGGAATTGTTGCATCCACAACATCTCTTTACAAGCCTCTGTTGCAACTATATACTATGCCTTTGTTGTAGAGAGAGGCCTACAATTCTTTGTAACCTTGATACCCAAGACATTGTTGCACCTGCAAATGTATACAAATAACCTGTAGTGGACTTTCTGGTGTCCATATCTCCAGCCATATCTACATATGTAAATCCTTCAAGCACGATCTCATTATGACCAAAACATAAACAATAATGACTAATACCCTCAAGATACCTTAAAATCCATTTTACTGCTTGCCAATGTTGTTTGCCTGGATTGGCAAGGAACCTGCTCACTACTGCCATTGAATATGAAATGTATGGTCGTGTGCATGCCATGGCATACATCAAGTTGCCACTTGTTGAAGCATAAATAATCTTGATCATTTCTTCCTTCTCCTTGTCATCACTAGGACATAACTTAGGACTCAACTTGAAGTGGGCTGCAAGGGATGTACCAATTGCCTTGTCATCCTTCATATTAAACCTGTCAAGCACCTTCTTGATATATTTGTCTTGCGACAACCACAACCTTCTGTTTTTCATGTCACGCATAATCCTTGTGCCCAATATCTGTTGTGTTGGACCCAAATCCTTCATTGCAAATTTGCTTCCCAAATATTTCTTCAACCTATTCAACATAGTCTTATCATGCCCAACAATCAACATGTCATCCACATATAAAAATAATATTATATATTTTCCTTGATCATACCTTTTGATATAAATACAATGGTCAACATCCAAACTATGAAAACCATGTTCCAACATGAATGAATCAAATTTCTTGTACCATTGTCGAGTTGCCTATTTCAACCCATAGACTCTTCTTCAACCTGCAAACTAGATCTTCCTTGCCTCTTTCTATGAAGTCTTCTGGCTACTCCATATAAATTTCTTCCTCCAATTCACCATGAAGGAAAGCAACTTTTACATCTAATTGTTTACATTCCAAGTCTAAAGCAGCAACAAGACCAAGAATGACACTAATGGATGACATTTTGACCATAGGTGAGAAAATGTTAGTGAGGCCAATACCTTCTTTTTGGCAAAATCCCTTCACCACCAGCCTTGCTTAATACCTCTCATTTTTGTCACCTTCATCACTTAATAAAATATAGTTTGAAGGAGGATAACTTTGTGAAGGCTTAGGTCACGACCAAGCCAAACACCAAATTGGTGTATGAGACCCCTTTGTTCGTGGGACAAGGGACCCACCTCCGTGCAGCTAATTGACTGCTAAGTCTACGAAGGCATACATAGTCTATCCCCCTCTGATTTTGAACATATGACCTAGAGAAAACACATGCTCTTAACCATTAGGCCCACTCAAGCTCTTAAAATTAAAATGTTCTTGAAATACATCATTTCAGTCTATAGTTTCATTTTAATCGAAATTTTAACATGATTTCTCATTTATCACTTTCTCTTAGCCTTGAGTGAAAGCTTAATCAATACAAAACATTGAAACATGTTGCATACAACAATATATTCAAAATACTTATTAGTGAAAAAAATTATATTTATAGACTTTTCGCGCGCGCTGGCTCTGGTCCTCCGCTCTGCCTCCCACTGCGCCCTCTGTTCGCGCCTGGGCTGCTGGCAGCTCCAGCGCGCCCTAGCTTCGTCCTACTCGGCCTGCTCTGGGTCAGATCTAACCATGGATGACCGCATGACTCCTGATCCCCCTCCGCCTCCGGAGGTTTCTGCATTTAGGGCAATGATTGCTAATGCTCCCAAACGCCCTCCATCTTTGTCTCAGCAGAAATTTGTGAAAAAAATGGACTCAATCCCCACAGTGGCTCTTCCCGAAGGAGACACCTGCAAATCGGCGTTGAATCTGGTGGAGCGGGGCCTCATAGGCCAGTTCACGGGCCTCTGGCCCTCTCCCAAATCTGTTGAGGACTGGACTCAAAGGAACTGGAAGCCTTTGATCAAGGAGGGAGTCAATAGCTACTTCGTAAGTAAGGGTTTCTTTGTGTTTGTCTTTGAAAACCCGAAAGACAAAGGATTAATCTTCAGAAACGGACCATATTTCATGGGCCCTCAGGGCCTTTACCTAAACAAATGGTCCCCTGACTTCGACCCCTCCCAGGATGTTCCCTCGGCTGTCCCGGTTTGGGTTAGACTCCCTCACTTGCCTCTCCACTGTTGGAATCCAAAATCTCTCCAGACACTAGGAAATGCATTGGGAAAATACATAGATCAGGCGGCAAGAAAGGATCAGTACTCATGCGCCCGCATCTGCGTAGAAGTAGATCTCGAAGAAGGATTACCGGAAGCTATCAAGCTCACTGTTGCTGGGTGGACACATGTCCAAGAGCTGGACTATGAACAACTGCCATTTAAATGTAGGCATTGTCACGGGCACGGTCACTTTGCAAAGCATTGTAAGAAGAAGGCTGAGGAACAGGCAGATAAACAAAATGGGGAACAATGGACCCTAGTCCAGAAAAACACTAGCTCAAAAAAAGGCGCAGGCAAAGGAAATATGACAGGAGGTCAACCAAGCTCCAAAAGCAACCAAGAAGCGGAAGCACCACCAAATGCACCAGAAAGAGAGCAGGACATACAAGCCAACCTAAATCAGGAGAATGAGGAACAACCGGCCCCTTCTCCTCCAAATAAAGAGAGAGAGGAAACAACTCAGTTGGAGGAAAATCAAGGCTCTCCCACTAATCCTTCCTACGCAGAAATAGCAAGGAAAAAACCTGTGGTTAGTTCTAGTTCTTCCGAGGATGAATTCTACGAGCGCCCTTCCAAAAAAGCAGGAAGGAAATCTCGTAAAGAGAAGAGGGAAGAAGAGGCAGAAAGACTCAAGATCCAAGGAAGTCAATCCACAATAGAAATGTCTATTGGGCGAAATATCAGACCAAGGCCTTCCAAGGGAGGCCCCAACCCCCTCTTTGTAAATAATGAATCTCGTCTCTTGGAACTGCAGAGGTTTGGGGAACCCCTCTAAAATAGAAGCAGTCAGGGAGCTATTGAAATCAGACCCCTCAGACATTCTTATGCTCCAAGAGACAAAAATAGAAGGGAAGGCCCTTCTAGAGTTAGGTAGAACAAAGTGGAACAAAAAAGCAGGAAAAGCAGTCAGCTCAAGGGGAACCTCTGGAGGGCTGGCAACACTTTAGATGGACGACCTCTTTCAGCTGCTAAGGTCCCATGAAACCCAGCACTGGATATACACGGAGCTGAAGCATAAGGCAAGTAAGTTGTCCATCTCTCTCTTCAATCTCTATGTTCCGGTGACTTATTCTGAAAAACGAGAATGCTGGGATACACTTGTGGCCTTTCTTGAGCAGACCAATCCCAGCAACATCATTCTTGCCGGGGATCTGAACATTGTTTTGAAAGAAAAATAAAAGAGGGGGGGAAACAGCTCCAGAGACCCTATGTTGGCCAAGGTTGAGGAGATCACCCAGCTCTGGGACCTTCTTGATTTCAGGCCCATTCGTGGAATTTACACATGGTCAAATAATCGGGTTGGTTCGGAGCACATTTCTGCTCGATTAGACCGTTTCTTGGTACAAAGTTCCATTATGATGAACAAGAAAATATCCACCAAAATTTTGCCCAAGCTCTCCTCAGACCATAAACCCATCTAGCTCCATTTGGAAGATGAAGAAGACTTGGGTCAGCTTCCTTTTCGATTCAACCCTCTCTAGATCGAGAGAGATGGATTCATGGAGACTGTCAAGGCAGCATGGGCCAAACCAATCTCGGGATCCTCCAGCTACGTATGGGAGCAAAAACTGAAAGCTACAAAGCAAGCTCTGAAGGACTGGATAAAAACACCGGACATCAACCCCATCAATCAGAGAATGGAGGCTGTGCAGTCTTTGTCGGACCTGCAAACAGATATGGAAAACGGAGATATCACATCAGAGTTGCTCGAGGAGGAAGTAAAAGCACAAAGAGAAACATACCAATCTTTTCGTAAGGAAGAAGAATACTGGAGGCTTAAATCCAGAAGCCTTTGGTTGAAGGCCGGGGACCAGAACACTCCCTTCTTCCACCGGCAATATAGAGCTAGACTGTCAAAGAACTACATAGCAGAAATCAAAACAGCTGAGGGTCAAGTATGTAAAGGATTCAATCAAGTTAAAGCCGCTGCTGAAAACCATTACAGGAACTTGTACAGAGAAGAAACTCAAAGCAATGATGAGAAGGCGGATGATTTTCTCTCCAGTGTTCCCTCCCTTATCAGTCCTGAAGACAACTTAAACCTCTGCAGACCCATTACTGAGGAGGAAATCATAAAAGTTATTTGGTCCATGGAATCAGGTAAGGCCCCTGGGCCGGATGGGTTCACAATTCACTTCTTCAAATCCTGCTGGCACATTATCAAGGCAGATCTGCTTAAAATGACAAGAGGATTCATGCAGAAA
This sequence comes from Pinus albicaulis, assembly GCA_034641835.2. Classification (NCBI taxonomy): domain Eukaryota; kingdom Viridiplantae; phylum Streptophyta; class Pinopsida; order Pinales; family Pinaceae; genus Pinus; species Pinus albicaulis. The sequence continues at coordinate 523,851,778 of CM076578.1, forward strand.
GCCAAGATTGGTGGAGGAACCAAGTCCACTTACCTGGCTTTAATTCCTAAGGACACCAATCCTGACTCCTTTGCTAGATTTAGACCCATCTCGTTGTGCAATGCTTCTTATAAAATCCTGGCAAAACTTCTGGCAAGTCGGATCAAGCCATTGTTAAAAAAACTGATCTCCAGCTATCAAGGTGGCTTTGTGGAGGGTAGGCATATTCTGGACAATGTGATCCAAGTTCAGGAGACAATACACTCAAGTAAGCAACGAAAGGAGAAAGGTATGTTGATTAAACTAGATATGGCAAACGCCTTTGATAGAGTTAATCATAATTTCCTATCTAAGGTCCTGCTCTCCTTTGGTTTTTCGATACATTTTGTCCATTTAATAAATGCCTGCATTGATAGTCCTTGGATTGCTCCGTTAGTTAATGGCAGACCCGCTAACTTCTTCCAAGCTCAGAGAGGTATCAGGCAGGGTTGCCCACTCTCCCCCTTCCTGTATATCATAATGGCAGATTCCCTCAGTCGTAAGCTTACTGCTGAAAGAATAGCAGGTCATATTCCGGGCCTCAAACCTTCTAATGGAGCTGAACCATTGAACCATGCTCTCTTTGCCAACGATTCTCTTCTACTCGGAGGAGCCTCCATCAGAATAGCCAGAGCATTCGACTCAGTCCTCAGAAAGTACTGCAGAGTTTCAGGTGCCTTGGTTAACGAGAGTAAGAGCGAAATATATAGCTGGAACATAGACCAGAATGAACTCTCTGCAATCTTTGCTCTTCTTGGGTTTAAAGGTCAGGCAAACTGGGACAGGTTTAAATATCTTGGTCTTCCCATAACTTCTGGAGTTAACAAGAGATCGTTATGGAGTGACATAATCTCAAAAATTAAATCCAAAATTGCTGCGTGGGGAGGCAACTGGCTAACTAAGGGAGGTAAAGTAATCTTAATTAAAACTGTGATGTCTGCACTCCCAATCTTCCTGACGGCTTTCCTCCTTGCACCAAGAAATGTGATGGAGTATATCTCCAAGTTGTTCAGAGATTTTCTTTGGTAGGGAGGGAAAGGCAACGAGAGAAAAATGCATCTGGTTAACTGGGATGTGGTCAAAAAGCCATTGTCTGAAGGCGGCCTGCAAATTAGAGATCCCACGCTTGTCAATCTTGCTTTGGGAGGAAAGATTTTGTGGAAGCTGTTCAATGAGCCCTCTCATCCAATCAGTGTTACCCTGCGCTCAAAGTATGGTCCCAATAACGCGCTCTCCGACCTACAGACAACAAGTGCACCCAATAGCACGCAGGTCTAGAAATTATGTTGTAAAAGCAACAAATTTTTCAAAAAATTAATCTACAGGATTCCAGGGAACGGCAAGCGTACGCATTTATGGCTTGACAGTATAATGGGAAGTGATCCACTTGCTCAGAACGATGATATTGCAGACCTCAGGAATTGGCTGGAGCGCGCAGGTGTAAACAGACTGTATGACATCTCGACCTGGGACCAGCGTGGAGACTGGAATGGATGGGATTTCCATAGAGTGCCAGCACGGTTTTCTCATCAACAAGCACTGCTAGTCGAACTGTTGGATGATGCTGCCCTGTTTGCAGATCCAAAAAAGATAGCTGGGGCTGGGGACAGTCTGGAGTTTATACCACCGCAGCTAGGTATAATGCTTTACAGGTCATTAGAAATAGTATTCAAACTAAGGAGTTTTGGAAGAATGTGTGGGATCCACTTTCCCTTCCAAAAGTAAACTTCTTCTTCTGGACCTTGGTCCATAACAAGCAGCTTACGGGAGATAATCTGGAAAAAAGGAAAATAGCTGGGCCTCACAGATGTGTGTTATGCTGTAACAACTTCGAAACAGCCCAACATCTTTTCATGGAGTGCAGATTTGCTGAAAAGGTTTGGGTTCTCACTCTACAGGACTTGCAGATTCTAGCCCCCTTATAGAACTCAGTAGCAGACCTCTTTTCCTCTTGGAGTCAATACTATCCCCATCGAATCCCTTCCAAATCTTTCTGGCGTAGAATCTGGATAGCGCTCCCCAAATATGTATGCTGGCAGATCTGGTTGGCCCGCAATCAGAGGATTTTTAAAGCGCTGCTTTATACCCCTCTGCAGGTTGCTGCAAAAGCTAAGTCCTTCCTCCTGGAAGCGGCCCAATTTTAGTGTTTTAAAGAAGATCATTTGCTACTGCCCGAAGAAAAGCGCTGGCTTGGTATGCTTGCGACCCATCCACGTAAGTACCTTCAACCCCCGCAAGGTGACAATCCTGAATGGCGCATAAGAGATGAGGATGATTTTTTTCAAAATTGGTGGAGGTCCCAAAACATTTCCACTATCTTTTTCGACGGGGCGTCCAAGGGGAACCCCGGTGCTGCTGGTGCGGGTGGAGTTATTTACTCTCCCGGTGGGTCTTCCAAAGATTGGTTCTGTTGGGCACTTGGCAATAAATCCAACAATCACGCAGAGATCCTTGGGCTCCTAAAAGCTTGTCTTATCGCAAGAGATAAGGGAATCAAAGTGCTCCAAGTCTTCGGTGATTCAGAACTAATAATAAAAAATATAAACACGGAGACTCCGTTCAGCAATGCCAGCCTCAACAAAACTTTGGACAGATTGAAGAGAGTCCTTCGAGACTTTGACAAGTGTAAACTTCATCACATTTTGAGAACGTCAAACAACGAAGCAGATGAGATGGCAAACAAAGGCAGCTCGCTCATGAAAGGGCAGATCATTGTAAACAATATAAGCACTGTCCAAATACCTTGAAAGTACTTATTAACTTTTAGATGCAGTAGATAGATCTCTGCTTTGTAAAAGGGGCTGCCTCGGCAAAGACCCATAATCTTTCTAATATAATAAAATCATATCCGTTACAGTTTTAAAAAATAAAAAATAAATAAATTATATTTATAAACATTCAAAACAATTCCTAATCCTTCAAATATATTATAATTGTTTGGAGAAGCAAATAATTTAGAGAATTTGTAAACCTGTTCATTCATTAAAAAAATTGAAGTACATTATTTCTTGACTCAGCAAAATACATTATAGTTTAAAAAAATCATCAAAATATTCTTGAAGTAAATAAATTATTTCAACCATTTGCAAAGAAACAAATTATTTCAGGAGTAATCTTGTGGTAGTAAATTATCAAAAATACATATATTTAATAATGCATGGAGAGACTATTAAGAATTAATTAACCGTGAAAATTTGTGACACCTGGAATTAAACGAAATAAATGTGCAAAATCAATCCTCCTCAAAATTGCAAATTAATTATCGACAAGATCGCCTCTTTCTAACTAATTATTAAGAGACAATTACACATATTCAAAATATATTCAAAATTACATATATTCAAATTATTTATTAGAGGAATAGATATAGTAATAAACATAATAATAATAATAAATCAACTTTAAAAAAAATCATCAAAATGGAGATGTGATAATTTAGAGAATCTGTAAACTTAGCCACTTATTAGAAATAAATAAACTAGCAATTGCATCAGATGTTGCAAAAGAAACGCCTTAAGGCAAAGGCAGTGGTGTAGGAAAGAGCAACATTAAGTGAAAGTGTGGCCATATGTTGCAAAATGGTGTAAGTAGAATTTTGGATCTTAGTTAAAGAGGGGGTCTCAGGAATTGTGTCATTCACATGACATGAGTATCCAATCTTAGGTTCTCTCTTTCTAGTTATTTAGTGTATTTCCCAAAGATTCACTCACTCTAGAGATTAAAAAAAAAAAGATATTTGTCCTTAGCAATTATTGACCAAAAGATCTCGATTTGGTCTTTTGGTTAAAGAGCCATATGTATTTTAACTAACAACACTTGTGTTTAAAGTATTTCCCTATTTAAGTGATTGGAATTTATCCACACCCTATCTGTTTACACCAACTTTATTTGTGATTCAACATTTGTTGCAATTGATATATCTTTTCAGTTTCATTTAGATGCATTTACATTGGTCCCCCAATTCAAACTATAGCAAACATTTGTATCATTGTCTTTTTGATCTGTATGTGGACTAGATCTAGTGACCTGCATCAAATAATTTTGGCATAGTGACCTGCATCAAATTATTTTGGATCAATTATAAGAAGATAAAATTTTGGCATAGTGACCCACATCAAGTGATTTTGGATCAATTATAAGAAGATAAATTTGAAGCCAAAATTTGAATTTGTTGAATTCAAGGATGTTGAAAATCTCAAATTACCATACTCTTTATAAATTCAAATTTATGTCCAAATAAAAATCTTCATGAATTCACTTTCTTTTTTATTTCCTTTTTTTTTTTTGTAGGCACGAATTCTTGAATTTTGAAAATGTAATACAAAATATAAATTTCTTAGAATTGTTGATTTAAATCCATTTTATTAACTAATTTTTCATTTTAATGAAACCTATAACATCAACTAAAATAATAACATTATATTGTTTTAATATCATCATAAACAATGTCTCAGGGTAGTAGTTGTTATAAATTTAATAAATAATTACTCAGGCTTTGTTATGGCTTTGTTATGAAAAAAACATGATTGTGGATGAAAGTGCTAAACATAAATATTTCATTTCTCCATTGAGAAGGTTATTAGCATAATAATGTTGAAATTTAATAAATAATTACTTAGGTTTTGTTATGAAAAAAACATGCTTATGGATGAGTGTGCTAAATATAAATAATTCATTTTTCCATTAAGCGGGTTATTAAAATAATAATGTTGAAATTTAATAAATAATTACTTAGGTTTTGTTATGAAAAAAACATGACTGTGGATGAATGTGCTAAAGATAAATAATTCATTTCCCCATTAAGCAGTGTATCGAGAAATTGTTCAAAATCTTGAACAATAATGTCTTCTTTCATATGTAATTGAGTATTGGTTTAATGTTGAAATTTAATAGATAATTACTTAGGCTTTGTTATGGCTTTGTTATGAAAAAAACATGATTGTGGATGAATGTGCTAAAGATAAATAATTCGTCTCTCCATTAAGCAGGTTATTAGAATAATAATGTTGAAATTTAATAAATAATTACATAGGCTTTGTTATGACTTTGTTATGAAAAAAATGTAGTTGTGGATGAATGTGCTAAAAATAAATAATTCATTTTTCCATTAATAAATGATTAAATTAAAATTAAGCAACTTACGGTACATCGTAATTGCTAGTTATAATTAATAATTTTATTTTATTTTATTTAATTAATATCAAGCTTAAAAATATATATATACAAATACGTTCAACCCTATTTGAAGACCTTTCTACCAACTACTTTACCCCAATGTGTTTTGGTCAATTTTGAAATTAATTATTTATAGAGTAAATTAATTAAACACTACACAAACTTAAGTTATTTTTACAAAACTTTATTTAAAAAAAAAAAAAAACAATTTTTTGAAATTATAATTCCCGAAAAAATTAATTATAAAACTTTGCTTTTTAAAATTTCAAAATATTGGTAAACCAAAACTAAATTGATGGCTTAAAAGTTAAATGTTTGTATTTTAAATTCAATTTTGTTCTGCGCCATGTAAAGCATTGGGAGCCATGTGACCATGGAGGCAATTGTGGTTGCACCTAATTGGACAACGCAACACCTCAGTTAGCCCCCTTCCACGTGACCGCATTCTGGGTAAACCTCGAGAACGTTCTACTGTCTTCCAATTTTCCCTCTCGAAGTTTCCATCGACCTATACATCACGAGGGTCTGTGGAATCGGAAATTGTCAGTTGAATTTTCATGGTCAATGTCTGCACACTACTGTAACTGCCTGTAATCCATTCTATTATTTTTAGTGGGTAATTCTACAAGCACTGCTTTGCATTCTTGTTCGTAGGGTTTGACATTATTTAGTTGCAGGGTTTAAGCTTCTGTAGGAACTTTTAATGTTAGCTAGGAGGGTTTGAATTACTTTCTGGCATGTTTTTTGGGAAATTTGTTTAGTTTAATGTGTTTTCTATGGAATTTAGTATTTCAGATTGAGATTTGAGCGATGAAGAGTTACATGGATCGTGCTCTGGCCATGAGCCCTCTGTTGCACTTCTCGGAAGAGCTGGAGAGGATCATAATTCCGTCAGGCGATCATATGACCAACGCTATGAGGAGAACAAGGGCTTGGAATCTGCGGCGGTGGACATCAAAGAAACGTCGAAGGAGTATGTGTTCTACGTCGATGTTCCGGGCTTGACTAAGTCCGGCATTCAGGTAAGTGGCGAAAATTAAATCCAGTAAACAGGAATCCTTAATTAGGGTTTCATTTTACTGACAGGGAGGGTTAGTGGCGAAAATTAATTCTAGTGAGCAGGGTTTCTTAATTAGGGTTTCATTTTAGTAACAGGGAGGGTTTTTTTTTTTTCAGGTATATGTGGAAGAGGAGAAGGTGTTGGTGATAAAATGCCAGGGAGGCAAGCCGAAATGCGACGCGGTCGAGGATGAGGAGCAGGGAGGCAAGCCGAAATGCGACGCGGTCGAGGATGAGGAGGGTTGTAAATATCTACGAATGGAAAGAAATAGAAGCCCTAAGTTCTTGAGGAAATTCACGCTGCCTGGCGATGCCAATGTTGAGGGCATATTGTGGATGGGGTTTTGACTGTTACTATGCCCAGGATTCCACCTGCCATGAAGTCCAAGACAATTCAGATTTCTATAAACTGATGATAGAACAAGGCGTTTTGCTTAATCCTTCTTGTTTCTTTATTCTTGTTTTTAAGAAAATCAGGGCAAAATAAAATTAAGCAGCTTAAAAGCACAAGCACAAAACCTGAATTAAAATAAGAACCTAAGAACCTGGATAAAATAGACGCTTAGTTAACCCATTGTTAGCAAACCCTAGCTAGGAAATGGTGTTTGAACTAAAAGAACCTGACCTGCAAACGACCCAAGTTTGAACAAAAAGAACCTGACCTGCAAACGACCCAAGGAGATCGAAGATCAGTGAGCAATCTGATCTAACTTATCATAAGAAGAAATCTAAAAACTCGAACTAACTTAAAAAATTCCTTACTTGGCTCTGTAGTACCCATGGTAGTCCTTGTTTCCATAAAAAGAATACTGTTATTTTCAAGATTATCAAGAAATTTAATTTCCAGCAGAGAAAACGATTTCAAAAACTTGAAATAGTTTTTCCGTCTCAAGATCACTAAAGAGGAGAAGCCACCTCCTCAAGAAGAGGAAATAATTCTAATAGCAACAGATGAACCGAGCAAAGAAACTCCAAGAGAAATTCTTCCAATGGAAATCAGTTTTCATAAAAAGAATACTGTTATTGATTTCCATAAAAAAAATACTGTTATTTTCAAGATTATTATTTTCAAGATTATCAAGAAATTTAATTGCTTGTAGATAAAATGATTTCAAAAACCTGAAATAGTTGTTGTCTTTAATTGCCAGTAGAGAAAACGATTTCATCAATGTCAGTAGAGAAACGATTTCAAATTGCGAACAGAGAAAACGATTTCAAAAACCCGAAATAGTTGTTCCGTCTCGAGATGACTGAAGAGGAGAAGCCACCTCGTGAAGAAAAGGAAATAATTCTAATAGCAACAGATGAACCGAGTGAAGAAACTCCAACAGCAATTGAAAACAAACTCCTTTGGAATAAACAATGGAAATCTGAACAGTTGAAGAAGTTTAAAAGCGAGAGGAGTCGTGAGTTGGTTGATAACCAAAGCAGTCCGTTCAAGAAGTTGAAAAGCCAATACGATAAATGTGTCAGTTGATAACGGAATCAGTCAGTTCACAATTCAAATAGGATTCGGTGTTGGATCTAACGGTTAACCTTTTTCCAATCGTCTAACGCTATATCCAACGTTGCAGAACCATACAAAGTAGCAGTTAGGAAGTTATTCTCAAATAAGGACGCCTTAAGGCCTAAAAAGACATTATTTCTTGACTTTGCAAAACAAACTAGAAAAAATCATCAAAATATTCTCGAAGGAAATCAAAATTTTCAAACATTGGCAAAAACAAATTATTTCAAAAGTAATTGTTGAAAATATTTTTCAAGATATATTTAGTAATCCCTGGAGGGACACTATTAGTAATTAATTAATGGTCAAAAGTTATGACACGTGTAATTAAATGAAATAGAAGTGCAGGATCAATCCTCGTGCAAAGTGCAAATTAAGTTTTGACAAGATTTTCTCCCTTCTTTATCACCAACTAATTATTAATAGACAATTACATTAAAAAAAAAAATTATTAGAGGAAAAGAGATATTTACAAACATTCAAAACAAATGGTTTCTAATTTTTTTTTTATCAAAATTGTATTCAAAATCATTTTTAAGATATATAAAATGGAAATGTGATAATTGTCAGAGAAACAAATCAATTAAAGAATTTGTAAACATGGTCACTCATTAAAAAAAACTTTCAAAAACTTGTTATTTCTTGACTTTACAAAACAAACTAAAAGAAGAAAAAAAGAGAGAGTAATCTTCTTGACTTTCAAAAATGCATTATTTCTTGACTATACAAAAAAAAAAAAAAGTAATCTTCTTGACTTTGAAACTGTAAATTATTTAAAATATTTTTCAAGGTATATTTAGCAATACTTAGAGAGACACCATTAAGAATTAATTAGTTGTCAAAAGTTGCAATACTTATAATTAAATGAAATAGATATGCAAAATCAATCCTCCAGCAAAGTGTAAATTAATCCATGAATTTGTTTGCTCAAGAGTATACAAGAGGGTGATAAAGTTTGCTTTGTCACTCATCAATGCAATTAAAAAGCCATAGTCAATAGGTTATACATTTCGAAGAAAAAAAATTACCTAAAATTTACCAAGAAGTACAATGTTTGAGTTGTAAACTTTACACAATCAAAGTGTCCCAAAAAATTTCAAGTTGTTAAATCTATACACAATTATAAACCCATTCTAATAAACAAAATATTAAAATTTCAAAAAAAAAAAAAGACCATCATACTCCATAACATATAGTTACACAACACCAAAAGGCTAAATAAAAGTGTTTCAGCGTTAAGCTGAGAAAGACAATTGCTTTCTAGCAACGTGGAGATGAGAGCAGTCATTAAATAAGAGAGCCACTTTGTTGTATGAAAGTGCCATCTAAGAATTCGTGTCAGAGGTCTGTTATCCTCTACCTATTGTTGATCGAGGAAAATTTAAAAACCACAAAGGAACCTATTTGAACTCAGCGTGGAAAAGAAAAATCGCTGATAGTAAAAGTAAAAGTTGAAGAAAGTAAAAGTTGAAGTTATTTGTAAGATTCGTCGTGTGTAATCTCGAGAAGGAGCTCGGTAGGCTTGTGAAGGAATCAGCAGGCCGCAAAGTAATAGGAGAAACCTACATGGTGTCGGTAAATAGAATTGTGAAGGGCCCTACGTGGAGGAGTTAGTGTGGAGTAGCCAGCAAAGCAATGATGCCACCACTATGTTTTGTTTTTTTTGTAAGCTCGTGCAAATAGATTTTCATTTGTAAAAAGGAGTGTAAATTGTGATCACATATTCGGTATTTGCAAAAGATAACATGGGAGTGGAGGTCTCATCAATACTACAACATACATCAATAATACAATCATAAGCATAAACGCTAGGTGACCATAGTTGTGCTCTCCATAACCAAGAGACAAAGTTATATATGACAAAAAGGAAACATTTGCCAAAGTAAAAAAATATAATAAGATATGTAGTCAAGAATCATAATTCTTGCAGTGCCAAAATCATCTCGAGAACAATGTTGTTGTAGTCGAAAACACCATTCAGAGAAATTGCTATGAATCAACCAACGAGTCATTACTTCAATCATTCAAAACAAAAGAGAGAGTGATTGCCTATATCAAATAGTCGTGAACCAACAAATTAATGAGAGAATTGTAGGTGTATTCCATGATTTCAAGCATTGTCAACCCAAAGAGGATTGTATAGATAATTGCACCAAGCCCAAAGACACCAACATACCAGAAGGTGTGCCACAACACCCAATTGTCGAGACCAATCCATCAAGGAAGACACAAAGGTCAAACCAAGTGCAAGCCCAAAAATATATCACCACCAACCTATGGATTCCATATATCTCAGTAGGGTCACGTTGGATTAGATTAAAAGTCACTGAAGCAAAAGAACCCTGAAAACATGGATTATTTTCCATTGTGATTCTAGTATTTATAGAGTATTGCTCCATGCTTCAACATTGAAACATGTGAAAGGTTTGTGATGTAAACTAGGATAAATCGGTGGTGCATTATGATATTACTTGTTGTTATGTTTCTTCATGAGCAGGGTCACATTGGAAATTAGATTAGAAGTCGTTGAAGCAAAGTAACCCTGAAAACATGGATTATTTTCCATTGTGATTCTAGTATTTATAGAATATTACTTCATGCTTCGACATTGAAACATGTGAAATGTTTTGGATGTAAACTAGGCTAAATCAGTGGTACATTGTGATATTACTTTTCCATGATTGCCTTATTGGTCGATGTATCGGAAAGAGGATTTGTTATACGAAAGGCTTCAAGCTTGGTTGATGATGTACTTAAAAGGGCCTCTACATGGCACTGTTGCAAGGAGAAATAAATGGTTTAGTCTTTGGGTTGTGTAGTGATCATGGTTGAAATGGGGCATGTAACACAAAAATTCTTAGAGACGAGTGGTTGTGACCATGGAAATGCTCAACTTGTATGGATAAATATCGAAGTGAGTAACTTTTTTAGATCAATTGATTGTGCATGTTTTGTTGTTTAGTATATTTTAGGGTGAAAGTGTATAGGAGTTAATGAAGATAAATTTGTTTTGGTAGAATTATCATCTTTAATAAATGACACAAAAATCAAGGAGATCCAAGACAATCATTAAATTGAGTTATCAATGATGAAGACAAAGATACCCAAGATGTGAACAACTGCAGAGGAGGATGACAATCATGTATCTCTTACTGATATGTTTATTTTAAGTGTTGCAATTATTTTGTAATGTGACGCCATTCTTGAGTTTGCAAAGCAAGAAGTGTTGTAGCCATAAATGAGTTCTAGCTATGTTTTTTTCTTTGTAATTGTTTGTCAAGTGGTGCACCATAAGGCCATATTCACAAATGCAAAGAATGTAAGACTGAGATGGCTACATTATGTATCCAAACTACTTACCTAGATAATTGGTGAATACAGTGGATGACACCCCTGTATCTTGATGGAAGTAGGTCCACATGGTGGTCAATTAATTGGTCTTCATGGTCAGATTGATGCTAGGCGCTATAGTGTAACCTATTGCTAGTTAATCTGCATGATCAATGGTATGTTTGATTTCCAACTAGTACAAGATGACAATTCTTCATATGAATGGAGGAGCATGGACACCTTTTGTGGTGTAAGCAATTTGCATTATTCCTACTTAAGAAACCAAGATTGGTTGCAGATTGGATTTTTGGAGTGGAATGATGAGTTTGCAACATGAAGGATAGAGAGGTCTTGGTTAGAACGGAGAGTTCATTGGAGTTTTGTCCAATAAAATCAAGTGATAGTACTTGTAGCATAAACAATGCATTTGGAAGCACTATGACAACAAAGAATAACAGTTGTGGTAATAACAAATATTAATCGATGGTGGACGAGATTGTGTGGTGTGTTGAATAATAACAGGCTCATGACCATGTTGTTATGAGAGTTACACATTGTAATTGTAGCAATTCCATGATGCTATGTTTTAATCATGTAATGGTCCTTAAAATGTTTGATGTACTTGTATCTCTATGAGCAGAGTTTTCCATTGAATGTACCTAAGACAATTGTGATGTAACCGTGATGAGGCATGTGTACCCCTATGTAGTTCGTGGTAATCTTTAAATTGTTTTATAAGTGTAGGTTTTTGGTTAACTAAAACCACTTTATCTGTTGTTTTTGGTAAGTATAAATCACGTGAGGATATCATGAAGTTTGTGAGAGACTGGGAACAAGTGGATAAGGATTCCTATAAAAAAAAATAAGATTCCTTGGGAGTGTGATGTAGGGACATCGAGAGTATGGTTGAGGGTAAGAAGAAAAAATATAGAACATGGTTGAGGGTAAGCTGACACAACCTAGAGCATGGTTATGTGTGAGCTGGAAAAACCCAATACAGTGATGATGGTGATGTAGGGAGAGTTAAATGTACAGGTATGTAACCACACTTCCACACATTGGCCTCATCTTGAGTAGTGGAAGGTGTTGCCCACTTGCTTTAACCTAGCCCCCAAGGTCTATCATAAATATGGGATTACAAAATGGCACTTCTCTGAATTTTGCAGAATTAGATTTTGACCTCACCATCATACTCATCTTGTTGGGAGTTTTCTCGTGATATAAATTTTACCACAATATGACTTTGGGCTTGTGGGTTATGGGCTTTAAAAGTATGGTCATTCAAAGACTCCCATGTCTCCACACATTACCACGTGTACCATGATTTGGCCCTCGTGGCACAACCATGTTAGAATTCCACCATGACACCAATGTATTCGGCCCTGATTGAATCCAGGCTTGCACCAATGTGTAATCTTTTGTCACCCTTGGATTCCCAAACCTCTTGATACTAGATTCGACTATTATAACAAAACAATGTGATGCATGTCTTTTCATAACTTTATGTGTTATGCCTCCCATGCGATAAATGAAAAAGAGCAATATTTGGACCTTTTGACATCCAAGCTCCCGTGAGATGGACATCCTTTGCCACCCCCTGGATGTCTCGACCCCTAGATATATAGTGAAATATGGTTAAGGGAAATTTTGGCCTGCGCAAAGGTGTCATTCTTTCCAGATTCCCTAGAATTATGGATTTTTGGATACTTACGCAACAAAAAGGGAAATCCAACCGTGAAGAGATTCGTGTTGTCTCCCAAAGTGATCACCCTTGTTATTCCTATATTTTATGATTCCTAGATTCTCTCAATGCATAAGGAAGTAGGAAAATGGGAAAATTTTATGAGGTGAAGGGTGATAACACATAAGCCAAAGTTCCTGAAAGGTGTATCTTGATGTTCAAGCTTGACCTCCGACATATCTCAAAAATCTACATCCCACTCAGACAGGTCTACACCCCCCTCTTAAGCAGTTTATCATTTATTTCTTAACATTATGAATGTCTGAGTGATTAAATGGAATTTCAATCCAAACAAGAGCATCACAAAAATTCTACATAACTCACATCTTACAAACAACATTCTTAAGGTAAGCACCCGCCAACACAGTCATGTATACACTTAACTCAAAGCATAAAAATATTCTATAATTCATGAATATAGTAGAAACTCCATGATGTTACAATTCATTGAAACCATAATATCCAAGATATCAAGTAGTAAGTGTCATAAAAATATCGTCGCAAAGTCACAAACTTTCACTTTTCAACCTCTGCGACCAACCACTTAGGTCGCACGGGTCGTGGTTTCCTCCATTATCCTCTGTGCGACCCTTCTTGTTGGCATCTCGGCGGCCCATACCTACCCGAGCATTGAGTGTCTTGGACCAATTTCTTTCACTATCACATTATTTCATCCATGCCATCCATCTTATCATGGGATTGTTTCTTGAACATGTCAGGAGACATAAACATTGAGCTCGATTGCATTTCAATCTCTTCTTTTTCTAGCGATATGGCACCTCCGACAATTAAAAGGTGACAAAAGAGTCTGGAGTTCAGTGTGCGAAGAGCTATAGCCCCCCCCCCTACCAACACCTATCTACGGGGACACACCTTGTGTTTTCAGCATAAATTTCAAAATGACATGGTATGATTTCTACGAGGAATTCTAAAATCGTGACATCCTGGAAGAACAGGAGGACTTCCAAGTGTACATAAATGTCAAGAGGTCGAAGCTACATCACATCGTAGCACACCCTCCCATCTTCTCATGCATGGAAGTGATCGACTGGATCTTGCACAGGACAGATTCTGTTGCGTGGGTCATAAGAGATCACTCTGGGAAACCTTTAACTAGCATCTTCGCAAAAGACACTGAAGTATGCTATGGGTTACTAGATAAGGAGGAATATTTCAACACACGATGGTTAACAATGCACAAAACTCGATCCAGGACACAGTAAGAGGTTGGTGGCAAGACCCCTCCAAGTTCAAAGGGAAGAAAGATCAAGAGTACAAAACAGAGGGGCTCCGAAAGGTTTATCGCCTCATAGTGGCCATGATGTGTCGATTGTACGGAAGGTCAAACACCATTACTTTCAACGGAACGTGGGTCCCCCTAATGTATGCAGTTTCCACCTTTGGTACAATATTCAATTGGGCTCACTTGATAGTATGGACATTGAGGGTAAACATAAGCGCGGCACAGGTCCTGGAAGAAGGACTGGCATCCGAGTTTTATATGGCCTCATACTTATTGGATGCAGTCTATGCGAGATGTCACTTTGACTAATGGCCCCACAACTGGAACCTACTGACTGGGGGACATATTCACAGGGAACTACAAATATTCTAGGACTCGAAGTATAAACAGGACCTTGATATCATATCAGAGACATTCATCACCTCACTATACCTGTTGTTATATGAGGAAGATCCGCCCTGCATGTCAAGGACAGCCATGGAAACAATAATCAAAGTAGCACACTAGTTTCCAATCAAGGAAGATGTGTACATTAGGGTCTTTGGGTCACTCAAACCCCCACACACATTGTCAAGGTTTGTCACCGATAATTTGTTATTGCAAGAGTTTTGTTACCAGATGACCGATGGATTCTCAAAAATGTTGAGCAAATGGAAGAAGAATCCTTGGCCAACCCTCCCTCTTACTATTGGAGCTTACACAGTCGAAAGCTTTACGGAAGTGGAGGCAGAAGCAAAACAGATGAAAGGATTCTGGTTTGTACCTCTGCATTATTGGTCCTACGACCCTGAGAAGGTCGTGCCAGCTCATTGCAAGAAATTCAATTTTAATTGGTCTTATCTACACACAGAGACAACCCTTGAAGATGAAATAAGAAATTGGTACAACGCAAACATGAAGTTAGACCCAGGAGAAGAGCCTTAAGGGGAAGAGGAGTAGGACGAACATTCCCAAGAGAACGTGAGTTTGGAGGAGAGGTGTGCGTCCATGAAAAGAAGGATGCGGTGAGGAGAATCCTATTCCAAGTCGAAGAAATCCAAACACACAATAGTTAAAGACTCTTTGACTAGCCAGGCATAAGAGCAGTGAAGAAAGCAGTGAGAGGAGGAACGAGTGAAGAAACAAACTAAAGAATTGAAAATGAAGGAAGAAGAAGAAGCACAAACAAGGCAGAAAGAAGAAGAGCAGAAGAGGGTCGAGGAGAAGAGAAGAAAAGAAGAGACAAGATCAAGTTGCATAATAGGAACACAAAAAACAAGAAGAGCAGGAAAAGCAGATGGAAGAAATTGAAAGGAAGGAGAAAGAAGAGGAAGATGTTAGGCAGCAAGAAGGAACAAGCGTATAAGTCGAAGGGACCGGGACACAACAACTCCATCTCGATGAACAAACATACTTACCGCCACTGGAAGTTCCCCCGGCCACTCCTATCACTGGCGATCATTTGCCCCTCTCAGAGTTAGGCCTTACAGAGGAGCAAAAAGATGAAGTATTGGACTTAAATCGGTTATCCTGTGACCAGTTCAATCATAAAATTGGGCAGGAAAGAAGAAAATGCCTTTCCCGGAACCTAGTTGAACCTCTGACAGTAACTATAGAGAAAGATATAGCTCTAGACACTAGAGAAAATCCTGGGATGATTGCTTCGGTCGGGACTGCTTTTGCAGCCGCGATCGAGGTGAATGTAGGAAGATTGAGCAGGCAGATAACAGAACTACATAATAGACTTCACATGTCTAAACAGAAAGCTACCAAGGTAGAAGAAGAGAAGAAAGCTCTAGAGGCAGAAAAAAAAGCACTCTGACTAGTGCCCACTAATGCGAGTGGGCTACAAACCGTCATTAAAGATGAAATGGATACTTTAGGGGAACCATGTTGCTGGTTTATGAGGATCTGATGAAGTTGCATCAAGCGGTCGTCCCTATAGCCGGAATACAAGCAGATACAAGGAAGAAATCTGCCCAATTGAAATAATCTTCCACAAAATTAGATAACATCCTGGAATGGTGTGAAAAATATCTCGGGGCCTCGGATACCTTGCCTAAAAGAGATTGGATCACCACCCAAAATGATAAAGTGCAGTTGCACATGAAAAGCCAATGCATGGACAATCTAGCCAAGGGCGTGTACAAAGTCATGATCGCATATGACCACCTCCTTAGCGAGATAGATTCAATGGCCGATGTCCATCACATACCCTCCATCGAGACCAGATGAAAATAGTCGAGAATAAGTATTGCGAGAAATCCAGACATTTCTCAAACCAATCAGGAGAGCCTCTAGCTCGGATGACCTGCGGGTGACCAAGGAGAGAATCACGCATGTAGAAAATTAAATAAATCATAAAAAGAATAAAAACACCAGAGACATAGAACTAGTAGAAAAGACCTGAGAGCCTTACGACATTCCTCACATATTCTTCATTATTCAAATAAGGTTATAATACAAATAAATAGATGAGGAAGTTGTCTCAAGATAATGCGTCTATCTTGGTAAACTTGGTTGAGAAATTATCTCAACCAGACACACTAATCTAGGAGCTAAGTTAGGTAGGCCTAAACTAACTCCTAATTAAGAGGACCCAACTTAATCTAGAAAATTAGGCATAAATTCATAATTTTCAAGATTAATTAATTTAATTATATTCTTGGATTTATAATTGTTTTTATCCCATGAGAGTGAGGCTAACTTCCTCCCACCCTCCCCTCAATGATAAATCTAAAATAAGAACAAGGAACCATCTTCCAAGTTCTCATGTTGATCCTCAAATACATTGCCTGAAAAACCGCCAAAGCTGGATACCAAAAAAACTGCAATCTGAAGAGACCATGAGTCAGCTGCATGTCTGATTCATCTCTGAATTTCATATGACAACTTCATCATGTGCTAAGCTGCAAAAGGATCCATATGTACTTTTCTTGAAATCAACATCCTTTGTCCACTGAAAAGATTTTGAAGACGCCCACTGGCTGCTGAAGATGCCCACTAGCTATTTTTGCTGATGTTGTCGAAACTTTTAGTCTGACAACCACCGTCAATTTCATTAACATTTCCCCCCCTTTGTCAGCTTAAATAAGAAACAACCATCTGGAAATTATTTCTGAACTCCCCCCCCCCTCCCCCCACCTTCAGGTGTAGGAGAGTTTCATTGGTGTATTCCCCCATTCATCTACATGAAAGTGCCATCTTCATTTGACTGTCGGCTGCAATAGCTGTGATTGAATTTGGTTGTAAAACGTATACAATCTTTTGACTGTTGATGACCATTCCCAAGGATCAATCCATTCATAATTGATCTTCAATCTGGCTGATTGGTTTTGGTTGCAGCATTTCTCTAATGAATGAATCAACTTGCCACAATGGCGACAAGGATGGAGATCAAAACAATGATCTTCCATATGACATGTTCTTTGACAATGTGAGCATTTTGGTTTGACTGCAACTTCATTTTGCGTGCATGTCGGTTTATTTGCAACTTCACAAAATTTTTTGATGTGATTTGTTCAAGAAAGCCTGCAGTAATGAACTGGATGGGCTTTCAATAATCTGGGATATGTAAGTTGTTGTCATCTTTGACATATCCTAATCCTCTTTGATTTCTATTACATTGAATTTCTTCCCATAGCTTGATGATTGGTTTGGAAGAAATTTGAGCTTGAACAACTTCGACACTTGAAGTTGTTTGGATGAATGGCTTATCATCTTTATCTGTATGGTTCTGTAATATCCTCAAATGAGATATTTTCCTAAATTTGCATAAATTAATTAAAACCCCAAATTATGTCGTAAAATCAACATGCATTATTAACATAAGATTGGCATGTAAAATAAACATACAAGTACATGCAAATCCATAACACCATAATGCAGGAAATAACTCAGCTTTATTATAAGATACGGGGGTTACATACTGAAATGAGAGAGATAGCTGAGATAACTGAAATTTAACCAGCCTCAAGAAAATCTGTTGAATTGTTGTACTGTGGTGGCCTCCAAAAATGAACTTCTGCACTCTCCCTCCGGAAATAGCTACCATTGAATCCATTGAAGCACCCGTTGAAGATCTGAATGATCCTCACTCCAATATCACTGAAGCTCTATGAAAATTCTGAATGAAGTCTCTTAAAAGAGTGTTGGGCATCTCCTCAAAGAGAGTTGGCTTTTCGTCTATGTCATGTCCCTATATTACTACTATAGTCTCTTATTGTTGTTAGTGTAACCCCCTTATTGTTATTGTTGTACCCTTGTAACCCCAATATTGTTATTATTGTGCCCTTACATTATTATTGTTAGGTCGGATAGGATTATATTATGACCCCATGGACTCCTATATATAGAAGGAGGTTTTATCATTTGTATCATCCAAGAATTTTTCATTTATGTAATGTAAAGGAGGTTTCCCCCTCGAAGTGGCTTATTTATAAGGTGTTTATCGTTCTTTTCTTCTATTTTTGGAGTTGGTTTCAGAACATTTGGTATTAGAGCTTTGGACTCTAGGGTTTCGCTGCTCCAAACAGGTCATCATGGCATTTTCGTAATAATTTTTTTTTTCTACAAAGGTTCAGAAGCTGAAATTTTTACAGAGCGAAGCCGAAATCCTGAGGAATGTCATGTAAAAATTTCAGATCTTGGTTCACAATATTTTTGGATATATGATGTGTGGAATTTAGGGTTTTTTCACACTCTCGAATTTCACCTAAAACAAGTCATCGTGGAATTTGCGCTATAACTTTATTTCTACAAAGTTTCAAAAGCCTAATTTTTTACAGAGTGAAGACACAACCTTGAGGAACCACTTGTAAAAATTTCAGATCTTGGTTCGCAATATTTTCAGAGATATGATCTGTGGAAGTTAGGGTTTTTTCAGACTCCCGAATTTCATCTCAAAGAGGTGACCGTGGGAAAATCGTCATAAATCTATCTTTGAGCGTTGGATTGGAATTCTGTAAAAAGTGGCCACAAGTACACAGACTGTAGTTTCCTGTGTATCACTTTCAGAGCTGAAGGAGGAAACAATGACATGTGGCACGTCTTACAAGGTCGCTCTACTGAACTAGTCCATAATTAGGTCATTGTGGGAGATTTGGCATAACTTTGTCTTGAAGAATCCAAACCGGGTCAGACTTGTGGCATTCGAAAAAAGATTCAAAGGGCTACTATAGGGCCAAATTTCATATATTGAAGATTCGAAGTCACAGATATAATTCAGATTCAATATCAAGCTCCTCATAAGCAATAAAAAGATGTGTATTTTTTTTCTTCGAATTGCATAAGTCTTGTGTGAAAAATCGGTTTGAAGTGATTCCAAAGGCATATTGAAGTATTTATATTAGTATTGGGTTCTAAAATGCCACCTAAAAATAATTCAACGCCCATTAAGCCTTCAAAAGGCTCTACTATGACTCATTAAGAGGAAGAAACGCAACATGACATATCAAAATTACTAGAGAAAGTGCACCAAATTTTGCTCTCGCAAAGAGCAACAAAAAATGAAATGGAAGTTTTGAAGAAAGGCATGGAAGCTAAGATGGATGGTTTGAAGAAAGGCATGGATGGTTTGAAGAATGGCATGGAAGCTAAGATGGATGACGTGGAAGCTAAGATCGATGAAAAAATGAAAGACAACATGGAAGACATGAAGAATGATCTAAAAGCAAACATGGAAGGTTTGATGACAAGGTTAATACAAGAAATGATTCCTAATGATGGAAAGATAGTAGAGGAAACTCATGATTAAAACAAAATAAATATTAATCATGATTTCATAAACTCTAATGTTGGATTGAAGAACCACCATATTCCAAATATGGATATGAGGAAGTTTGATGGCAAGGATCCCGTAACATGGATACTATAGATGGAGCAATATTTTGATCTCAATAATGTGCAAAACACACAAAAGGTACGCATTGCAACTTTACATTTAGAATAAAATACATTTATATGGTATCGATGGCTTTTCTCTCGTAAAAAAATTGTCACTTGGTCAATTTTTACAAAGGAAATGATAGCACATTATGAGTATACAAAGAGCAACACTGTCTTTAGGCAATTGATAAATCTCAAACAAAAAGGTTCAGTGGTGGAGCACATTGAGGACTTCCAAAAATTGAATATAAGGGTAACTGATATTCCAGAAGAACACAGGATTGATGTATTCATAGGGACTTTAAAGGATAACATCCAACATGAAGTTCGTGTTTGGGAACCTAATTCATTAGAGAAGGCATTCAGGTTGGAAAGAAAAACGGAATGTAAAATTATGGCGACAAGGAAGCCTACCACTCACATCTATAAAGATGGAAGTGTTGCTACTCCTAGACTTCCACAACCTACAAGGTTGGCACCACAACAATTGGAAGAAAAAAGAGCAAAAGGGCTATGCTACAGTTGTGATAGAAAATACACTAAAGATCATAAGTGTGCTAAGAAGAAATTATTTTACATTGATTGTGAAGAAGAGGAAGAAAATGAACAAGAAACTTCAAAAAAAGACGATATACACCCGGAACCAACCCTAGAAGAAGAATGAATGAGTCTGACCATATCGTGTAATGCATTGGCAGGAATTACCACTCCTCAAACTCTCAAGATAAAAGGACATATCAAGAAGAAAAAGGTAATAGTTTTGATTGATTCGAGTAGTACCCATAATTTTATTCATTGTAAGGTAGCCAAGGAATTGAATTATTTCCTATACCCAACACCAAAATGTCAAGTGATGGTTGCAAATGGAGGAACTATAAATTGCTCTGGAAAATGCCATAATATTAAGCTAACCATGGGGGAATATGTATTTAATAGTCCAATGCTTTACATTCCAATGGGAGGTGTTGATGTTGTACTGGGAGTACAATGGTTACAATTCTTGGGGATAGTAGCTTTTAATTTTCAAGAAATTTCTTGAAATTTTTTTTCAGAAGGAAAGGAAATCAAATTATGAGGTATCGCAAGGAAGCCGGGAAAGATAATAAGCTCTAATGTCATGACAAAGTTTCTGAAGAAAGAAAGACAAGGTGTAATTGCACAATTATGCTCACTAGAAGTTCCAACATCAAAATCATCTATTTCTCCAGATCTCCAAAAAGTATTGGACAATCATTCCAAGGTGTTTGAAACCCCCAAAGGACTCCCACTTAATCGTGATCATGATCATGTTATTCATTTGATTCCAAGAAGTGTTCCTCCAAACATCAAGCCTTACAGATATCCTTATTTCCAAAAGTGCGAAATTGAATGTATGATTGCATAAATGTTAGAGGCTAGTATAATTCAACCTAGTCAAGGTCCTTTCTCTTCTCCAGTAGTATTGGTGCACAAGAAGGATGGATCATGGCACATGTGTCCGGATTATAGGGAGCTCAATAAGCTCACTATTAAAGATAAATTTCCCATTCCTGTGATTGATCAATTATTGGATGAATTACATGGAGCAATTTATTTTACTAAGTTGGATCTTCATTGAGGATATCATCAAATTAGAATGAAGACTTAAGATATTCCGAAAACAACATTTCAAACTCATGAGGGTCATTATGAATTTTTGGTAATGCCTTTTGGCCTTACTAATGCACCTTCTACATTTCAAGGGTTGATGAATTCCATTTTCAAACCCTTCCTTAGAAAATTTGTGCTAGTATTTTTTGATGACATACTAATCTACAAGAGGTCTTGGAAGGATCATGTTCAACATGTTGAAAGGGTGCTCAAACTATTGGAGGAGAAACAATTATATGCAAAAACATCCAAATGTTTCTTTGGAGTACAAGAGGTGGAATATCTAGGTCATATTGTATCTCACGAGGTTGTTAAGGTAGACCTTAACAAAATTAAATCCATTAAAGAATGGAAATTCCCCACAACCATAAAGCAGTTGCGAGGATTTCTCGGGTTAACAGGGTATTATCGTAAGTTTGTTAAGAATTATGGGAGAATAGCAACACCTCTAACAACATTTTTGAAGAAAGATGCATTTTCATGGATTCCTAAAGCAACTAAGGCCTTTGAACATCTTAAAGAGGCAATGTGCCTAGCACCAGTTTTAGCTATGCTAGACTTCACAAAAACCTTTATTGTGGAATGCGATGCCTCAAGAAATGGAATTGGTGGTTTTTTAATGCAAGAAGGAAGACCCATTTATTTTGAAAGTCATCCAATCAAAGTAAAGTATTTGCAGAAAGCTATTTATGAGAAGGAAATGTTGGCAATACTACATGCACTAAAGAAATGGCGACCTTACATAATGGGAAGACACTTCAAGGTAAAAACCGATCATGATAGTCTTAAACACTTTTTGGAACAAAGACTCTCTTCAAAAGAACAGCAAAATGGGTCAAAAAGATGTTGGGTTATGACTTTGAAATCATCTACAAAAAAGGAAAGTTAAATGTTGTTGCAGATGCACTCTCAAGAAAAGATGAAGAGGTGGAAGCATTGCTTTGTGCCATTTCTATTATCCAAACATATTGGATAATTGAAACAAGAGATGAATGGAAGAAGGACCAAGAATTCCCAACTAAAACAAAATATTCTTTTGGAATTGCACACTTCTCCTTTAGGAGGACACTCAAGATTTTTTAAAACTTACCACAGGGTGAAGAAATATTTTTTTTTGGATGGCCTTAAATCTGATATTAAAAAGTTTGTGGAAGGATGTTTGGTTTGCCAGCGAAATAAATTTGAGGCAATTAAGACCCCGGGTCTTCTACAACCTTTATCCATTCCAAGTCAACGTTGGGAGGGGATTTCAATGGATTTTATCACAGGTTTACCTAAGTCCAAAGGAAAGAGTGTCATCATGGTGGTAGTTGATAGACTTACCAAGTATGCACACTTTTGTGCATTATCTCGTCCATTTAAATCAAGTACAGTTGCTACTGCATTTATGGAAATAATTCAAAAGCTACATGGAAGCCCAAAGATTATTGTAAGTGACAGAGATCCCATTTTTACTAGAAATTTTTGGACGGAATTATTTTTCTTGTTAGGGTACTCAACTAGCTCATAGATCATCTTTTCATCCTCAATCTGATGGTCAAACTGAGATAGTGAATAAATTTTTGGAAGGATATCTTCGTTTTTTTGTATCTGATAAGAAAAAACAATGGGTCAAGTGGTTACCTCTCGTTGAATGGTGGTATAACACTTCCTTTCTTACTGCAGCAAAAATGACCCCATTTACGGCACTATGGATATCATCCACCGTCCATCACATCTTCTTTAAGAGAAAATTCTAAGGTTCAAGAAGTGGAAGATCACATCAAGCATCAACAAGAAGTTCTCCAACTCTTAAAGGATAACCTAAATTTGGCACAAAATCGAATGAAACAACAGGCAGATCAACATCGCAGCGAGAGAAGTTTTGATGTAGGAGACTGGGTATTTTTACGGCTACATCCATACAAACAAATGTCCCTCAAGCAAGCTAAGAAGGATAATAAGTTATCGCCAAAGTACTATGGTCCTTACAAGGTGTTGCAAAATATTGGTACTATGGCATTCAAATTGGAGCTTCCTACTTCTTCGCGAGTGCATCTAGTTTTCTATGTTTCATGGTTAAAGAAGGTTACAGGGGACAAACTTCTAGTTCAAACAATATTTCCAGAACTTGATGAGGAAGGAAAAATCATATTGGAACCTGAAGCAGTCGAAACAAGAACTCGATAGCTACGAAATCGATCAATTTCATAGTATCTCATCAAATGGAAGAACTTACCCACTGAAGATTCTACATGGGAGGTTGAGAATTTTATACAGAAGCATCCAGAGCTACTCAAGCGTGAGGACAACACTTTTTTGAAGGATAGGGGCATGTTATGTCCCTACTAGTATTGTCCCTTATTGGTGTTAGTGTAACCCCCTTATTGTTATTGTTGTGCTCCTGTAACCCCAATATTGTTATTATTGTCCCCTTACATTCTTATTGTTAGGTCGGCTAGGATTATATTGTGACCCCATGGACTCCTATATATAGAAGGAGGTTTTGTCATTTGTATCATCCAAGAATTTTTCGTTTATGTAATGTAGAGGAGGTTTGCCCCTCGAAGTGGCTTATTTATAAGGCATTGATTTGTCTTTTCTTCTATTTTTGGAGTTGGTTTCATAACAGTCCAACACTCGCAAATCACCCGAGGGTTTCCGTCCTGGGGCTACGACTGAAGTAGAGAACCACGTTCTCAAACCTCTCATACACAAGAAAATGATCTACTCCAAATATATCCCTCAATGGCCTCCACCCTTTCTTTTATAGATCTCTTGGATCCTTCTAGCGCCTTATTTTATTATTATTTTATTCATGGAGTACTTTTCCCTCTTATTAAAATATTCATTTTTAATGCAGGAAAGAGTAAATCGGCTACCATGTCTCCTCTGGTCACTGAAACTCATGTCCAACTATCCCATCACGTAGGTATCCTCGTCCCGGCTCCAATGAAATATTACACTAAGGTGTTCTATCATGTATTCCTCCTGAAATGCCACCTTGAGCGTAATTAACTGAGTTAAGCCCAAAAATAACTTAATTTTCTGAAAGTTGTCAAAATGCACCGGAACAAAAGGCAAGTTGCTCAAATGATGGAATACATCAAGCGAATGCCACTGGACCTCATAGAAACTCCTCCAAAAATCCCTTGAGCCCGTTGCTGATGACACCAACCTGTACCTGTGACCTATCTGCTCCTAACTCTAGAAGTCCAACCTAACCCTATTGTAGGTGACACCAAAAAATGGAATATTACTGAACTTCTCCCCCCCAAGATTGCTTGCCCTCAAGCAATCCAAATATGTGGGCCACTCTGTTAGCCCGCCGTAATTGAGACCCAATGCCCAGATCCCATACGAACCCCTGGGTGCTGCTATGCACCAGTGTCAAGCCACTCATAATAGACCCCTCAATGTCGGGATCACAAACTGGTCTCTCACTGTACCTGTCAACAAACAATCCTCTTGGACCCCAATGCCACCATGGGAAATCATCGCCCAAGTCCCACGGCTCAAACTATGCACTACCTCTAGCTATAGCTAATGCCCCATGAAGTGAAGTCCGTGAACAAGCATCAATGCTTTCTGTCTCCTGGTGTGTTGTACCTCTAACAGTATAAGTTGCCCCACCAACTGTGTACCAACTCATCACCTCTCTCCAATCCAAGTCCTGAATCAATCCCATGCTAATCCTGCTCTCCTAAAATCGAGATGGAGTGTTGAAGAAATGACGAAATGTGCCCCACTACCAGCTGGAATCTGTAACATTTGTTATGTCTAAGGGCGCCTGCTCTGCTATGCTCCCTACGAAGAAAACCGTACCATAAAGAGGTACCAACTCGTGATCTCCCGTCAATATACCCTGGAAGAAGAATCCAATGTAGTGTCAACCGCGTACGGAACATGCCTAGAGAGTTGTTGCCAACTCATAATCAACTCACGCTGCTCTGTCCCGTTTGCCGACGAAATTTTCCTGTAGAAGAACACCCCTCCCTCTATAATGGGCCAAATTGGGCAAGATATGATGCAAGCCCCATCGATGTACTCCTGGAGAGTGCTACTCCCTGAAAGTACTGCAGCTCTGTTGAATGCATGTGCATCTATCTGTACCTCTTCAGGGTGTCGGCCCAATGATGGATGATCCACCATCTCCAACAGCTCATCCCTCTCCTAATCGGGAATGTAATTCTCCTGTTGTCCACTAGCCCCCTGCAGAACTATCCCACCAACCTCCAACATCTCCAAAGGATATGGATCTGCATCTGCTGTCACCGTACTTGGTGTCTGTGCATCTGATTGTTCCTCCTCAATGGTTTACCCCAAGGTTAGTCGCATATCCATTATAGACTCAATGTGAGCCTCCATCTGGCTCTCCCTTAAAGGACTATCATGCATGATGTGCATAGTATCCTCCTCTGCTGACTCAAGCTCCATCATATGCTGTTCTGATTGAATTGTCACAAGTGACTCATCACCCTAAGTATCTCTTGTAGAGTCCCCTGACTGCTCACCCTACACACTGGAATGCAACTCCGGCCTACTGCCATCAACTCTGCATGACTACTCTCGCTCAAAAGAAGCATCATCTACCCCATGGATTCATCTGAAGAAGAGTCCTCACCCTAGCATATAGAAGGAATGCCCTTATGTTCTTCCTCCGCCGCATCATCTGCATCACTCAAGCATGAGTGATTAATCCCCTAAGGTTCTTTGCAGATGAAGTAAAGTCCCTTCCTCCTCGGCTCGTTTATGCTGCCAGATCCACCAAACTGGAGCAACTCCTCCCTGGTCATTTTTTTCCTGAATAGCCCAATATTCTGCTCAACCAGCCCTTGGGATAGCTCATAAGCAGCAGGAGATACAACTGCTCTCTCCTCCAAATTCTCAACAAATCGGTCTGCAACTCTCGGCAAATGGTCTCATGGTCTCTCATACATGACGACAGGATGGACTGCATGTGTGCTATGACGGTGTCAGGATGATGTCTTCTAATGTTGAAGAAGCATTGGAACATCTGCAGAATCATGTCGTCACACTCAAGATCAAATATGATGGCATACGTCTCAAATGTGGCCATTCCCCCTAAAACGTCAAGCTTCTTCCCAAAGGTAGAGCCTGAATTGTTGTTCAAGTCCTGAAAAGTCTACCATCATTCTCATAATCCTCCTCATAACATCATCATTGTATGGAGCTATAGGTGCGGTTAGTCTCATGATGTTGTTGAGACAAGATGCAACTGGAAGTGTGACCCCTCTACAAGTGTCCTCCAAGAATTTGGGTTGTATAAGACCAAGCATAGTAGGTTTTAGAGCCCAAATCAGTTTCTTCCCTTCCACTTGACTTATTTTGGACAGGAGTTCATTAAGCTTATCAATTTTGGACAAAACTCTCCATGTCATCTTCATGTGTTTCAAATCTGTCCCAAGCCCAAGAATTTTGTGACTAATCCCCAATTCTCCTTGCAAATCTTGTGGTTGTTCCTTCTGAAAAATGGAATAGATTTATCTTGAAAAAGGTCTGTTTTTCAAATTTGTTTTCTGGTCTTCTGGTGCATGGTGGTTCAAGGAACCAACTTTTATTCTTCTCAAACTATTCAGGAATCCCTCTATGGTTCAAAAATATATACAAGGTTAATAACAGATGTAGACTTCTACAAAATGAGACTTTCCCCTTGTACAAATATTTTTTTTATGTCAATAATTTTCTGAGTTACTACTATGGGTTTTCTTGACTGCAGTGCTTGTGATGGCCTAGAATTTATATATGGCTGGTATATGAAGATGTTAGATTGAAAAATGACCTCCAATGATTATCTTTGCTTCACTATAAATTCTGCTTCACTATAAATTCAATATAGCAAAATACAGAAAGTGAAGTGAAGTCCGTGAACAAGCATCAATGCTCCCTGTCTCCTGGTGTGTTGTACCTCTAACAGTATAAGTTGCCCCACCAACTGTGTACCAACTCATCACCTCTCTCCAATCCAAGTCCTGAATCAATCCCATGCTAATCCTGCTCTCCTAAAATCGAGATGGAGTGTTGAAGAAATGACGAAATGTGCCCCACTACCAGCTGGAATCTGTAACATTTGTTATGTCTAAGGGCGCCTGCTCTGCTATGCTCCCTACGAAGAAAATCGTACCATAAAGAGGTACCAACTCGTGATCTCCCGTCAATATACCCTGGAAGAAGAATCCAATGTAGTGTCAACTGCGTACGGAACATGCCTAGAGAGTTGTTGCCAACTCATAATCAACTCACGCTGCTCTGTCCCGTTTGCCGATGAAATTTTCCTGTAGAAGAACACCCCTCCCTCTATAATGGGCCAAATTGGGCAAGATATGATGCAAGCCCCATCGATGTACTCCTGGAGAGTGCTACTCCCTGAAAGTACTGCAGCTCTGCTGAATGCATGTGCATCTATCTGTACCTCTTCAGGGTGTCGGCCCAATGATGGATGATCCACCATCTCCAACAGCTCATCCCTCTCCTAATCGGGAATGTAATTCTCCTGTTGTCCACTAGCCCCCTGCAGAACTATCCCACCAACCTCCAACATCTCCAAAGGATATGGATCTGCATCTGCTGTCACCGTACTTGGTGTCTGTGCATCTGATTGTTCCTCCTCAATGGTTTACCCCAAGGTTAGTCGCATATCCATTATAGACTCAATGTGAGCCTCCATCTGGCTCTCCCTTAAAGGACTATCATGCATGATGTGCATAGTATCCTCCTCTGCTGACTCAAGCTCCATCATATGCTGTTCTGATTGAATTGTCACAAGTGACTCATCACCCTAAGTATCTCTTGTAGAGTCCCCTGACTGCTCACCCTACACACTGGAATGCAACTCCGGCCTACTGCCATCAACTCTGCATGACTACTCTCGCTCAAAAGAAGCATCATCTACTGATCCCATGGATTCATCTGAAGAAGAGTCCTCACCCTAGCATACAGAAGGAATGCCCTTATGTTCTTCCTCCGCCGCATCATCTGCATCACTCAAGCATGAGTGATTAATCCCCTAAGGTTCTTTGCAGATGAAGTAAAGTCCCTTCCTCCTCGGCTCGTTTATGCTGCCAGATCCACCAAACTGGAGCAACTCCTCCCTGGTCATTTTTTTCCTGAATAGCCCAATATTCTGCTCAACCAGCCCTTGGGATAGCTCATAAGCAGCAGGAGAGACAACTGCTCTCTCCTCCAAATTCTCAACAAATCGGTCTGCAACTCTCGGCAAATGGTCTCATGGTCTCTCATACATGACGACAGGATGGACTGCATGTGTGCTATGACGGTGTCAGGATGATGTCTCCTAATGTTGAAGAAGCATTGGAACATCTGCAGAATCATGTCGTCACACTCAAGATCAAATATGATGGCATACGTCTCAAATGTGGCCATTCCCCCTAAAACGTCAAGCTTCTTCCCAAAGGTAGAGCCTGAATTGTTGTTCAAGTCCTGAAAAGTCTACCATCATTCTCATAATCCTCCTCATAACATCATCATTGTATGGAGCTATAGGTGCGGTTAGTCTCATGATGTTGTTGAGACAAGATGCAACTGGAAGTGTGACCCCTCTACAAGTTTCCTCCAAGAATTTGGGTTGTATAAGACCAAGCATGGTAGGTTTTAGAGCCCAAATCAGTTTCTTCCCTTCCACTTGACTTATTTTGGACAGGAGTTCATTAAGCTTATCAAGTTTGGACAAAACTCTCCATGTCATCTTCATGTGTTTCAAATCTGTCCCAAGCCCAAGAATTTTGTGACTAATCCCCAATTCTCCTTGCAAATCTTGTGGCTGTTCCTTCTGAAGAATGGAATAGATTTATCTTGAAAAAGGTCTATTTTTCAAATTTGTTTTCTGGTCTTCTGGTGCATGGTGGTTCAAGGAACCAACTTTTATTCTTCTCAAACTATTCAGGAATCCCTCTATGGTTCAAAAATATATACAAGGTTAATAACAGATGTAGACTTCTACAAAATGAGACTTTCCCCTTGTACAAATATTTTTTTTATGTCAATAATTTTCTGAGTTACTACTATGGGTTTTCTTGACTGCAGTGCTTGTGATGGCCTAGAATTTATATATGGCTGGTATATGAAGATGTCAGATTGAAAAATGACCTCCAATGATTATCTTTGCTTCACTATAAATTCAATATAGCAAAATACAGAAATGATTTCATATTAACAATTACATGAGCTATTGAGT
Source organism: Pinus albicaulis (assembly GCA_034641835.2). NCBI lineage: Eukaryota > Viridiplantae > Streptophyta > Pinopsida > Pinales > Pinaceae > Pinus > Pinus albicaulis. Next base: position 523,881,539 of record CM076578.1, read on the forward strand.
AATAAATAAGTGCACAGAATTCATGAGAAGAACCTGGTGTAAAAATGGCTATCATTGGAACACACCCATACGCAGTCATTCTGAGTTGATCCTTCAACTTGAAACGCAAAGATATTTCACCCACATGGGTAGCTAGAAATTCAAAATTCCAAGCGTAGCCATACTTCCAGCTCAACAAAACATTGCACTAATTTCAGGACCAATGTGACACCTGTGGGGAAGATGCATGCACAAGTTAGTCAATACACAGCGGCTGAGGCACGAATTGTGAAGGAACGTAAACACAGCGACAAATCACCACCTTTAATTTCCACGAATCTGTACTAGCGTCTAAATTTTGATACTCAATCGAAGATGCATTTGTTGTGACGAATGTTCATAATACCAACTCGGTTGATCGCGAGGTTTCTCTTACAATGGCTCACTCAAACTCAGATCATCACGCCAGATTTATGCCGCTACCCACATTCACTCCATAAATTTCAACCCAAATCCCATGATCGATGGACGTGAGAGCTAACAGTTAGCCGATTTGGTCCGTGGCAAATTCAATCAATCAATGACCACCTTGAACCACACGGAATTCATAATGATGGTCAAATTCGATGTTGGAAATTTCACGCTGGGCAATTGTCGACTGATGGCATCACTGCTGGTTCCCATGCAGTGCTACAGTCCTAGTCAAAAGAATTTTCTGGTAGCTGAACTCATCCCCTGAAAACAACGGCTCGGCTAAACCTTACTGTGGCTATGACCCTTTAGCAATCACGAGAATCATGACTGGTCACTGAAATTGATCTTTGCACCAACTAGAAAGAAAATTAAGCTCCCAATTGGATGGCGGCTATCACAAGGTTGTAAACTGATCTTGCAACGATAATTCGTCCATAGTTTCACAACACATAATACTCCATAAACAAGACGATGGCAACTTTCACTTCACAAGTCTATTTGTCTAACGTTTAAAAATAATTTTTGGGGCTCGATAGAGGATTGACAGTCGATTTCCTATCACTCGAGGATGACCCTGTCACATGGCTTCCCAAATGATCCCTCCGACTAGTTTGGTGACAACATAAAATTTGTGTGACTGCTTTAATAAAAAATATGCACCTAATTCAAAATCAGGCTTCCGTTAATGCGGTCGATTAAGGTTATGATTTACCCACTCGACGTAATTTCATGACCCTTCCTTTTTTTCTTTTTCAACAGACGACCCGACCCTTTTGACGCCTCCCGTGCTCAGCTCTCGACAACAACATAACGACGGCAACAAGACGGTGGCTTTCGACCCTCAACACACTATGTCAATCAACATTGGTTGAGCTGGTGTTCTTTTGATTTGGATCGATTTTCGATTAAAAGAGTTATGGAAATGACAGATCGATGGTACTTAAAATTCAAATCTTTTTTCTCCCTTTAAGAGTAATCGAACTTCATATTGGACTCAACCTCTAGAACGGAGATTGGAAAAGGCAGATTCTTGTTTTACTGTATTTTCGACCTTCCGGGAAACCCTTCAACAAGAATGGCTGCAACTGAGAACTGAAAAAAACTCGCAGGTTGAGCCAAGACCAAGGCTCTCATACCATTGTAATATCCCCAAATGGGATATTTTCCTAAATTTGCATAAATTAATTTAAACCCCAAATTATGCCGTAAAATCAACATGCATTCTTAACAGAAGATTGCCATGTAAAATAAACATACAAGTACATGCAAATCCATAATACCATAATGCAGGAAAAAACTCAACTTTATTATAAGATACTGGAGTTACATACTGAAATGAGAGAGATAGTTGAGATAACTGAAATATAACTAGCCTAAAGAAAATATGTTGAACCGTTGTACTGCGCTGGCCTCCAAAATTGAACTGATGCACTCTCCCTGTGGCAACAACTACCACTGAATCCATGGAAGCACCCGTTGAAGATATAAATGATCCTCACTCCAATATCATTGAAGTTTTGCGAGAATTATAAATGAAGTCTCCTCAAAGAGAGTTGGGTTTCCATCCAACACTCGCAAATCACCTGAGGGTTTCCGTCCTGAGGCTATGGCTGAAGAGAACCACGTTCTCAAACCTCTTATACAAAAGAAAATGATATACTCCAAATATATCCCTCAATGGCCTCCACCCTTTCTTTTATAGATCTATTGGATCCTTCTAGAGCCTTATTTTATTATTATTTTATTCATGGAGCACTTTTCCCTCTTATTAAAATATTCCTTTTTAATGTAGAAAAGAGTAAATCAGCTACCATGTCTCCTCCGGTCACTGAAACTCATGTTCAGTCGTCCCATCATGTAGGTATGCTCGTCCCAATTCCAATGAGCTATTACACTAAGGTGTTCTATCATGTATTCCTCCCAGAATGCCACCTTGACGTAATTAACTTAGTTAAGCCCAAAAATAACTCAATTTTCCGAAAGTTATCGGAATGCACCGGAACGAAAGGCAAGCTGCTCGGATGATGGAATACATCAAGCGAATGCCACCGGATCTCATAGAAACTCCTAAAAACTCCTCCAAAAAGCCCCTGAGCCTGCTGTTAATGACACCAACCTGTACCTGTGACCTGTCTACTCCTAACTCTGCAAGTCCAACCTAACCCTGTCGTAGGTGACACCAAAAAAGGGAATATTACAGGTTCAAAGACTCGAACGTATCACTCTTCTCTTGCAACTCATTTCTTTGTAATCGCGACTCCAGTTGAAGGAACTCAATCGTTTCATTTTTCTGTTGTGTATGCCTTGAAATATCAACAAGATTTGCTTTTCTAATTTACACCATGTCTTCAGCACTTGATAGGATCAAATTGTGAAGAAATTGTAACAGTTGAAGGTGTTTCGCCATGTGAACTCGCTTGCTTGAATTCAGGCTCGCTTGTCTTGAACTTTTGCACTGGATTTAAACTTGTTGGATTGAATTCGCTCGCTTGATTTGAATTACACACTCGCTTGCTTTGGAAATTGCTCGATCTCTTGCTTGGTGAAACTTGTTTTTCTTGTTTCGCGCTCACTGGAACTCACGCTCGCTTTCTATAGATTTCAATTTTCTTGATTGTTTTTTTAATATTACATTTACTTGCATTAGAGTTGAACTTGCTCACTTGGTTTGATTGTTTCTTCAATGAACTTCACGATGGCTCACTTGATGTTGTGAAATTTGTATTGACTTGATTGTGCTTGTTGGAGCGAGGTCCCTTGAACGCAATTTCGGATATAATTTTGTAATATTTTGAGTAGTTTAGTCATGCGCAACACAATTTAAGGGACTATGGGGTGGGTCAAAGTCCCTCATGCATTGTAATGGGCAAAAAGGGTAGATTTAGGGGTCGCAAACCACGGTTTGCGGACCCTAGTATAATTCAACCTAAAAGTATAAGTAAGAGTCTAAGATGAGTCAAAGAATCAGTTTTTAAGTAATTTTATGGCACGTTGTTCATGATAGATCTGCTCTGAGGATTTTGTGCGAATTTTTATGGGTAAGTGCTCTTGTTGCCTGTGTGCGCAAAGACCCTAAGTCCTGCTGTGTGCGAACCCTGTTGGCTGTGTGCTTGGGTATGTGAAAGAGTCCGTAAGAGGAGCCTGAACTGATTGATGAATATAAGGACGTTTTGCTAAAATTAAATATCTTTGTGATATGTTATGAGTTGCGTTGCATGTTATTTCTAAGTTATTTTTGTGATAGTGAATATTGTTAGTAGATTGATTGGGCACCTGTATTTGATGCTTAAAAAAACAATGGATGCATAGATCTAGTGAATTGGGGTTATAATTCTCTTGATTCTCTTGTGAGTTACGGGTTGCGCGCAAGACAGTCTGTTAAGTTATACTGTTAAGGATTTCTGGTTAGGGCTTTCCCTACGCAGACCTGTTCTAGATCTAAAGGCACCCACATCATTAAAATCTCACTCTTAGGGTGCAGAAACCTAGTTCCAACACCCTCCCATACTACTTCGAGTGAGACCTTGACTTGCCCAAGCAGGTCATCGCCAAAAGGGCCAGTAGTACAGGGGTTTGTTGGTTAACCTCAAATCTGAACCTGGGTCAAGACCCCTCAAACCAACAATTCTTATTGGCAAATGGTTTCGAACACTATCGAAAATGCACCCAAAAGACAAATGACAAGTTCAAATAATATGACTCAGTTGAAGACTTACTTGACTTAATTGTCTTAGTTTGACCACCTTATCAATTCAAATTGGGGTGTCGGTTTCAACTCGAGAATGCACCCTGATAATTCAACTCAGTTACAAATTTTTTTATCTACAAGTGATACAAAAAGTGTTGTTGATGTCGTCTTGTCTTGGAATGCTTGATTTTATGGCGTCCTTATCTTGATTATTTTGATTGCAGGATGTGGAATATGGTTCTAGAAGACCTCTTTATCGACTCGATGATGTGTTTCACAAATGCATGTGATTGTTTGTTCTTTTGTACTTAAGCTTGATTACTTGTGTACTTAAGCTTGCTTATGTGCATGTAGTTGTGTAATTTGTTGTGTACCATATTACAAAGAGAGTGTCAAAAAACTGGGCACAAGTCATGTACACACATTCACTACACACAGTGTACCTAAGATCCCCTTATTCAATTTCGGGTGGATCTAGGACACAAGTACCACAAAAAAAATATGATTTTATTAAGTTTCAAGGTACATCAATCTTCCATCTTTACAAAATCTTCGTTGATGCTTCTCAAGCACAGATTGTGAAAACTCCGTAGAGGAAATTTGTCTTCAAAACTTACTGAACCACCTAGAGGTAAAAATTTTAATTGAACAATCAGCTTCTACTTATCACTCCAGATTTAGAACAAAACTCAATCTTGATCACTTCAAAAGGATTGATAATAATACCTCCACCAAGAAAACTCTCCACATGCCTTTGGAATTATTTACTTTTTCTCACAAAGTAAAAACATAATAAAATGACATATTATTAAAGACCATTTACCATTTCCCAAAAGAAGTGATTCTCTTTGAAAAAACCATTATAAGCACACCTATCACTCGATTTTTTTACCTTTATGATATTTTAACATAAGAAAATATCAATTTTATCATTGTCAAGGATATTTATTCTACTCCATAATTAACCAACAAATTCAAGCATTCTAATTTTACCTTTGGAGACAACGATATTTAAGTGTGGCTTTGACATACTATAGAGCATATGCCTTCTCTTGATTGGACTCACTTTCCACAATGATCCACACAACTTTCCATCAGGTTATAGCGATCTCCATCATAGAACTCACTCGATAATTGATTATAATTAACATTGATGGAAGAAATCATTTATAAGTACACATTTTCCACTCCAAACAATTTCAATAACGCCAAACACGATTTCATTAACATTGGTTCTGTATTGGCTGGTGACTTGCTTGTTTATGACAAGAACAAAACAAAACAAAAAAACAGGTCCATGCTATAAAGTCTTTGCTACAACTCTGGAGGCTCCATGCAATAGTTCAAGGGAATTAAGAAAACAACGACATTTTGATTTCACCCTATCATGATATGATATCAATCTCTCACACTCCAGGCAATTTATTCTCCAACGATTACGACTCAAAATTGAATAATGCACATTGTCTCCACTCTAGCTTTGGTTCTGGAATGGTTAGCTTCACACTAACTGCTACCATTTGTATATGTGTAAGCAGTTAGTTTTGCTTCAAACTCTCCATTGTTGCTCCGCACTGAAGATAACACCACACAAACTCCCGATGACCGCTCCTCACTGTTGAATTTGGTTAAAACTTCTCCAAACACTCCAAACACTACGGTCTGCAACTCTGAATGAATCTCATCGGATCAATTCAAAACACAAACTCCCTGTTATCAATCGTAAAAATTGTGCAGAACGCATGTCGCAACAACAAATGTGAGAGCAAGTGCTCAAATATTTTCATCATCAATGATATTCCACAATTCCACACCTAAGTTTTTTGCAAGTAGCGAACGAATCACACATGCTCAAAATACACCAGAATCAGACCACGAGCGTTCCAATAAAAACAAATATATGGATTCTACAAGCAAATTCTTCAAAAAGTCAGGCACGATTGGTCTCTCCTCGGCGCAAATATATGGAGTAGCTCCAACTTGAGATTTTCAAGTATGATATCAGGAAGTTAAATCCAGATTCACATCCTCTCGCAAATATCTTTCTTGCCCTACAATATTTTAAGAAAATTTCGTCGACCACCAAGCATAGCAAATTCCTTCCCCACTCAAACTTTAAATTTACTAGCGCGAATTCGTTGGCTCACATAGTAAAAAACTCCAAGAGGTCTCGGCTCTTCAACAATGCAACATGGTTGACCCTGCAAAACCGTAAGTTGGTCAGAGCAAAACTATCAATTTCTCAGCTACAATCTTTGCAGGTCCAACACCACACCACACATCCTCTTCAGGCACACAAGCACGTTCAACGTTCCTTGGACACTTGCCGACTTTCACAAAATAACAACTTCACAATTAAGGATCCTAACAACATCATGCAGCTCCAACAACACACAAATGTATGCCAAACTTTGACTCCTTATGCACACATCTCTCCACCCAAGGTTGCGGCTAGAAATGCTTTCCATGCACCATTGTGCACTGCAAAATCCTTTGCATGCAAAATATTTTGAAAGCCTAAATGGCCACAAAAACTTCTCCGCGAAACAAATTGTGTATTTCAGAAAGGACCAAACTATCTAAATATACAATCATTCATCATAATCCTGCAGTTGCATACCAGGGAGTAAGTATCATAGAATGATCGAATAGAGAATTCCTTAAAATAAATCTCCAATTCAATGCTCCAATGATTGAGACAAGCCGTGAGTTGCATAATCTATCTACCGAATTCCACCTCTTCAAGCCTCCTGAAGTTGCGGATTAAGTCTTTGACACGACATTCGAGGTTGTCGACGTTGATGTTGTTCTTATATACATGGAGGTGCCTGGTATGTTAAATGTCTAGTGTGAAGGCGCTTGTATTTGGATTTGAATGTAGCTATTGGCTTTTGTAGCTTGCCGCATAGAGATAGTCAGACCACTAGGCTCTCAGATTAGTATGTGGGTGACGGCTATTCGATGGAGGCCAAGATCTAAGATAGTTCGCAGAATTCACACTTCACATAGATTGCCCTCTTGCAGTCAACATCCAGGCCTTCACAAAGTCGTTGGCTCTGATACCACATGTAGAAAATTAAATAACTCATAAAACACATAAAAACACTAGATACATAGAATTGGTGGAAAAGGCCTGAGAGCCTTGCAACATTCCTCACATATTCTACATTATTCAAATTGTTAGCTCCCTGTAATCAGCAAGATTGGCAAAGTCCAACAGCAGGGAGAAACATCATTTAAACCACTTTGGGATTCTAGTATCTAGCCCTCTTGAACCCGGAGAGGGATCTCTCCAATAAGTGTAAAGATGGTTTTATCTTTAAAGGTTTGGGTATTGATATTAGGCTAGTTATGAAGGCCGAGGGTTTTGTTTTGTTTTGGATGGTTGAACATGATTATTATTTGAGTGGAAAGTTCTAAATGGAAAGAGTTTCAAAGGTGAGAAGTTGAAAGCAAATAGAACAAGCTTTGGCCAAAAAGATGGATAATTGCAGGTTTTAGTCCATTGGGCTATGGAGTCATAATAGGGTTTTAATTGAAACAATCGGGTTCAAGAGTGTTCTATGGGGCAAGTCATCTATGTCTAAGGATCTCTTTAAAGTTGATTTATGGAATGAAATGATACAACAAGAAGGGGAATTAAACAAATGAAGAACAAAGAGCAGCCTAGGATCTGGTAAGTACTTTGAAACTAGCCAGCCTTTGACAAACACTTAAGAGTAACATAAAAGCAATCCAGGATCTGGTAAGTACTTCGAAACTAGCCAGCCTTTGATATAATTTCAATAGAAAAACATTTAAAACACAAAGGGAAACACAAATGATAACAAAGAATGGTCTAAGATCTGGTAAGTACTTTGAAACTAGCCAGCTTTCAGCACACCCTTAGGGAAACTTTCAGATAGTCTTTGGGGATAAAAATAGGACCAGGGCTTACCATATCTTCCTTAGTTCATCTCTACTTAACATAAACTGAAAATCACATTCATAAACAATATCTAGCTAAGACAGTAGGACGAGGGAACGCCAGCATTCGTACTGCTTGAACTGAATTTAATCATTCCTAAATAACACAAATTGGAAGAAAACATTAAGATAAAGCTTATCAGTCAGAGAAGGGTACTGATATACAGTAAATCCTAACTCTATGCTTGTTGTTCTTTATCAGAGAAGATGAACAAAGTGGAAACAGAAATAAAATAACGATTTACAATAAGAAATAACATCACCATAGACATAGACCAAGATCCCATAAATCAGCGTGTATTGATGCTTCAAACCAGTTACAGCTTTAAGTCCAGTGTTTCAGGTCAGTAATCATCTTCACTACTCAGCCTAACTATTCTATCACAAGCAAAGCTTCAAAAGCCTTTGAACACTATTTAATATCAGAAGTTAAGAGCTCAAGTATATTTAAAAGTTTTGCAACCAACATTTTCTCATCTTCTACAGAATTATTTATAGAAGAAATGAGGAGGTGGGATCTGATAAAAGATCCCTTGGGATAATTAATACAGATTAATGACTTCTCGGCCTTTGAGGGGCTCGATGGAGAAGTTTACAGATGTTTGTCTGTATTAATTGTTTTACAATTAAGATTAAGCTCGGTGAGAGCTTTTTGTTGACTTGAGGCTCTGTTTCAGGGTATAATAACTCTACTGATATTTCACATTAAATTCCTTTGGCAGAATTAATTCTTCGGCTGCGTTGAGGCAAATATCTGATTCTGATCAATAACGTCGGCTTTTGTTTGAATGCTTTGAGGCAACAGGTGGCTTTGTGGTAGCTGAGAGGAATCAATTGGCCTTTGACGTGGCGGTGGAGGCCTTTCTGTCTGATAAACACTCACGATTTTCTTTTAATTGTGTTTTAATTTGGAGGATTAGGCTTTTGATAATCAATTTTAGCCGTAATCCCCCAATACTGTCTTCAATCCTCTGTTCTGCTGTATTTTGTCTTCGACACTGATACTCTTTTGTTTTTATTTCATTCTCAATGTCTTGTTGATGTGCAGGGCCGCACATGGCTCATATGGCATCAATGCCCATGAAGCATTGATGAAATGTGGCATAGAACCCTTTGTATGGCTTCTCTTTAAATAAACAAAGCTTTGAGGATCGTCACCCTCGGCTTCATCATTTCTCTTTAAAATATTTTGAAATTCATTTGAACCTGCAAAAAAAACACACAACTGTTATGTAATCCTGCATTTATTGGGTAAACTGCTTCAGAGGGTGTGGGGAGAGAGCGTCGCCGTTGGATGGCATCATCCAATGGTGTAGATCTGTTTGCGGAGGTTAAAGGAAGAGCAGAAGGAAGAAATAAGTCAGAACCGTTGATCGCGCAGAGATCAACGGTGGGGATCAGTTGTGATCATACAAAGTGAATGAGTCACTTTATAAAGAAAAGGAAGAAAAACAAAGGAAATAGGCGAAATTTCTTTTGGCGGGGGTAAAATACGAAGGAAATGAAAATGGGGCTTCAGGATGAATATGAGTCGTCGGATGAGATCCACCCAACGAGATCAACGGTGGATATTTGCATTGAAAACCTTTTGGTAGAGGCTGAGGGCGATATGTAAATGAAGGTTTAGATCCAAACCATTGATTTGCAGAGATCAACGGTGGAGGGCGCGCGCGATAACACACAAGGGAAAAGAGGGAAAGTGGTTTCGAGGATGAAAACCACTAGTTTCACGTGGAGAAAAGGTGGGGAGGCGGTTTTGCCTTTTTGAACGCGATATGCATCCCTGCCTGACACGTGGCACCAGAAAACCGCCCATTTTGCGTGCCCTTTGGGAAAATAAACTCCGCGCTGAAAGTTACGTGACTTGGAATGTGGGTCGTCAGATCTGGAACCTCATATTTGACGATGGAGAACGAGCGCGAATTTGGAAAGATGCGCGGGCGGTAGGAAGATGGGTGTTTTCAATTTGGGCCGTCGGATCTGAGATTTGAACGGCGGAGATTAAATCTGGGGGTTGGATGAAATAATACCATGGCGGAGGAAGGGCTGATGAGGGTCGTTGATCTGCAGAGATCAACGACCGGAATTAGTCGAAAAACATTAGAACGCAGGGCGCATGAATTTAAACCAAAGTCGGGAAAATGCGATCTGGACCGTCCGACCTGGACACGTGGACGACCCAGATGCAATCGGAGATTGACGATCGGTGGGGCAAAGAACTTGGAGTGCGACGGAGCGATTGAGTGCTAGCCGTTGATCTGAGGATCAGATCAACGGTGGAGAATGAATCGGTGAAAGCGGAGGAAGGCTAATAATCAGAGCAATTGTGGGTCGTTGGATCTGGGAAGGTGGGGAGGAGATCAACGGTCCAAGATAGATCGGGGAATGGCCAATCGGAGGGGATACAAAAGTGAGCCCGATAAAACATGCGATGCGATGTAGCGCGGGCCGTTTGATCGGCTTAAGATCAACGATGGAGATTATCACAAGTAATGTACTGGCGGAAAACCCTTTATAACATATGAAAACCAAAAATTAACATAAAACAAAGGTTTTATGTATAGGGGCGGGATATATACATATGAAAATGGATAGGCGCTCGTCTATGGGGCCATGGATTTATATGGAACGTGATAGGCCCATGGCTTAATATATAAAGGGCCAATCACAATCGGAACTTCGGACTTGGTCTTTCAATCTAACCATTCTTGGATTTTTGAGATGCGATTGGCGCTGGGACTTTAACTCTTGGTCCCAGGCGAAGTTATATGGAGTAAATCCGGGGGGGGGGGGAGTTTAATACATTGGGGCTTAAATCGCATCGGAACTTTTGATGCGGGTCTTTCAATCTACCCATTTTTTCATTAAAAATCATTGTATGGGCGCATTTAGACCAAAACTTTGGAAAAATGGGGTTTATAACTTTATAAAGGAAAATATCAATCGAAATGGTTTATTCCAAGGTTTAAGCGCCCGATTGCGAGCCCACAATTTATATGAAGTATTAATATGATCGGGAGCTGTGTACAAGGGCTTAATCGCATCAGAACTTTTTAACATGGCAAATAGACTTGCGCGCTGGGATTTTTACGATGTGATAAGCGCTTAAATGGCTTAGCGCCTGGTTCTAGCACCAGGGCATATAATGGGGAAGTGGTTAGGACTTAGCCCAAAGGGGGCTTAAGTCTGTAATACAAAAAAGGTGTTTTTAATGAAATTTTTTCAAGTTTTCAATGGATTTGGGGGTTTCGATAGAGTTAAAAAAGGAGTTTTAAACTCTGTAAAGGGGATTTTGTGAAGAAAAAGGAGAATGGATGAAAAATAGAGGAAAAATGATGGGAAAAAAAAGGAATAAAATGGATGTTAGTTTTGAAGTGGAAGGACGGGAAAAATAGTGTTTGCAACAGTATTTTTTCCTTATGGAATTAGCAGAATTTCTGAATAAAAATGGAAACAGCAGTGAAGATTTGAACAAATAACATGATGTCTTCAAGAGTCTTCAAGAGATAACACTTTTTGCAATAAAACTTGTTCCTTGAAGGCTCCAAAAATGTTTTAGCCACCATTTGATATGACAAATTTTATTGGTGGCTAACACAAATAATGTTATTACACAAATAAATAGATGAGGAAGTTGTCTCAAGATAGTGCGTCTATCTTGGACAACTTGGTTGAGAAAATATCTCAAGCACACACACTAATCTAGGAGCTAAGTTAGGTAGGCCTAAAATAACTCCTAATTAAGAGGACCCAACTTAATCTAGAAAATTAGGCATAAATTCCTAATTTTCAAGATTAATTAGTTTAATTATATTTTTGGATTTATAATTGTTTTTCTCACATAAGAGTGAGGATAACAATGCAGTACGTAGTAGAACCTGTTAGGATATATACAAAGATGGCCACCTTATCCAACCAGAACCATGCCAAAATGGGCACATTGGTTCTGGACGCCCTGGAATGCCTGCACAGACACTCAGAAGACATGCCTCAGCTAACCTCGATAGCTTCCGATTACAAGGCATGGAATACCTACCTCAAGGAGCAGCTACATATTGATACCTCAGCCTTATCAATCACCCGGTCATTAGCAAGAAACTGATACATAAGAGAAGTCACCTATAGAAATTGTAAGTGAAGCAAAAAATATCCCATGGGTTGCAACTCCTTGGGGTCGCAATCTCTCTCAGGTCACGACTCCCCTAGGTTGAAATCTTCGCAAAGTCGAAACTTCCCTTGAGTCACAACTTCCCCTCAATCATAAGTAAGCCCAAGGGTTGGGAAGACCAAAGGTCACAGGCAACCCAAGAGTCATCTCGACCTATATGTACTTCTGTTGGCGAATTTGTAAATGACTTTTTGGTTTTAGGACTTTTGAAAGACACAATGTTGCTTATTGAATGTATGACTTTTGATAAATACAAAGAAGTGCTATTAGATCTCACTTTTGAATCCGACGGATGTCCCTTGTGTGGTTGTGTTATGAATATGGTCCCTTCAAATGAATGAATGCTTATTCAAGTATTGGTGCATCTTTCTACTCATGTATTCTCTTGTGTTATGAGCTTCCTTACAACACATGGATGATATATGATGCTTTAACTTTAAAGATATGTTGATGAATTTGCTTTGTCGATATTCAATTTTAATATTTATTGAAATGTGCCTAGGTTATAAATGAAATTCTTAGCCATCGCGAACAATTTCTCCTTTGTTAAGTGAATATTGTTATAAGTATGATCTTGGTAAAGTTTTTACGACAATGTTTTCCGTAAGTTTCATGCTTTAAATCCCACTTTGCTATTCATGGTATTGTGTTTCACAAGGCATCCGTCAATCACTGACTTTTGTTTGTTCAATATCTGTGCATTCTCCTTTTCAGTGAGTCCCCTCCCTCTCTGAAAACCATCTTCACCAACTTAATGGATATCGTGCCTACATACCGGATGAGATCCCTAAACCAAACGGTGTGGAGTCTAATTGAGATTCTGCACCAGGGATCCCCATACTGTTGGAGATACATTTTCGACCGTCAACAGGACCTTAGATAAACATTGTTGATCAAGATCAAGACAAGTCGTTGTTAAGGAGGAGTGTTAGAGTTAAAACTCTTATTTGTCTTGGGTGTGATGCTTGCTAAGTAAATGAGTTTGTTCCTAGCTTGTATGAGGTGTCTTGGGTGTGATGCTTTCTAAGTAAATGAGTTTATTCCTAGCATGTATGAGGTTATTCGATCTAATTAGGATGAGATATATTCTCCAATTAACTAGCTTTACTAGATTGTAGTGTTGTATAGAGATTTGTTCAATTAATTGATTGTGTAATCATGATAGTTTCTTTATCTTTAAAAAAATCCATTTATTTATATTGTAACATTATTTGATAAATAAACACTTATACAATTTTAAATTTCATAACATAGATTTGAATCTTACCTATTTTTTTATGGGAAATAACAATTGCAAAAGGGTAAGTAGGTTTCAAACCTAGGCACTCCACCATTGATCATTGTGTCACTCTTATACATTTGATAGAGAAAATTTGGGACAAACAAGGTGAAACAACATATTGTTCTTTTGTGGACATTAAGAAAGCCTTTGACATAGTACCTAAATACAAATTATGGAAATGAATGGAAGAGTTGGGTATCCCAAAAGGATATAGAGTGGCAATTCATAGACTTTATGAGAAGTTTAGAGCTAAAATCAAAACAAGTGAAGGAATGCCTGAATTTTTTGGTGGTGATATTGGTGTTAAACAAGGATTCCCTTTGATATGAATGGAATGTATTAGTTTTGTTGTGCTAAGTATCCAAACAATAATTAAAATGTGTGCATAAGGTTCACTGAAGTTTGCAGGTTAAACAAATGGTTTTAATTTAGTTAAACATATTTTTGTGTGAGGTTAAAGCATGTAAATTAGCTTGTATAACACTGTGTAGTAGTAAATAACAGAGAATAAAACATCACATGTGACAATACTCTGCAATTTGATGAAGCTGCTCACCCCTCCTGGGCTACATTTGCTGGTCCAGCTCCCAATGGCATGTCCCTCATATCTTATTGCTAAAAAATGGTAAGTACATGTGAATAAAAGCCTCAAATGGTTGTGCTCTCTGTAAAAAAAACTTCATAATTCTTGAATTAGTCAAGAATGACTATTCATTTGCATAAAACAGAGAATGGATGCTCAAAACACTGAAAACACCCAGTGGCCCTAGTGGCTCCTTAACCTCTCCTGAAGCAAAACATGCACAAGATGACCTCTGATGGCTCTGAAACCTCTTCCAATGTGTTTAGAATGTTGAGAATACCCAAAATTGTCTATTCATTCCTCAAAATTGGTCAAATATCCAAGGAGTTATGGCCAAAACAAAAAACTACCCAATGTCCCTAAAAAAATCCTCCAAAACTGGAGGAACTCTAGTTAGTGCCGATAAATTAGCAACTCCGCCGGATTTGGAGGTCTGCTAGCGAAATCGCTGGGCGGACTGGAAGTTAACTTAAATTTTAACTGCTGCATGTGAATGCACCCGCGATAAATGCCAAAATCCTGGCCGTCGGTTTGCGTTGTGGGTTACGGTTACAATAAATGTAACTCCACCATGTGATAGTCTTAAACTACGTCGGGATTACTGTTGGATAAACCAGCGAGGTGGAAGGGAACCTAGAGTCACGGTTCCATAACCTTGGCAATTAATAACTTCCAAAACTGCGTGCATGTGAATAGTGCTGACGATGTCAGTTTGCGATTATGGCTCGAGCAGAGGCCTAAGGTTCTAGGCAGACGGACATGTGGTAGGGGGGGCTGGCCTCCCAATCCCCCACCACAAAAAACATTAAACATTAAATATATATGTTTCCACTATACAGTTAAGAAATATCATGTAGCCCAAATGGTGAGACTCGGGCGTGTGCAGAGGCAGGTCTTGGGTTCAATCCCGACGAAGACCATAAAATTTTAACACTCCGTCCTGGGGCCACGTGGCACCCTCCGGGTCTGCCACGTGGTAGTGTTTCATTGGCCCGAAAAATAAAAAGTCAAACCTCCATCCAATCTTCGATTGCCACTTGTCGAACTTCGATTGGCCAAAACAGGATATTCCCTGGAATATCCTCTTTTTAATTTTAAAAAATGCCATGTCAAACTTGGTCAAAGTCATGTTTTTGGAGTTTACTGGGCTTTTCAAACCTTCATAACTTCTGCATACGAACTTCGTTTTGCGAACCGTCTGCGGCACCAGAATTGAAGCGATGAGACATTTTCGATCGCTCAGGTTGCAAACACTTTTGAGCACTTTCATTTTTGAGCATTTTTGAACAATGGATATGATCTCCTGATCACACCTCCCCACTATGAAGCTTTTGGACCCCAAAAGCTCTCTGGACTATTGAACATGAAGATGAGGAGACTGTGTCCCCACTCTTACAATCTTAATCCATTGAAATTTCCCTAATTTCATTAATTGGAGCTTTTCATGAAACGACAAATTTTTCCTTGATTCCATTGACCAACCATTGTTGTTTTTGACATTGTCATGCTGCACATTTACTGAACTTACAGAACAACAACTTAAATTTGTAGTAAACATATTGTTTCTACATTGGCCTATAATCAAAGGAAACTTAAAATTACTTTCACCTTGCATCCTGTCCTTATGGCAACTTTTTGTTGAATTAGCCTTGAACTTGTGTCGATTCCTGACCAAGTTTCCTCGCCATTGTACCATGCCTTTCTGAAAACAGCAATGAACATTACTGAATCTTGTGCCTTCCTTGTCAAGTTGCTTTTCCCTCTCTTGGACTTTTTCAACTTCTTTCACTGACACTTTGTTTTCAGCACCATTCAACACCAAAGTCGACTGCTGCAACTTTTTGTCATCTTCTTTCAAAGACAACCTGCTTTCAGACTGAAAAAACTCATTACATATATCAGCGTTTACATGAAAAGGATTATATAAAACTTCTCTTTGTTTAATCATCATCAATGTCAAGTTTTGACTTGCATTGACGATCATCTTCATTTGCCCTGCATTAACTAAAGAAGAGTCTAGTTTTTTGTGATGAGCTATCAGAATGTACTCCTTGCCATCTTTGAATAAATGGTATTTGTTCTCATGGCGATGGAAGATAGCTTTTATGTCATACAAGTAAGGACTGCCCAACACCATACCTATTATATCAAGCAGAACAACATCTAATTCAACCATGTCAATGAAATGTGCTGTGATTGAAAAGCGCAACATGCACTTCTTTGAAACCTATAAATTTGCATCCTTACAAATCCAACCAAGTGGATATGGTTTCGGATGTGGAATGGTCTCAAGATTAAGTTTCTTGACTAAGTCTTCAGAGATTAAATTCGCTTACGACCCACTTTCAAACAATGTGTCAACCTTGGTATGTTTGGAAATGACCCTCACATGAAACAGTTTAATTCTCTTTTCTTCACTTTGAGCTTCTATGTGACAGGTAGAAATACTATAACTGGGTTTATTTTCAATATCTTTCCCCTTCAAATTCTTTAGTGCCATAGCTATCATTTTTGTTTCATCTCCTTGATCTGACCCTAGGTCTTGTTCAGTTATTGCAACTGTCTTGCCTTTCTCATTGGCTTTAAAAATTGATGGTTTCAACTCTGGATGAAGTTTCCAACAATGGTCCTCATCATGGCTTGTTTTAGAACAATGTTTGCAGAAGAATTTTCCCTTCTCTTTTCTAGTATTTGCATTTATCTTTTTCTGTCATTTGCCTTTAAACTCATTTTCCTCATTCCCATCTAAGTTTTGTTTTCCTCTTGCCTCTAAATGTGTGGCTTGAACACAAAACTCATCTAGGCTTGTAGGGTTAAACATGAGAATTGTATGTCTTAGGTAGGTATGTAAGCCTCCTATATACTTGAGCGAAGTGTCTTGGCTATGCAAATCTACTCCTAGTAAAAGAGCTCTTCTTCTAAATTCTTGAGTATACACTTGAACATTTTTTCCTTTCAATTGTTTAAAATTTTTCCAATCCATTATGGCTTTCTGCATGTGAGCTAATGGATAAAATTGTTGTTTTATTGCAAAAATGAAATCAGTCCATGATAAGATAATCTTACCATATTTCTTGATCTCCTCCTTTGTCTTGGCTTCCCACCAAACAAGAGTTGCACCTTCCATTCTCAATGAAGCTAGTTGGATTTTGGTGTCATCATCATGAAAATTTTGAATTCTCAAATAGACCTCTAATTGCCTAATCCAATTATCTAGCCTTTCTGCATTAACTTCACCATCGAACTTTAGCAATCCAAACTTAACATCAAGTTTTAGAAAAGGATTTTTACCAGTGTTCTTTGAATTTTATGGCTGATGTACTGAAGATGATGTAGAGGATGATGAAGATGAAGATGAGGGTGATGATGACGACTTTCCATTGTCTCCATCTCCTCCATTACCCTTCTTGGATTTATCTTCATCATTATGGCCTCCTGACGATCCTTCTCCTTCCTTGTGAAGTTTAGATCCTTCTCCTTCTAGTCTTTCATTCCTTTCTTGATAAAGGACTTTAACTATTTCAGTTAAGTCAAGAAATGCTTTTCTGAACACTCTTTCTTCCTCCTTGGGATCAACTTCTTCAGGAATTTCTCCTTCTCTTGAAGTCATGCTTATGGCTTCTTCTGTTTCTCTTTGAGGTGAAATTGAAGGTGGAGATAACAGCACTCTTGCCCTCCTTGGATGAGGATTACTTTGAACTTCCACCAATTGACCTTCTCCTCTCTTAAGCTTCAGCCTAGTAAACATTAAAACTCTGCAAACTGTTAAACAAATTCTTTGCCCAAAGGAATAAACTGAGAAAATACTCTAGCTCAACCTAATGCTCAACCCGAGCTTTGATACCAACTTGTTCTTAATGGAATGTATTAGTTTTGCTGTGCTAAGTATCCAAACAGTAATTAAATTGTGTGCATAAGGTTCATTGAAGTTTGCAGGTTAAAAAAATGGTCTTAACTTAGTTAAACAAATTTATGTGTGATGTTAAAGCATGTAAATTAGCTTGTATAACACTGTGCAAAAATAAATAATAGAGAATAAAACATCACATGTGACAATACTCAGCAATTTTATGAAGCAGTTCACCTCTCCCGGGCTACATCTGCTGGTCCAGCTCCTAATGGCATGCCCCTCATATCTTATTGCTAAAAAATGGTAAGTACATGTGAATAAAAGCCTCAAATGGTTGTTTTATCTATAAAAACAGCTTCATAATGCTTGAATTAGTCAGGAATGACTATTCATTTGCAGAAAACAGAGAATAGATGCTCAAAACACCGAAAACACCCTAGTGGCCCTTGTGGCTCCTTGTGGCTCCTTGACCTCTCCTAAAGAAAAACCTGCACAAGATGACCTCTGATGGCTCTTAAACCTCTGTCAATGTGTTTAGAATGTCGAGAATACCCAAAATTGACTATTCATTCCTCAAAATTGGTCGAATATCCAAGGAGTTATGGCCAACAAAAAAAAAACTTCCCAATGTCCCTAAAAAAACTCCTCCAAAACTGGAGGAACTCCAGTTAGCGTCGATAAATTAGCAATTCCGCCGGATTTAGAGGTCCACCAGCGGAACCTCCGGGCGGATTGGCAGTTAACTTAAATGTTAGCTGCTGCATGTGAACGCGCTCGCAATAAATGCAGATATCCTGGCCATCGGTTTGTGTTGTGAGTTACGATTACAATAAATGTAACTTCGCCATGTGACAGTCTTAAACTGCGCCAGGATAACTGACAGATAAACCCACGAGGTGGCAGGGAACCCGGAGTCACGATTCCATAACCGTGGAAATTAACAACTTCCAAAACTGCGCGCATGTGAATTGTGCCGACGATGTTGGTTTGCAGTTACGGCTCGAGCGGAGGCCTAAGGTTCTGGGCGGATGAACATGTGGTAGGGGGGCTGGCCCTTAGAGGCTGGCCTCCCAATCCCCCACCGCTAAAAACATTAAAAGTTAAATATATGTGATGCTAATATACAGTTAAGAAATGTCATGTAGCCCAAATGGCAAGACTCAGGCGTGTACGGAGGCAGGTCTTGGGTTCAATCCCGGTAAAGACCATAAAATTTTAACACTCCGTTCCGAGGCCACGTGGTGGCCTCCAGGCCTGCCACATGGCAGTGTATCATTGGCTCAAAAAATACAAGGTCAAACCTCCATCCAATTTTCGATTGCCACTTGTCGAACTTCGATTGGCCAAAACGGAATATTCCGGGGAATATTTTGAGAAATATTCCAGGAATATTCTCTTTTTAATTTAAAAATGCCAACTAAAACTTGGTCAAAGTCATTTTTTTGGAGTTTACTGGGCTTTTCAAACCTTCATAACTTCTGCATATGACCTCCGTTTAGCGAATTGTTCATGGAGCCAGAATTGCAGTGACGAGAACTTTTCGGTCGCTCAGGTTGCAAACACAATTGAACACGTTCATTTTTTAGCATTTTTGAACAATGCATATGATCTCTTGATCACCCTCTATCCCCCACTTTGTTTGGTTTATGCATTGATAGGTTGGAATCTTGGTTAAACAAAGCAAATTGAGAGGGTGTCCATTTAACATGCTATGTGGTGAAGCTACTTTTATATGTGGATGCTCTTATTTTAATTTAAAAAATAGAGCATGGATTAAGAGAACACTTAAAGGCCTTGGAGCACTTTTGTCAAGAGGTTAGGATGCGAGTGATCATTGTCAAAACTAAACTCATGATCTTCTCTTTAAATATAAAAAACAAACCAATCACCTTTCTTTTCGAAGTCATCCTATTGGAGATAGTGAAAGTATACAAATATCTTGGGATTGACTTCCAATACAAACTCAACTGGGAAACTCGTACGGAAAAAATGATACAAGGAGGACAAAAAGCCTCATACTTACTCCAAAACAAGTGCAAAAAAGTTGAACTTTGGGATTGGAAAACCAAAAGGCCTCTTTTTGGTTTGCTAGTTACTCTGATTGTGTAACAACCCTAGTCAAAATTCCATGTAATAAAGTTAATAAAATCAAAATAAGACCATGGTCATGGAACACATATTCCAAGCTACATGTTGGGGCAAAACATCCTAGCGTGGGTGTTCATTTGGTTTATTATGCTTAAGATAAATTGGAAAAGGCAATGACAAAGGCTTTGGAAAGAGATAGAGAATTAATTGGCATTTTATTTATGAAAATAATGGAAAATAGGAGAAAATGAAGGTGATAGGTCACATGTTGCATGTGAGGAGGAAAATGAAGGAAAATAATGAACAAAATAGAGGCCTTATTAATAAAAAGGCTTATGAGGATGAGTTCGTACCTTTTGTAAGTTCAGTTTTGGAGTTCTGTCTCTCTCTGACTCTTGGACACTTAGAACATTCTTGGAACATTCTAGAATTAGATCAAGAAAAGCAAAGGAAGAGCAAATAAGGAAAAGGGAAGCAAAGACCAAGCAGTGAAGAGCAGTATCAAGTGGCTACAACGAGATTACTTGCAGGTGTCGATTTGTATGTGTGATTTCCTTTCTATATTTGGTATGCATGGTACATGCATGTGTGGTTTTGGTTCTCTTATTGTCATTGGCACATGTTTTTCTAGGTGTGATAGTGTTCTTCAACCTTGCCTTCCCATTTTCAGATAGCCATGGTGTAGTGGGCTCTCTTGTATTTGGCTGAGGTGGATTTTCAGATGGACTTGAAGCTGAGTTGTCTCAGGATTATTCACAGGCCTAGGAATCCTGGGATGGGATACACGGCAAAGCCTGGTTGTGAATAACTTGATTGAGCCTAGGAATTTAGGGATGGGATATACGGTAAAGCTAAGAGGTAAATACCCTTGATTGAGCCTAGGAATCTTGAGATGGGATATATAGTAAATCTCAGAGGGGAATACCCTTGATTGGGCCTAGGAATCCCTTAACTGGTGATGGTGGGATACACGGTAAATCTCGAAGGGTGGAGACCTCGCAGGACTAAGAATCCCTTGACTGACAATGCAGAGATACATAGTAAATAAGAGAGGCTGAGACAAAAAAATTCCTCATGGTTTAGGTGGAGAGATCCAGAGGCATCCATGCTTGTTTAGGGCCCAGTGACCCGGTAGGGATTGCGGTAAATATTGGTTGTGTTGATGAGGGTTTAGGCTTAGTGATCCGGTGGGCATTGCGCTAAAGCTTGAGGAAGCCCTTGTTGGTTTTGTTGCTAGTCGCACATTCATGCTTGGAATATGGCACGAGAGTGATTGGCTAAAAGAAAAAATTGGTTTAGCCCAATCTATGGTCGGGTGGTTTGTGGAAGTCTCAGACCTGGTTGGCATATGCATTCACTAATAAGATCTCCTTCTCCTTGGTATTTCATGTGTAAATGTACCGGTTCATAGGTGATTCTTATGGTTGTTATATCATTATTATTTCTGTTGGTGATATGTTGGTTAAGAGCATGTTTTATAATAGACTTGATGTATGATTCTCATCATGTTTTGATTAGTAAATGAATGAACAACGAATATATGACCTAATAAATGATAATTCAACTATTGTGATAAGGCATTAATGCTTCCTTACGGTTCTCAGATAAGTATGAGACCCCTATGCTCAGATATGTCACTATGACTTGTAGATTACATATTTGTGACATGTTTGATGAAATGTTTTTCATGGATAGTAGGGGTCAGATCAAGTATTTGTACTAGTGATTGTATTAGTAGCTTTGTTCCATTGTTATTATTCATTTTTAAGGTTTAATAAAGTTATGGGAAGTGGCCTGAGACCTGGTTCGAAAAAATGGCTCAGAATTTGGGGTCGCTGACACAAAACTACCTGAAAAAGTCCACAATTGTTGGCATGCCTTGTTGTGGGAGTGACTGGAAGGTCTTAGTTGCATGCATGGCTTGTAACGAGAGCGGCTGTGGGTCCATATCAATAAAATGTCAAGTTGTCTCGGTTGGTTGCCTCTTGTAGGCTCTGAAGCTCTTGAGGAAATTCAGATTGGTTTGGTTTTGTCGGTTCCACTTCCTCAATTGCACATGGGGAGTTGAATCACTTTATAGTAGCCTCTCGTCACATGTTTACCTCGATGAACCGGTTAACTTGGGTAAATGTGGGAGGAGGATATTACAAATTATTCTCTATCGTTATGAAGTATGGGGAAGCAACATGTCAACTTGTAGTTGGAGATAACTAGAAATAATCCAAAAGCAACTAATTATTAGCAATCTCAAAGTTAAAGCCACAATGCCATATAAAATTATTTTAGCTGAAGCAAATACTTTTCGGTTGGCAAGCAGGCGACAATGATAATCAGATTAATAAGCTATTTAAAGAAGGCTAAAAACACGGATAACCAACTCTGACCCAAGATAGCCATGGAGGAGGAATTAGATCGTAGGAATAAAACATGGATGAAGTAAAACAAAAAGTGGTTGAGTAAGTGGAGTATCAAACTACATGAATGTCTTGACACCAAGGAAGAAATAACAAATATTGTGTTTGAAAAATTTAGGACTGCCATGAGGACCAATCACAGTGGGCGCAAAAACGCATAATATACATCAAAGAGTTAACCCAACTTGTGACCATGGTGAGAAAACATATTTAGCAGTAGCTATTAAAGAAAAAACAAGGTTGATAGTTGCACAATTGAGGACAAGATCACACCACCTTAGATTTTGAGACTCGTAGGTGGAGGGTACTCCATAAAATTTGAGAAGAAAGAACTTGCATATTCTGCAATAAAAGTGCGGTGGAGATGAATGGCATTTTGTCATAGAATGTGCAACCTAGAAAAATAAGATATCCACATTAAATATGAAAACAATTTTAAGCTCAACAACATGCACCATCTATTTGATGAACAAAAGATCAATAAAATTGCTAACCTTCTAGTTACTTTGAGTCAAGATCCATAACAAAAGATCTCACATCTAAAAGAATATAAAGACGAGCTAAGGCTCTTATTCTCTTAGTCCCTTGTGCTGTTCAGTTTCATAAATGTCATTAAAATAAATGAATCAAGCCATGACAAATTTGAATTTGTCCCGACCAACTAGTACCCTCGACTATTTGAATGTGGCCCGACGAACTAGCACCCTTTATCTCTAGTGGCCCATAAGAACGAGAACTTGCTAGGAAGAATCCTAAAGGTCAAGATGCTAATGCCGAATCTCCAGCCAAGATGGTGATCACGGGGTTTTCATTATACATAGACGGTATACCATCACATAACTTGCGCACCAATCATCTGTTTTCTGAAAAAAGTCAGTGCAGGCGGGAAATTGCAGAACGACCAGTCATCTAAAAGCACCTAATGTAGGCGGGAAAGTGGCGATCCACCTCCCATTAGGGTAATATATTACAAGACTCTATGTAAAACAATGACTTGAGTGATGATGAATGTATCTCTTTGAAATCTGGTTATAGCAGATGCTTCTGGTTTCATGTCAGAGTTCAACAGTCTTCCCCATCTGTCCGAGTTGGGGGCAATGGATGAAAGAAAGGTGAATGAAACAATCGTGCCCAAGCTCACTCTGGTGCATGGTCAAGATCGTATGTTTGATGGAGCTTTTGATGAAGCTCCTACTTGTACTTGTAATTACAATGGCTTAGGTAAGTCTGATTTTGTAGCTGGGTTGGAGAAAAATATTTTTAATTTGAAGAGAATTCTGCTCCGGAGAGTGGTGTCCGGGTTTTGGATGCAAGTTTTGGGGGCCGATGGTAAAACAGCAATGGCACTGGTCCTCTGCCATGATCAAGAAATTAAAGGTATTTGGGGTTATCATTTATTTAAACCATCCTTAATGTCCTGTAAAGGCATTTGTTTCACTTGGGGTTGCCATTTATTCAAACCCATTTTTATTTCCTAACTGTTTTCTCTTTATGAATTTGTCTTTGTTAAGATTATGGAATTTTCATCCTAAGCAATTGTGCTTATGTATGTTAGGTGGTGCTTTTCTGTCTGTTGGGCTGATCTGGGCCACATTCGTTACCAATAATTCTTTTTGTAACATTTACAAGCGATTCAACAATAGCGATGAAGAAGGTGAGGTGGGCAACGATGCTTTCAATGTTCCGACAAAGAAAACCCCATTGGACAGTCTCAGGAAAAAGGAGGGTAAGTACTGTATAATTACTGCTATCTGTAACTTCGTTTCACATTAGTTTTACTTGAAGAAAGGGTGTAGTCATGTTAAATCTAGGCTACAAGATCCATACACGATGCGTATTTGAAATTTAAATGGTTTTTGATTGACATTTCTCCAGGCTTAGCAGGTCTGCACTAACATTATAAAAAGTTAGATCTACCATCCCTGATAAAAGTTGCATCTTCCCTTCTAAATTACAATTTCCAGTTATGGGGAGTTATGATGAGTCCTTTTGTTAGAAGTAAGAAACCATTTGGGGGTGCAACCAACCACATTGAGTTGCCATAACTACCGCCATCTGTAACTTCGTTTCACATTAGTTTTACTTGAAGAAAGGGTGTAACCATGTTAAATCTGGGCATAGTTTATTACAAGATCCAGATCCATACACGATGCATATTTGAAATTAAAGTGGTTCTTGATTCCTTAAGCTCAAGGCTTCACAGTTCTCCAGGCTTAGCAGGTTTGCAGTAACATTATAAGAAGTCAGATCTACTATCTCTGATAAGAGAAAAGTTGCATCTTCCATTACAGTTTTCAGTTATGGGGAATTATGAGGAGCCCTTTGGTTAGAAGTAAGAAGCCATTTGGAGATGCAACCAACCACATTGAGTTGCTATAACGACTGCTATCTGTAAGTTCGTTTCACATTCGTGTTACTTGAAGAAAGGGTGTAGCCATGCTCAATCTGGGCATAGCTTATTGCAAGATCTAGATCCATACACGATGAGTTTTTGAAATTAAAATGGTTTTTGATTCCTTGAAGCTCAAGGCTTGACTGTTCTCCAGGCTTAGCAGGTTCGCACTGTCGTTATAAGAGGTTAGATCCACCATATCTGATAAGAGAAAAGTTGCATCATCCCTTTTAAATTATGGGGAGTTATGATGAGCCCTTTGGTTAGAAGTAAGAAGTCATTTAGAGGTGCAACCAACCACCTTGAGTTACTGCTGTCTGTAACTTCGTTTCACATTAGTTTTACTCGAAGAAAGGGTGTAGCCATGTTAAATCTGGGCATAGCTTATTGCAAAATCCAGATCCATACACAATGCGTACATGGAATTAAAATGGTTTTGGATTCCTTTAAGCTCAAGGCTTAACAGTTCTCCAGGCTTAGCAGGTTTGCACTAACATTATAAGAAGTTAGATCTACTATCTCTATTAAGAGAAAAGTTGTATCTTCCATTCTAAATTACAGTTTTCAGTTATGGCGACTTATGATAAGCCCTTTGATTAGAACTTGGAAGTAAGAAGCCATTTGGTGTTGCAACCAACCACATTGAGTTGCCATAACTATTGCTATCTGTAACTTCGTTTCCACACTAGTTTTACTTGAAGAAAGGCTGTAACCATAATAAATCTGGGCATGACTTATTACAAGATCCAGATCCATACACGATGTGTAATTGAAGTTAAAATGGTTTTTGATTCCTTGAAGCTCAAGGAATAACAGTTCTCCATGCTTAGCATGTTTGCACTAACATTATAAGAAGTCAGATCTACCATCTTTGATAAGAGAAAAGTTGCATCATCCCTTCTAAATTACAATTTTCAGTTATGGGTAATTATGATGAGCCTTTTGGTTAGAAGTAAGAAGCCATTTGGAGGCGCAACCAACCACATTGAGTCGCCATAACTACTGCTATCTGTAACTTTGTTTCACATTAGTTTACTTGAAGAAAGGGAGTAGCCATGTTAAATCTGGGCATGGCTTATTACAAAATCCAGATCCACACAGTGTGTGTATTTGGAATTAAAATGGTTTTTGATTCCTTGAAGCTCAAGGCTTAACAGTTCTCCAGGCTTAACAGGTTTGCACTAACATTATAAGAAGTTAGATCTACCATCTCTGATGAGAGAAAAGTGGCATAATCCCTTCGAAATTACAATTTTCAGTGATGGGGAGTTTATAATGAGCCATTTAGTTAGAACTTAGAAGTAAGAAACCATTTGGAGTTGCAACCAACCACATTAAGTTGCCATAACTACTGCTGTCTGTAACGTCGTTTCACATTAGTTTTACTTGAAGAAAGGGTGTAGCCATGTTAAATCTGGTCATAGCTTATTACAAGATCCAGATCCATACACGATGCGTATTTGAAATTAAAATGGTTTCTGATTCCTTGAAGCTGAAGGCTTAGCAGTTCTCCAGGGTTAACAGGTTTGCAATAACATTATAAGAAGTTAGATCTACTATCTCTGATAAGAGAAAAGTTGCATCGTCCCTTCTAAATTACAATTTTCAGTTATGGGGAGATATGGTGAGCCTTTTGGTTAGAAGTAAGAAGCCATTTGGAGGTGCAACCAACGACATTGAGTTTCTATAGAACTGTGGCCCATTTTGTGCAAGTTTGACAAGAAATTTATCTTTTTCTTGAATGCGAAGTTTTGTTCTCGAGCTTCTTATACCTTGGTGGTTCAGCCTAGCGTTTCACTTTCTCATGCATGAAACTACCATCAACGAAATTCTAAAATATGGTAAAAAACCATCAACGATATTCTAAAATGTGGTCAAAATTTGAGTTTAAATTTGAAAAATAGTTGTTTCAAAAGTAAGGTCGAATAACTATCAGTTATTTCACTCTCAGTCTCAAAATAATTTGGTAGCAGTAGTAGTTGTTTAATATGTTGTAATTTTTATTCATGACTTGGAAAAAAGGAATTTGCATTGGTTGTAATTTTTATTCACGACAGAGACCGGGCTTTTAGACTTATAAGGCTGTTTTGCATATAACTAGACGAATTCATCAATTGTTTTTTTGCCTTTTTAGTTTGTTTTGAGATCGGTTACGGGTTCAATAAATAACTTCATCAATTTAGTTTTTCAATACCTAGATTATTCAATTTTCTTTTGTTCCTCTGTTTTCTTTTCAGCTTGTTAATCTTTTGCTTCTCTGTTTTTCTTTCAGCTTGATCATAGGCTTAATGATGTGGATCTTCTTAATCATAGCTTTTCATTTTCCACCTACAAAGATCGTTTTCTTTTCAGCTTGATCACAGGCTTAATGATGTGGATCTTTTTAACTTTGCCTTTTCTTTTTAACCATATAGATTGTTTTCTTTTCAGCTTGATCACAGGCGTAATTCTGTAGATCTTTTTAATGTTGCCCTTACATTTTTCAGCTATATAGATCGTGGGACATTGTTGTGCGGTTCTTATAAGATATCGGTTCCGGGGAAGGTACTTTGAAGAAGAGTTAGTCAGGAAAAAAATAGTTTGAAGTTTTGTGGGAAATTTTTATTTATTTATTGGTGAGTTAAAATATATATCAGTTTAGTGGAACATATTTATTTATTTATTGGTAAACCAAAATAATTTCGGATTGATTTTTTTTGAATTTTTTATTAAATAAAAAAAATGTATTCAGATTATTGGTTAATGTTTGAATCTGAAAGTTTATGAAGATTAAATTTTATACAAACAAATTAGTTTATATAGGTAAGTTTGATTAATGTTTGAATCTGAGAGTCCATGAAGATTAAATTTTATACAAACAAATTAGTTTATATAGGTAAGTTTTTCTCAATTTGTTATAACAAAGGTATCTAGTCTATACACAGAACGTCAAACTAAATGGAATTTAACTAAGAGATGTTATGATATTTTTCTTTTTAATTTTGTTTGAAATTAAAAAATCTCTTTAAACTTAGAAATTTGAGTATTTATAATTTTAGTGTCTTGGCTTTTTTTTTTAAACTATTCAATTTATTTATACATTTAAAAGCATATTTTAAATAATAAAAATTTACAATTTCATTTTTAATTTAAAGTACCAAATTTATTTATACATTGAAAAACACATTTTAAACAACAAAAAACTACCATCTAGCCAAAATTTCACTCCTAACTAAAAAAACCAAAACATTTATGTCTTAAACCATATACCAATATGCCAACTTTCTTGGTTCACAACACATCGAAAATATGTCATGTGTGCTTGTTATTTTGCTGTAATTCTTATTAGCAGTTGAGCACTGTTATTCATTTTTCATTGCGGTAGTCTAAGTAGCCTGTTTTTTTCCCTGAAAATCATAGATATTTCGGCAAGATTTTAATAAAATTCGACAGAAATTTTTGTAAATTCAAGTTATAGTAATCAAACTTCCAGTTTTTAGGTGTCTTAAAAGTTTGTGCAGAATCCATTTTTATCATCAAAAATATTATTTAAAAATTACTACTACAAAATTTCTTAAAAAAATTACCCAGATTTGAACCACTTTTAACATTCCAACAAAAAAAAATTACCCAAATTCCAACCAATTCCTCCGGCTCCTCAGTAAACGTCTCCTTTTTCATTTTGAATATATATAATTTTATTTGGCAACACCTGGAATGTATATATATTGGGCACGTCTCAAGAGAATTGGCGAGAGGCCGGGGAACCATCGTGAACATTCTCCGTGCCCGACAGAAATCCAGTATCTGTTACGAAATCTATTAACTTTGACTACCTGAATTTTTACCTAAATCACTCAACTGGCGAGATGCCTAAGACTGAGGCATCGGCCTATAGGCGGTCCTGAGCTTGCGAATTAAAATGGAATGCATTCACCAGCAGGGATCTGCCGCGTCGGTGGATCACATTAGGTTTCTCCCCCCGGCCAAATCTTAGACGGCGAAGGAGAGATCTCTCTGACGTCGAAGAATCTAGAAAGCACGGACTCATTTAAAGGATCTAAAGGCGTGCTCAGAAACACCATCCTAGATCACCGCCGAGTAAAGGACTCGAATCTTGGCTGCTCACAATCTTCGGCGTGCAACTTGGATATATGCAGCGAATGAGTCATTTGTACGTTTAATCAACCTGTACGGCATAATCCGTCTCGTCAGCCTAATGTGTATATTGTGAATAAGGATTTCATGAGATTTGACTGCCCTGTCTGTAAGATAAAGACTACAGAGTCACAATCAGGCTTGGAATTTCAAATCCACTACAGAGTCACGACTCACAATGGTCTTGTTAAGATTCAAAAAGAATTAAAAAATTAAAATAATGTTGAAGATCGGTGGTGTCCTTCCATGTTCTCAAAACCCCTGTTTCAGGCCATGCCACTTTCAGTTAGCCATATCTTCCTCTCTATTTCTTTACCTCAGTAGGCCTTAAGATCGCTCACGATTACTTGATGTCGTATTGCGGTGCATAGTTTAGCCTCAAGTTTTTTGAAATATATTTTCTTTACTGTCTGGGAAAGCATTTGTAATTTTGTGGTGGCCTGTGAAAAGGTTGGAAAGCCTTGGTATATTATCTTGTAAGAAATGAAAAGGTTGACTAGTATGACTCAAAATGAAGGGAAGAAACCAGAAAATCACTGCATCCATTAAATCTGCCCTGTCTGGAATACAAGGCGAGGTCCTCTATTTATAGCAAATTTGAGTAGTCCAATGTTTAAGAAGGTGGTTCACAGATATACCAACTTGGCATTTAATATCTCACCTAAGTGAACTTAAATCGAGTATGTACCAGTGAAACAAACATCGCGATTTTATCGCGAGTTTTTCGGGTTGCCAATTTTATCGGCGATTTTTTGAACGATTTTTTGAAAAAATCGTTATCGCGATAAAATCGTGGCAGTCTCGGCCAGCGACTTTATAATGCGATTTTTGGTTTTTGTTTGTCATTTTTAGTTGGACAGACTTGCTTATGAGAGCCAAGGAGGGAAGGATGAGAGCCAAGGAGGGAGATACGTGATTTACAAACCCAATATTGGACAAAAGTGAAGAATTTCTTGCAATCCAAGCGAACAAAAATCGAATTTGGACCAAGTGTTTCTGGCAAAACGTTTTTTCAGGTATGGGCATCAAATTTGACCCATTTTTTTTGTTTTTTTCTTGTTCTTCTATGGGTTTCTATTACCCATGTATTTTTCATCATTTGTGAGTCAAAAATGCAAAAAATTGTTTGTTAAATTTTGTTTTTTATATTTCTTCTTGTGCTCTTAGTTTCTTCTCATTATTTTTGCTTGTGTTTCAACATGTATTTTTTCCCATTATTTTTGCATTGAGTTGAGGGTTTTTTTTTGTGAAAAAATCAAAATGTTGTATGTGAAATTGTAATTTTTTTTATTTTATTTTATTTTTTAACTGGCAATTTTTTTTGTGCTCTAGGTTCAAATTTCAACATTCAAAGTTCAAACTTCAAAGTTTTCAACATGCCAAAGAAATTAGATCCTTTATGGGAATTTGGTGAACCTGATGGGGGGTTTGACCGATCAAACTTGACTTGCAAATTATGTGGTCAAGACATGACAGGGGGGATATACAGGTTGAAATACCACTTGGCACAAATTCCTGGGCATGAAGTAGGCCCTTGCAGAAACACCAGTTTAGAAATAATCAAAAGAGCCATGAACTCATTGGGAGAAATAGAAACCAATAAACTCAGCAAAGCAGCTCTGAAAAGTCAAATATCAGGGTTTGGAGTTGACCGTGAGAGTGGTAGTGGCTCTTCAGCATCAGCCTCTTCTACAGACAGCGCCGTAGTTGCCTCCTCATTTTTTGTTCCTAGAACCACTCCCGGGGCACAACCATCTATCTCCTCCTTTCTTAAAAGAAAGGAGAAGGAAGAAGCTGATAAGTTGTTGGGAAAACTGTTTCTTTGGAGTGATATTCCTTTCAATGTTGCCAGGAACAATCCATTTTATCAGGCTACGATTGATGCTATCGTTGTTGTTGGCCCAGGATACAAAGCCCCTACATATCATGACCTTAAAGGGCGCATTCTGCAAAATGAGAAAGCTGACTGCACCAAGAGATTGGAAGAGTTAAGGGCATCATGGGAAGTCACGGGATGCACTGTGATGTCAGATGGTTGGACTGATCAAAGGGGTAGGACCCTTATTAACTTCTTGGTCAGTTGTCCCAAGGGGACAATGTTTATGAAATCTGTTGATGCATCTGCACATGTCAAAGATGCAAAATTATTATGTGATTTATTAGATGTGTTCATTATGGAGGTTGGGCCCCAAAATGTTGCCCAAATCATAACGGACAACGCTACAAACTATATTTCCGCTGGCAAGATGCTTATGGAGAGGTATCTGAGCATATTTTGGACACCTTGTGCTGCACATTGCCTTGATTTGATGTTGGAGGACATCGGAAAGATTGATTTTGTCAATAATATTGTAGAATCATCAAAGAGAATCACAAAATTTATATATAACCATGGATATGTGCTTCATTTGATGAGGACATTCACCAACAAGAAGGAGTTGGTGCGGCCTGCTATTACACGATTTGCCACTACTTTCATCTCTCTTCAATCCCTCTTGAATTCTAAGTGGGATTTGAAGAAAATGTTTCTTTCAAATGAGTGGCGTGCTTTGACTATCAGCTGCAAATCAGAGGGACTGGCCATCTGCAGGTTGGTGTCATATCAGGAAGATTTCTGGGCTGGAGTGGAAGAGGTGTGCAGCATTAGTGAACCTTTGGTAAAGGTTCTTAGATTGGTGGATGGAGAGAAGCCCGCAATGGGCTACTTGTATGAGGCCATGGATAGGGACAAAGAAGCTGTTCGCAGCTATTATGATGATAAGGGTGATGAGGGGTTTCAGAGACAACTCCTTATATGGGAAGTGATTGATGATCGATGGAACAACACACTCCATCGTCCCATTCATGCTGCAGGGCTCTTCTTGAACCCCGCATTTGCTTATTCATGTGGTTTTCTATTTGATGCTGAGGTCATGGATGGCTTTTTCACTTGTGTTCAGAAGATGGTGCCAAATCCATCGGAACGTGCAGAGATATCCAAAGAGATGGAGGTATACAGAATGGCAGGTGGCACCTTGAGCTTCGACATGGCTGTCCAGGATAGGACTACTAAAATGCCAGGAAAGATTTTCATTATTTTAAAATTTTTCTTATGTTTGTAACTTTATAAGTTTATCTTATTTGTTGTAACTTGTAACTTGTAGATGCATGGTGGAGGAGCTACGGTGGCAGATTACCAAAACTCCAAAAACTTACCATTAGAATACTCAGGCAAACATGTAGCGCTTCAGGATGCGAGCGCAACTGGAGTGTATTTGAAAAAATACACACCAAAAAGCGCAACAGGTAAAAAACTTAATCTATTCCAATTTCCAACTGATTTTTTGAATTCATTAAATATTTTTTTTTTAAATATTTAATTTATTAATTTATGACCCTTGTACAGGTTGGAGGGTCAGCGGCTCAATGACATGGTTTACGTCTACTACAATCTTAGATTGTGGGTGAGACAAATTGAGAGGACCCCTGATATGGAGGCCATCTCTTTAGATGCGATTGACACCACTGCTGAATGGAGGGTTGAGGCTGAGAGGCCTGTCATGGAGTCAGCCCCTGATTGGATAGAGCAGGAGGTAGTGGAGGGGGAGGACAAGGAGGAGGACGAGGAGGAGCAGCAGGAGGAGGAGGAGGAGCAGGAGGAGGAGGTGACACCACCTACCACTACTATCGGTAGAGGACGTGGTCTGCCTCCTTTAGCTCCTAGTGGTTCAGGTTCTCGTTCTGGTGCTTCATTTTTTACTTCTAGAGCACGACAGAGCCCATTGCCAGTCTCGTCAGCTTCTTCATCTAGAGAGAAAGGCAAAGCTGTTGTATTTTCTCGCAAGAGGGGCAGAGGAAATCAATAGTATAGGACCATAGGTTATATGGTGGCATGGTGCATTGACATTCCTTTGTATATGACATTATGATTCATGATATGAGATACATTATTATATTTTTTGTTGATATTTTGAGGCTGAGTTGACTCTTGAGACTCAGGACTTAGTATTCAGGACAGGATTCAGTTTTATGTATGATGTAGCACTAGACATGATATTACACATCTTATATATTAGTTTTTTTTTCTTCATATTTATGTGTCAATGCATTTATTTTATGCTGTAGATGCTTTAGATATTAAAAAAAATTGAAAAAAAAATGAATATTTTTGTATGTGCCGATTTTTTTCCCGATTTTTACGATTTTTTCCAATTTTTTCCCTCGGCGATTTTATCCCGATCGCGATGTTTGTAACATTGGTATGTACTCTAATGTTCTCCCTAAGTGAAACTTAGGAAAGTATAAAAAAAATGTTAAATCTCAAAAATGGGCCCTGGCTACAAGGCCATGGTATGATGGATACCCATGTGCAAATTGTTTAAAACAAAATAGGAAGAAGGACTGAGACTATCCCCCTTCCATCACCTCCAAGGGACAACTTTCTTTACCCCAGGCAAGGTACATAGTTGAATATACGGAGCCTCTGTGAAGGGTATAGGAAGATGTTAGCAATTTGCAACTCAACGCGACAATACCAAAAATCAGTAATCCTATCATGAATCAACTGCCAGATGTAATGCATGTAGACTTCTAAATGTTTGATGCATTGATGCTCTCCTGGTTGCCTGGAAATATGGATAGCACTATGATTATTGCACTAGACTAGAGTAGGCTAATCTTGCTGAAAAATAAACGCAGAGAAAATTTGTTGGATCCAAATAGACTCAGTGGCAGCATTAGCAACCCCTCGGTAATCTTCATCTGTAGAAGAAAGGGCAATGACAGCTTGCTTTTTGCTAGACCAAATGGCAGGATCAGAGCTAAGATGAAAGACACAGCCAGAGGTGGACTTGTGGTCATTGTGATCACCTGCCCTGTCGGAGTTAGTACAACCCACTAACTTTGCATTACCATCTGGAAAATACTGAATGCCATGTGTATGCCCCTTTAATGTAGCAAAGAAATCTCTTTGAAGCTTTTCAATGAAGCTCATGTGGTTCCTTCATGAGCCAAGAAACCAACCCAACAGCATAGGAGATATCTGGACCATTATGAGTCAAGTGCAAAACGCGGCCGCCAAGTTCTTGATACAATGTAGGCTCAACCAAAGGAGTGGAACACTTGGTTGACAACTTGACACTTGATAAAAATTGCGTGGGTGTAGATTTGCAATCCAACATGTGAAATTTACTCAAGAGATCCAAGGCATAGTTTTGTTGTGAGATACTTATCCCGGATGTAGATTTAGTGATTTGTAATCCAAGAAAATAGTGAAGGAGCCGAAGTTTGTCATATCGAATTGTTGATGAACATATAAATTTCGAATTGTTGAAGAGCGAACTTCACATGATCTGTCAAGGTAGATGAACTACTGGTGAGAATGAGATCATCTACATAGAGAACAAGGAGAAGCAATTTATCTTCTTGTGATAAAATATAAACATTTGGATCAGAGTGGCAGTTAGAAAATTCTAGAGAGAAGTTACCTAGTGCTAGGAGCTTGTTTCAGACCATACAAGGATTTTTCGAGTGTGGAGACAAGTGAAGAGTCTTGGATAAAACCAAGTCGCTGCAACTAGATATTGATTAATTCATTTTCCAATATACAGCTCAAAAGAGCCTCATTGAAAATTTTCCCTGGGCAGTTCAACAATCGTGATGACAAAGGTGAAATGCAGAACAATATTCTCAATACCCAGCCCCACTGCAGATTTTCTCTGAGGAGATCCAAAACAGATCCTGTAAGAATAAGCGCTCATGTTTAATCTGTTGTGCTTTTTTCTTTTTGCTAGATCTATTGTGGATTATTCATTTAAGATCTATGAGCAATTCAATGTAGCATCCCCATCTTGATCCTCTGGTTAATTTGTAATTAATTTTGATTAATTATATTAATGACTGTAATACTGTATTTCCTGTCTCGGCATGGATGTGTTGTTATTGTGACAAAGATGAATTGGATGAATCCAGGACGATTGCATATGTAATCTCAATTTTTGATTGATTAATATGCTGACACAATTGACTAGGAACATATGGCCATTAATACGGGCTTACAATACTATGAATAATGTGAGGGGATTGTAAAAATTGTCTTGCCAAAGCCTTGCCATAAAATTCGAATTCAAATCTAAACCTTTCCTTCTTGCCCCAGAACTTGATTGTGAAATGACCCGGTAGCTAACACAGTCACTTATAATTGTGGAAGTTGGAGTGGCAGCTGAAATGTTTCTTCAGAATTCAATGGAAGGAATGGGCTGGGAACATACCTTGGAATTTTATGCTGACTCATGGATTTTTTTGGAACACTGAGGTAAATGCGGGGCTATACAGCAACAGACATAATTGAAGGTGGAAAATTTTGGAAGGGGCAGAGACCCACGAGTGGAAAAGGGTGTGCACCAATCATTAGCAGAGAAATTCAATTGTACAAAGAGAGACTAGAGGCATGCGACTGCCTGGAGTAGCAGATTTACAAGTAGAATGCGGAAAGCTTACTGGTGTGTTTTGAGTGAATACACTGTGTTTTGGGCTGTCTAAAAATGAATTCTGCATCCCAAAGGCGACTAAGGGAGCTCTGGAACTTAGTTGAGCTGAGGGTTTCACGAATTGATGCGTGCTGGGCAAGTATGATAGGCAATGGGTAAGGAAATCGTTGAGGGAGTGTAAAGCAGTGAAGTGATTTCTATATTGTTATGCTAGCCAACTGAGAGGCATTTGAAATGTGTGGAGAACCCAGGCTTAACAAGCAATGTAGTTCTTTGATGTTTTCATGGTGGTGAAGGAGAGTCACCTTCACCCAGCCCACTTACCAATGAGCAGTTAGGATCTAGCATCTGATAAGAAAAGAATTTCAATTTACCCTGTAAGTTACAATTTCGGTTATGGAGCATTAATGTGAGAACTTTGGTTAGAAGTAAGAAGCCATTTGGAGCTGCAACCAACCACATTGAGTCTCCATAGATTTTTTTGCCGTTGGTCCTTGAGCTTCTTATGCCCTGGTGGTTCAACAAAGCATTTCACTTTCTCATGTGCGAAATTTCCCTTAACAACAATTTATTTTTATTTTCCTTTTATAGGTAGTTAGTTTGTATAGGTAGTTAGTTTGTTTGCAAATAATATCTGTGATTTGAGAAACTGCAATTCAAAGGCATCCAAGTTGTCAAAATCACCAGAAGATTATGTCTTGCTTAGGCCACACCAACCCATACTCGTGAAAAGATTTGTACCCACAGAGTTTCGAACTAGAGACCTTTTCACCATGAGTTACCTGAACGAAACACCCTGTCACCAACTGTTCTATGCCCCATGGCCTCATCAACTGTTTATTCATTCAAGGACAAGGTCAAATAATCATAAATCATTGTTATTTAAGTCAACTTAATTAGGTGACCTATGCTTTGTTATTATATGTTTTATTTTTTCTTGTGGACACTCTTGATATTTGGTTGTGAGCTTTTCTGTCAACATTGGCTATACCTTTCAGCGTTTAACATTAACTTCTTTGCCATTTTTTGTTTATATTTTGCGGTTATCAGTGAAAGTCTTTTTGATCGCCAATCTGATGCATTACATGAAAGGACTTGCTGCAAAGACAGAAACAGGGTTTTAGATGAGTGATGGGCTTATAGTGTTGTTTTGCATGTAATGAGATGGATTTATTTTTGCCTCTTTATTTTATTTTCAGATTGATTACTGGTTCAATACGTTATTAAATAGTTTCTATTAATTAGGTTGGTCACAGGTTTAATAATTGAATTTTCACCTTTCAACCATATAGGTGGTGGGTGTTTTCTTTTCAGATTGGTCATGGGTTCAATAAATAGTTTAGCAATTAGCTTTGTCACAAGCTTAATAATGTAGATCCTTTTAGTTTTGCCTTTCAATCTTTGAACCATAGAGATTGTGGGAGTTTGTTATGTGGTTCTCTTATGATATCTGTTGTAGGGAAGGGGACTTAGAAGAAGGAGAATTGCTCGAATAAACTTGTTTGAAGCTTCGTGGAAATATTTTAATTTAGATGTATGTTAAAATTTATATGCTGATTTGTTTTATTTCTTTGAATTTTCATTTCAAAGTTAAACAAATTTCACTTATTATTACCAATATTCCCTGCTAAACGATTTTCAGGTTAAAAATTCCTTGTGAATGCTAATGTTAGTTATTAATGGCTTTTTCACAGCGATGACAAAAGCAAAAATCCTCAATAATGATGTTCAGTTGGGGAAAAAGCGTGAGAAAACAAGCTGTTTTAATATTTGCCAGAATCTCAGATTTGCTTTTGAAATCCACCAGCTGGAGAAGGAGATCCAGGACTTCGTTCAGTACCAGATATCTTCTCATTTATCTCTTAAGTTGAAAAATTTCACTGCAGAGATCGAGATTCTTGGCCATCTGTACGAATTGGGGGCAATGGATGATAGGAAGGTGAATGAAACAATCGTGCCCAAGATCAATAATAATGTTCAGTTGCTAAAGTGTGAGAAAGCAAGCTGTTTTAATATTTTCCAGAACCTCAGATATGCTTTTGAAATCCACCGGCTGGAGAAGGATATCCAGGTCTTCGTCGAGTACCAGATGCTTTTCCAATTATCTCTTAAGTTGAAGAATCTCATATCAGAGTTAAAGAGTCTTCGCCATCTGTACGAACTAGGGGCAATGGATGAGAGGAAGGTGAATGAAACAATAGTGCCCAAGCTCGATAATAATGTTCAGTTGGTGAAAAAGTGCGAGAAAACAGGCTGTTTTAATATTTTCCAGAACCACAGATATACTTTTGAAAGCCACCAGCTGGAGAAGGAGATTCTGGACTTTGTTCAGTACCAGATTCCTTCCCGACTATCTCTCAGGTTGAAGAATCTCATATCAAAGTGCAAGAGTCTTCGACATCTGTATGAATTGGGGACATTGGATGAGAGGGAGGGGAATGAAACAATCGTGCCCAAGCTCAATAATAATGTTCAGCTGGTGAAAAAGTGTGAGAAAACAACTTGTTTTAATGTTTTCCAGAACCTCAGATATGTTTTTGAAATCCACCAGCTGGAGAAGGAGATCCGGGTCTTCATTCAGTACCAGATGCCTTCCCAATTACCTCTTAAGTTGAAGAATCTCATATCAGATGTCAAGAGTCTTCGCCATCTGTACGAACTGGGAGGGGTGGAAGGGGTTATGGATGAGAGGAAGGTGAATGAGACAGTCGTGCCCAAGCTCAATAATAATGTTCAGTTGGTGAAAAAATGTGAAAAAACAAGCTATTCAAGTACTTTCCTGAACCTCAGATATGCTTTTGAAATCCAGCAGCTGGAGAAGGATATTCAGGACTTAGTTGAGTGCCAGATGCCTTCCCAGTTATCTCTTAAGTTGAAGAATCTCATATCAGTGTTCAAAAGTCTTCACCATCCGTATGAACTGGGGGCAATGGATGAGAGGAAGGTGAATGAAACAATTGCTAATGTTCAGTTGGTGAAAAAGTGTGAGAAAATCTGTTTTAATATTTGCCGGAATCTCGGATATGTTTTTGAAATCCACCAGCTGGAGAAGGATATCCAGGACTTCGTTGACTACCAGATGCCTTCCCAATTATCTCTTAAGTTGAAGAATCTCATATCCGACTTCAAGAGTCTTGGCGATCTGTACGAATTGGGGGCAATGGATGAGAAGAAGGTGAATGAAACAATCGTGCCCAAGCTCAATAATAATGTACAGTTGGTGAAAATGTGCGTTAAAACAAGCCATTTTAATATTTTCCAGAACCTCGGATATGCTTTTGAAATCCAGCAGCTGGAGAAGGAGATCTAGGACTTCGTTGAGTACCAGATGCCTTCCCAATTATCTCTTGAGTTGAAGAATCTCATATCAGAGTTCAAGACTCTTCTCCATCTGTATGAATTGGGGGGAATGGATGAGAGGAAGGTGAATGAAACAATCGTGCCCAAGCTCAATAATAATGTTCAGTTGGTGAAAAAGTGTGAGAAAAGCTGTTTTAATGTTTGCCAGAACCTCAGATATGCTTTTGAAATCCAGCAGCTGGAGAAGGAGAACCGTGACTTAGTTTTACCAGATGCCTTCCCAATTATCTCTTAAGTTGAAGAATCTCATATCAGAGTTCAAGATTCTTCCCCATCTGTACGAATTGGGGTTAATGGATGATGGGAAGGTGAATGAAACATTCGCGCCCAAGCTCAATAATATTGTTCAGTTGGTGAAAAAGTGTGTGAAAACAAGCCATTTTAATATTTTCCAGAACCTCAGATATGCTTTTGAAATCCAGCAGCTGGAGAAGGAGATCCAGGACTTTTGAGTACCAGATGCCTTCTGAATTATCTCTTAAGTTGAAGAATCTCATATCAGAGTTCCTGAGTTTTTGCCACCTGTACGGGTTGGGGGCAATGGATGAGAGGAAGGTGAGCGAAATAATCTTGCTGAAGCTCAATAATGATGTTCAGTTGGTGAAAAAACGTGAGAAAACAGGCTGTTTTCATATTTTCCAAAACCTCATATGCTTTTGAAATCCACCAGCTGGAGAAGGAAATCCAGGGTCTCTCTCTGTACCAGATACCTTCCCAGTTATGTCTTAAGTTGAAGAATCGCATATCAGAGTTCAAGAATTTTTGGAGAGGAAGGTGAATGAAACAACCGTGCCCAAGCTCAATAATAATGTTCAGTTGGTGAAAAAGTGTGAGAAAACAAGCTGTTTCAATATTTTCCAGAACCTCAGATATGCTTTTGAGATCCACCAGCTGGAGAAGGAGATCGAGGACTTCGTTGAGTATCAGATTCCTTCCCAATTATCTCTTTAAGTTGAAGAATCTCAAATCTAAGTTCAAGAGTCTTTGCCATCTGTACGAATGGGGTCATTGGATGAGAGGAAGCTGAATGAAACAATTGTGCGCAAGCTCAAGAATAATGTTCAGTTGGTTAAAAAGTGTGAGAACAGCTATTTTAATTTTTTCCAGAACCTCAAATATGCTTTTGAAATCCACCAGCTGGAGAAGGAGATCATCGACTTGGTTCAGTACCAGATTCAGCAACAGCGATTCAACAACAGCGATGGAGAATTCGAAAAGCAAAAGGATATCCAGCCCAAGAAAGTTTCACCAGAATTTTTTTCTGAGTGGTTCAACAATAGAGATGACGAAGGTGAAATGCAGAACGATATTTTCACTATCCAGTCCCACTGCAGATTTTCTCCGAGCAGATCCACAACGGATCTAGTAAGAAGAAGCGCTCAGCCGAAGATGAGATGCGCAACTATGTTTTCAGTATGTCTACCAAGAAAACCATCTGAGAGCCTCGGAAAAATGGAGGGTAAGTACTTTATACCCTTTATTTGGTTGGATGAGGTCTACATGAGTATTTTGCGGATTTTGCCATAACTACTGCTATCTGTAGCTTCGGTTTTTTTAGCTTTACTAGAAGAAAGGGTGTAGCCATGTTAAATCTGGGCATAGTTTATTACAAGATCCAGATCCACACACGCTGTATATTTGAGCTTAAAACGGTTTATGATTTTGAGCTCTTAACTCACTTTGGCTTAGCATGTTTGCACCAACATTATAAGAAGTTAGGATCTAAATCTGATGAGAAAAGAGTTCAACTTACCCTGTAACAATTTTCTGTTACGAGGAATTATGATGAGCCCTTTGGTTAGTAAGAAGCCAGTTGGAGCTGCAACTAATCACATGAATTTCCATAGAATTTTTGCCAATGGTGTGCAGGTTTGACAAAACATTTATAATATTCTTGAGAATTTTGTCCTTGAGCTTCTTATGCCCTGGTGGCTCAACATAGAAATTCACTTTCGCATGCGTGAAGCTTTTATCAATGAAATTTTATTATGGGGTTGAAAATGGAGTTAAAATCTATAGAGCAGTTAATTCAAAGCTGCCGTCGTGGCCCAACATAAAAATTCACTTTCGCATGCGTGAAGCTTTTATCAACGAAATTTTAAAATGGGGTTGAAAATGCAGTTAAAATCTATAGAGCAGTTAATTCAAAGCCAAGGTGAAAAAACCATCAATCACTATTATTTTACTCAACTTAATTTGGTGACCTATGCTATACCGTACATTATTTAACATTACTTGCTTTGCATTTTCCTTCATATTTTGAGGTGATCAGTGAAGGTTTATTGATGTTAGTAAATCTTATTCATTACATGAAAAAAGACATTAATATTTGCTAATGGACATATAATGTTGTTTTGCATGTAATGAGATGGATTTCTCATTTTATGTTTGCCTCTTTGCTTTCATTTTTCACATTGTTCACGGGCTTAATAAATAGATTCATCAAGTAGTTTGGTCACAGGCCGAATGATGTGGATCTTTTTTAATTTTTGCCTGTTCATCTTTCAAACACATAGACCGTGGGTGTTTTCTTTTCAGATTGATCACCGGCATGATAAATAGATTCATCAATTACAGGCTTAATAATGTGTTAGTTTCAGTTTTGACTTTTCATCTTTCAGCCCTTGGATCTTTTTAGTTTTACCGGTTATCTTTAGATTTTCAACCATATAGATCGTGGTTGTTTCTTATCATATTGGTATGGACTTAATAAATAGATTTAGCAATTAGTTTGGATACAAGTCTAACGATGTAATATTCTCTTTTTTGGTGTCACTTATGCCAGGCTTAGGATGGACTTTCATAGTTAAGAGCAGACATGTCACAGGTACAGGTTGGTGTCATCAGAGGAGTTTTGAGGAGTTTCTATGAAGTCGGGTGGCATTCGCTTGATATATTCCATCATCCGAGCAGTTTGCCTTTTGTTCTGGTGCATTCTGACAACTTTCGGAAAATTGAGTTATTTTTGGGCTTAACTCAGTTAATTACGCTCAAGGTGGCATTCTGGGAGGAATACATGCCAGAACACCTTAGTGTAATAGCTCATTGGAACCACGACGAGGATACCTACATGATGGGACGGTTGGACATGAGTTTCAGTGATCAGAGGAGACATTGTAGCCGATTTACTCTTTCCTGCATTAAAAAAGAATATTTTAATAAAAGGGAAAAGTGCTCCATGAATAAAATAATAATAAAATAAGGCTCTAGAAGGATCCAGGAGATCTATAAAAGAAAGGGAGAAGGCCATTGAGATCACTTTCTTGTGTGAGAGGTTTGAGAATGTGGTTCTCTACTCTATTGGTAGCACCAGGACGGAAACCCTCGGGTGATTTGTGAGTGTTGGACGGAAACCCAACTCTCTTTGAGGAGACTTCATTCAGAAGTTTCGCAGAGATTCAAAGATATTGGAGTGGGGATCATTTAGATCCTCAACGAGTGCTTCAGTGGATTTAGTGGTAGTTGTTGCCAGAGAGAAAGTGAAGCAGTTCAGTTTTGGAGGCCAGCGCAATGCAGCGGTTCATATTGATGGCCAATTCCCCATCTCAGCTCTTTTGGGTCAGATGTATTTGTAACTCCATTTATTGTTTATAATAAAAACGCTGAGATTCTTCCTATTTGATGTGTTAATGGATTGTAGTGCTTATTTGTTTTATTTTACATGGCAATCTTTTTCATCTTTCAACCATAAAGATTGTGGGAGTTTGTTTTGTAGTTCTTGTATAATATTTTTCGTAGGGAATGGATTTAGAAGAAAGCAACTTAGCATAAATTTGTTTTAAGTTTTGTTGGATTATATAATATTTTTTCAGGAAATAAATATTTTGGGGAAATTTGCTGGGCATTCTTCTTATTTCAAGGATGATAATCAGGGTAACCTAGATTTCTTTGAAAGCCTAAGACTTCGTCAACCTAGAGTTCAAAGTTATTATAACAATATATTTATTAAGAGTTTATCATGTCTCTTGCAGAAATTAAATCTGGGTGAGAAAGATGACAAGTATTCTTTCAAATTACCCAATTTAAACCCACTTGACTTGTAAGAATATTTTTGTTTATTATTTACATGTAGATTAAAGTTTACCCAACTAGATCCATTTGACAAGTAAGAATATTTTTGATTAAAGTTTACCCAAAGTAGATCCAGTTGACTAATAAGAAATTTTTTGTTTATTATTTACTTGCAGGTTAAAGTTTACATGTTAATTTGTTTTATTTCTTTTAAAATTTTCCATGTTAAAGTTAATCAGATTTCACTATAAGCATGATTCCCAGGTAAATGATCTTTGCTTTAAAAATTCATTCTGTATTTTGTGATTGCTGATTTTACTTTTTTTAATTACGAGCTTTTCACAGCCATGACAAGAGCAAAAATCCTCCATTTTGTGATTGCTAATTTTACTTTTTTAATTACGAGTTTTTCACGGCCATGACAAGAGCAAAAATCCTCCATAATAATGTTCATTTGGTGAAGAATCTCATATCGGAGTGTCTTCACCATATGTACGAGTTGGGGGCAGTGGATGAGAAAAAGTTGAAAGAAACAATCGTGCTCAAGCTCACCAATGATCCCCATGAGAATGCCATGATGCTACCGCAAATAAGTCCAGACAGTATACTTGATGGAGCTTTTGATGAAGCTCCTACTTGTAATTATAATGGCTTAGGTAAGTCTGATTTTATAGTAAAGATAACTTTTTATAAATGTGGAATTTGTAGTTCTGTGGCTGTGGTCTAAGGGAGGTTTGGTTTCACAAGTCTTGTGGTCTAATCCTGAGTAGAACTATATACACCTGAAAGCTGCTCCAAGCACAACTATATACACTTGAGAGCTGCTCCAAGCATGATTTCTTCAGTTGAAAATTAAATGTGGAACTTGCCTGGTTCATGGTTCTTATTATCTAGATATTTATTTGCTTGTTACTTTCCCAGTAATAAGAAACATTCATTATGTTAGAGCTCAATATTGAGGCATGATTTTATATTATCAATTCTAAAACTTATTGAATATAGGAAGGGCCACCCGGAAGTCATTTCCCTTGATACTTCGGATGTTATACAACATCTACCAAAATTCAAATTGCCAGTCAATAGTTCAGGATGTAGCTGATTTAGATCTGCGTGACTGCAAGGTAACTATTTTGGCTGTTTTTTATAATTTTTATTTTTATATCTAGTGTATGGAGTACTGATGCAAAGCTTCTCAACCTTTTATTTCATCTCTGAACTTGGTCTTCTCATTGTCAGCCCATCGTTGGTTAGAAACTACAGTTAGTGTTCCAAAGCAGTTACCTATAACTGGGGACCCTGCTTCAATTTCTAATGGTGTTCCTAAATCAGGGCCAAGGCTACCACTAGGTAAGTTGTTTAGTTATAAGGAGAAATAGCCAACAATTGTGAAATTCATACTAGTATATTCTCTTAGCACTGTAAGGCTTGGGTAAATTATAGGATTGGTGACAACTATACATTTTTATATTGCTATATTGTTTGAAGTTGCGAAGCGATGGTTCATTGAGGCCACATACCTTGTCTTTAGCATATGATCAGTTCAGCCTATCAGATCTTGCAGTGTGATTTCCAATAGCAACTAGTTTTTTCGATCAAGCAATCTGCCTTGGTTGTAGGTGATGTGTTTTTCAGGGTTTACAATGTAGCGGGCAGTATTAAAGTTGTGTGTCGGTTCTCTTTACCTGAAGTGGATGAAAGTAAATTTTTGGGCAATGGGGTGATTCTTTTCAGATTATTGCAAGGATGAATG
Organism: Pinus albicaulis; assembly: GCA_034641835.2. Classification (NCBI taxonomy): domain Eukaryota; kingdom Viridiplantae; phylum Streptophyta; class Pinopsida; order Pinales; family Pinaceae; genus Pinus; species Pinus albicaulis. The sequence goes on from CM076578.1 coordinate 523,926,148, forward strand.
CATTTAAAAGAGAGGAGTACCAGAGAAAACAGAAAGAGTCATTTAGAGGGTTTTGCAATCTTGGAGTAGCCAAAACCACCATCCTACCATGGTGAATTGCATTAAATCCATGCACTCTTAACTATTAATATGGATACTCAATTTGCTTTTATGCTTGCCCACTATTGAACCTTGTATTGACGGCTCCTCTTCCATTGAGGTAGGAAAAACCACTCAAGACAACTCGAAAACCACATAATGCTTCAAGTGGAGATCAGATATGCAGATATACAACTACAAAAAACCAAGCAGTTACAGGTTCCAGTGATTGCTTTTGCCCCTGGAGGGGGTTTTGGTCCCTCACATCTTGGTATTTCACGAGGACAATGAAAAACCAAAATTTGTATTCCACTAGTGCATAACATGATCTCGTTCAAGGTCTCGTCCTATTCCTTCCGTTCCTGACTTTTTGACTTCATTGAAAATTGCTTTCACCAATTTTGGCTTAGGTTTAGGATCACTGCCATTATGCTACTTAGGAGTTTAAGCTAGGCCAAAGTGGGGTTCCCTGGTTATTTCATGGGTCAAGCTATTGGTTTCATTTGTATTCTTGCGTCATGAGAAACACCGGAGAAGAATTAAGAGAAATCCTTTGTAAGTGGACCATTCTTGGTAAAGAATTTATCCTTCTCTGGTTTGATGATCAATTGGATTAATTCTTCTAAATGTCTTTTCGGCAGTGTTTTGCATGTAGTTAAAGTAGGCTTACCATCAATATTATGCAAAGATCAATTAAGTTTTAAGAAAATATGTTAAAATAGAGAACATGAATGTCATTCCCCCGAGTCAATTTCTAGATGATGGTATAAGAACTCTATGATGTATACCACTTTGTTGTTGTTGCTACAACACCCTCTAAACTTTTAGCCTATGCTCAATCTCGGAGCCTTCCTTGGACTTGTACATTGTCGTCACAAACATTGAAACTCATTCCATGTGTTTTCTCATAGTGTTTTGGTTCCTTTTGCAATACAAGCAAAATGTCGTCTTTTCGCATGTTGGCTGTCGCACCATGTATATAATCCTGTTTTGGTGGTTTCAAGAGGTCATCTTTGTGTAAATGAGTTTCTCTAACCATGTAAGCATCCGTCGCATTCATTTCCAAAGTTTTAAGCATTATCGCACAAGTGTCATCGCGGTCGTCGCAAAGTGTATCTTAAGTGTCACACTTGTTGTAAGTCATCGTAAAGCTGACGCACAAAGGGAAATGCAATGTTCATGTGTCATGGCTGATCTATGTTGTTGTGTCGTCAAGTATTCTAAGTGTGTGATCATAGTCGAAGTCTCATCACTATTCACATCAGTCTCGACTTTCGCCAATCCCGCACTTAGCCATTTCTGGAAAAGTTTCCTGACCAAGCAACCTAGCTTCACCCAATCTCCCTGAACTGTGCATTGTGCAGTCTCAGTTCTCTAGCTGTGACCTTGCCTCTTGGCATTGCGTAATGCGCAATGCTTGCTTCCCAGGACCGTTGCACTACAAAGTTTCAGTGCTCAAGCCTCGACCTTGGCCCCCAAAATTACGCAATTCTTCCCAACTTGGCCTTAACTGTGCATTGCATAGTCTCTAGCCTCAAGCACATTCGTTGAGCTCCTGAATTGTGCAATGACCCAACCTCCCTTGTCTTCCATAACTGCACTATGTGTTCATTTTGTGCCCATCCCCTCAGACTGTCTCACTGGCCTCTGAAACTGTGCAGTTTTCTCCCTCATCCCAGGCTGAACTGCACATTATGTAGTCTTAAGGCTCAAGGCTCCTCCTTGACTGCTTGAATTGCGCAATCATTGAACTCCATTCCCGACTCTCCATTCGGTTCCAGCTCAGTCAATGGGTTAATATGCACAATCTTAGACTAGAGGGTTTTCGGATTGATGTCGTCTCGTTGTGAGTGACTTGCAAGAATAGGTACCCTATCATGCCATGGCGAGATGATGAAGGAGATGGAGGGAAACATGCTGAAAGACAATCTTATAGCTGAGCATACAAGTCGATTAATCAGGAGAAAGCAAAGGGACACTAGTTTGCGACCACTATTCAAGACTTGAGATCATTGAAGATTCCTTATCACCAAGCCATGCAGAGGTGAAAAGAACAACATTCTCAAGAAGACACTCAACACACAACAACATTGGTAGCTTGACATTGACACATCATCAAGCAGCCTATGTCAGCAGTGTCATGTCAGGTCATGTCATGAGTTGTCCCATGCCACACCATCATGGTGGATTATGTAATTCATGTTTCAAAAATGTATTGTAAAGTGAAAGTCCAAAGGACATGTGGAATATGAAGAGTCATGTAAAGTTGAAAAGTCATAGGAAGTCAAACCGTCATGAGGGTAGATGAAGAGTTGCAAGGAAGGTGAAGCATCACCTCATTGTTATATATACCCCCTCATTGTAAGAGCTAGGGACTTTTCACCTTGGCTCTTCTCGCAAAGCATTAGAGAGATAAGCTAGTTCTTTTGGGGAGCAAGGAGTGGCTCCAATGCTCCACTATTGGAGCTAGTGATGTTCATTGTATAGATATGTCTTGGAACTTTTACTTAATAATAGAAGCCTTAAAGGCCATCACGTTCTTCATGCATGGATTATGAATGTTTGTAAGAATATTCTACGGATATTTGTATTTCATGTTTACTTTCACATGTGCTATGGTAGTTGAACTATTTTGGTTATTTTAATACTTATCTTATTGAGAATGTGCTGTAATGGTTGTTATCGTTGTCCCACCCTTGTAGACTATTCCACGGGATATTAGACAGATGTTTTTCATTCATTGGTTGTAATGACCATCACATCTCTTGTGCACTGTTTTGTTGGATGTTAGATGAATCCTTCTCGTTTGTGTGTATCTCTTTTTGGGTGGTACTATTACCTCTCTCTTAGAGGCTCACTTTTCTCACTCTCTCCACAGTAGAAGAACTTTGACGCATCTACAACTGAACACTCACTAGGCACACCATCTTGCTTTTTGAAAGCACCATTGCACGCCTCTCTCTTGCTGAAAGTTAGAGCCAAGGTAAAGTTTTAAGAATTCGACAACAGAGCCATATTTCGGATGGGACTTCTACAACAAATGGTGTGAGGTCTAATTCATATCGGGGAGATCCCCTGAATGTTGGCAGGTCCAACACCATCATCATTTCTGGCACTAGGAGGGCTGCTAGCTTTTTATGGCCGACAACCTCACCAACCCCAATATTGCATCTTCTGGTCAAGGCAACAACATTCACAACACCTCCCCTACTTGTGTTCCTGAAGTTGGTGACTCTTCTCAGCCCGAGCTTATACAAACTTGTGAAATCTCTTACGATTAGATTCGGGCCATCCATCCTTTAACTCGCCAGTTTGCAAAAGTTATTGGATTGATACCGGGAGTACACAACCTTCCATATTTTCCTAATGATTTTTGCCACCCTTGAGGAATTAACAAATTATGTGGAGGAGAATGCAGAAAACCCAGAATAACCTCCACATACAACAATGGTTACAGAGATAACATTGTACTCTTAGATGATATTTTTTGTGGGTTAGGCGGTGAAGAGGAAGAGGAGCCATCAAATTTCAATAAAGAGGACAAAGACGAAAACCTGGCAGACCAAGATTTGGATTGGATGTCTCAGGGCCCACTTGCACTTCTGGGTGTTTTACATAAAATGCCAAGGCACCCAAAAAGCTCCCAACGAAATACAACCCTGACAAAGCAATAAAAATAGAGGACCATTTAGACAACTTCTACCTACATTTGCAAACGCTTGAGGTACGTTATGACGATGTTGCATGTAGACTTTTTTCATGCACCTTAGATGGCAGAGCAACTGTATGGTATCATAGTCTTCCTCTGAATTCCATCTAGAATTGGAGGGGGTTTGGGAAGATTTTTCATGAAAAATTCATTGATGACAAGACCCCCGCCATGTTGTTGAAAGAACTGGGTAATCTCAGGATGGAGCACAAAGAAATAATGAAAGATTTCAATAATAGGTTATTGCATTCTGAATAAATTTCCAGCAAACACGAAACTTAATGGCTCCATCACCATCGGTTACTACACTTCTGCCTTGCTAACAAGCATTGCACGGTTTGTAAAAAGAACTATGAAACAAGCACTTAAAGAAAATTATGAAAAGGCGAATGCAGTTGAAAAGGACTGCGCGCGATTGGGGTCATTGTAGATGATGAACCAACAAAAGACTCCAAAGATACGAGCAAAGGGTCTTAGGCCTCCGTAAGCAAGGCCAAAGAGAAAGAAACTCTCGATCTTGAGAACTTGACCCACACCATCAAGACTTTGTCAAACGAGTTGGTAGAGTTGAAACAAAGGTCAAGCGAGACCACTGTGAGCAACAAGCCTCCTAAGTTTAGATTTCTAAGAAGGATTTCCAATTCCGGCAGCAACAGTAACCAAATGGCCATGTCTGCACATAGTAGCTCTAACATTGTGCTGAATATTGAGAGTATGGGCATGGATCAGTATTGTTCATTTTATCAAAAATATCATTAAGAGAAAACATGCCCACATTGGAACCACAACGTGAACGCTCTTGTTACATACTTCATTGATATAATACTTTTTGACGAGCAGACTGAGCCTGTGGAAGAAAAGGAAGAAATTGTTGCTACTGAGGAAACTCCAATCATGGGTCATGCAGTGAACGCATTCAGTTGCGTACTTGCAGCTGAAAAGAGTGTTGCCGAGAAATAGCCTCTGAGTGATGGCCCAACTCAGAAGCAGAATAACCGGTATAGTTTGAGAAGGCAAGGGCCAACTACTGAACAAGAGTTGATGAAGCAAAAATTCAAGGAACATTTGTTAAGAAAGATTAGCTCGTCTGTTAGCTCAACACAGAATACTTAGAGCAAGTCTGGGATTGCAGCCGCAACGAAGAATACTTCCGCAAGCAGTAAGGGTAAGACCACCACTTCAGAAGTCGCAAACCAAGTTACGCCCCCAGACACTTCGACAATCTCTCCCACTTTGGATTACAACATAGTTGAAGAAATGAAAGAAGCTCATGCGAATATCTCAATTTTCGAACTAACGAAGATCACGAGCTAGCGGGACATGCTCCTATGCGCACTTGGACAATCTACCTCAGGTAATGATGCTTCTTCACATAAGGGATCTGGTACATCCTCTGGTTCTCTCGAATCCGTACTTAATGCTTTAACAATAGATGCAAATACACTTTGCCCTCCATTTTTGTTAACTTTCGAAATTTTCAATTACAATGTACACAATTTCTTAGTTGATTCTGGTGCATCGGTGAACGTAATGCCATTATCTGTTGCAAAAAAAATCAATGCAAAATGGGATAAAACATATGCACAAATTATTCAGTTGGACATGACCATTGTCCATGCGATTGGTGAACTCAGGAATGTGCTTATCTGTTTATCATCCGATGAACGAGCTCACCAATGTAACTCGCTCTTGGTCACCTCCCCAAGTGTGAGCCTAGGGGTGGAACATATGCTACCTCGAAAATAAACCATTGCATCCCTAAGCCTGTAACTGTCAACTCGTGCACCTACCCAGTGTCTCAACTGGAGAGTCTCCTCTTGACCCATAACATGCGGTGTCTCATCCAACTGCGTAGGGTGAGCCTCCCATGCCCTGCTCCCTGAATGGAGAGTGTTAAAGGGCAACATACAAACCCTCTGCGACTGTAAGCAACACTAGAGGATGATGGGTGGGTATGTCCCAAAGAGTATGATCAAGAGTCTGCTGAAATGCTCAAGAGTAATCCTACCGACGACCTATGAAAACTCCTACACTGGAATCCTATTGCAGCAACTGATGAGAATTCTTCTATTTGCCAATTTCTGAACAAATTATTTACTGTGTTCTACGGTAAATATTGAAACCCATACACTACAACCTTCACAAAATTAAAACTGTGGAAAATAAATAAATGCGGAAACAAGACCTGAGCAAGAATAAACAATAGACACACTACACTGTTATTTTTGGACAAAGTCCCTAGAAAAACCCAATGCAGGAAAATCGGTGCAGTAGTTGAGTGTTTGTATTATTATGTAGTAATTCTAAACACAATCTGGGATGCGTTCCTGCTATCCACACAGAGAATCTGACTAACAAAAAGCTAGTGAGGATTACGTCACACTAATTCTAGAAATCCGAACTAGCAAACACTGAGCTAATGAGCCCTACTTCTCACTAAAGAATTTCGATTTCTAGAATCTGTCGGTGTGTTTTCCAAATGCCCCATCAAGTCCTTATAATCTTCTCGTTGAGACGTCAACGACCGAGATTAAATCGCTAATCAACGACTAAGATTAACTTGACTTGATCTCTGTCTTTTCTAGAAGATTTACAACTTGTTTTAATTAATATCCTTTAATTATTTTAATTTCCTATTAGACTTAGGGTCCCATTAAAAATAATTAATTATTTTCATAAAACATAATTCGGGTGGAATTTCCAAAAATGCCTTTTGGGTTCTTTGGAATACATGAGCATAAGCCTCTCTGCAAAATTTGAGGCTTAGAGCACATCCGATGCTATCAGAAATCAACACGACCATCTCTCCGCTTCGGATTTGCTGATAACCCCCTCGAGGCCCTGCCTCCACCAAACATGGTGTCCCCAGATGCTCAAAAATGTCCTCATCGATCTTAGGTGAGTTGTGTCCAATGGTACACCTACTGTCACTATCCATGTCTCCTTGGAGGCAACACTCCAAGAGCCTATTGCGTTGCATAATGTGTCACTGCATACCACCAAGTACCACTACACTCCTCGACATGCCACTGTACGTCACAACCTGTCCCTGTACACCACTGGATACCCTCGGCTACGGCTATACCATCTTGTGTCCTGTATGTGTCACTGCATATGTCACTCCTTGCATGCCCTCAATGTGATGCAAGTCACTCCTACTACACCACAGTGTAAATCGACATGATGTGGTATACCACCATGCATGTCCATGCTCCTCTGCAGGCCATTGCTTCTCGCTGCATAACCCACCACTAGGTGCTATGGCCTAGAATTGGGTCTGTATGCATCAAGCCACTTCTATTTCAAGGCAAACTGTCGATATGGTTGTAATCGTAGGAACACCAATTCCCCCTCCTCAAAATGCCTCTCAACCTGATGCCTGTCAGCATTTAACTCTTATTGGTTATGAGCTGTCACCTTGATCTCCTCTTGTTGATCACCCTACCACACTGGTGAAGTTCCCCACACCATCAACAAATCACTAAAACCAAATGGAAGATCTGGATGACCCTCCCCTGTAGAAACCAACTCACCTCTACAGGTAGCTGAACTGCTCAGCCTTGTTATGCTAAAATCCCCTGCCCATAGTAGAAGGGACCTATCCTGCTGACATCTTGATACTACGGTCATGATTGACTGCCCATGCTCATACCAAAGCCTCCTCTCCCATAACTCTTGGCCATAATCTATGCGATGATCAAGGCTAGGCCAATCCTGCCAAAGCAACTCAATAGTGCTAGCGCCTATCACTCCATGGCTAGCCCCAATCTTGAGCAACTATCTGCCTCGTCCTATGGTGAGGGCTTCGGTGATCTCCCATGTGTTTGCCTATTATCCCGACCATGCTCACTGAGGAGTGGAGTATCCCACCAATCCACTCGATCCCATAACCATACTGAAGGTCAACCCCCAATTCTCTCTGCCTTCTGCTGTGATATGCCGCTAGTTGTTGGGACCCCTTTGTGCCTCGTCACCGCTTCCTGTAGGTATCCAATAGGCAAGCACCGAGCATCAAGAACTTGTGCCACAAATATCCAACTGCTTTGTGCTTGCAAAATCACACAATGAGATTTGCTATCCCAGCTCTTGATGATGTGCCCAGGTACTGATGGAAGCCTAGGTATCATCTTGCCAACAACTGTCCCAGAGAAGATCCTCATGTTGCTTCTCTGCTATGTATTCTTGGTCCCAGAGAAGATCCTTCGACCAATAACTGTCTCTACCCCTCACTGCGCTGGAATTACTTAGATCTGATCTTCATTCGAGCACTGCTCTGTCAGAGGAATTCGATCACTATATTCACTCAGCGTGTCTTTCCAAATAGCCCTCAAGGCTTTCTTTATAGTCTTCTCGTTGAGACATCAACGATCGAGATTAGATCTCTAATCAACGACTAAGATTATAACTTGACTTGATCTTCGTTTTTTGTAGATCATCCACACTTCGTTTTATTAATACCCTTTAATTATTTAATTTCCCTAAGGTTAGACTTAGGGTCCCCATTAAAATAATTAATTTTACAATGAAACATATTCCAAGTGGAATTTTCACAACGGTTTTTGGGTTCTTTTGAATACATGTGCCTAAGCCTCTCCACAAATTTGGAGACTTAGAGCACTTTTGATGCTACCAAAAATCAACACTCACCAAGCCTTAACTTTCCCCCTCATGCATTTCGAATTATTGGCTTAAGGGGTGCGTTTTTCTTATGCAGGTGGTCCCCATATATCATTAACAAAACAAAATAAAATAAAATTAACTTGCCTCTAACTCTTAAGTCTTCTAGAAAAAATCAAATGGGCCATGTCTTCACCAAAATTGACCCCCAAAATGTAGAAATAAATCCTGTTCCAAAATAATTTAAGAAGCGACATTATAGCTACCATCGCCCGAGCTAATTTATTTCCATTCTGTATGTAAGCATATTTAAGTTCTTTAATATTAATTAAATGAAGTGTTATTTTTACTGCATCTTTGTATTTATGGTTATATTTGTATTTTGTTGCGTCCCTGTTAAAGTTGGGATCCATGGTATCAGAGCGATCTGCTCTTTCTCTGTTTTTCTTTGCATGTCCCCAACGAGGTCAAGGTATAAGGAGTTAGGGCTTGAATTGGTTGAACCTTTGCAAGACCAGCCTCGCAAACCCTGACGACCTCCCATGGTGGAAGAAAAGAAAGACGAGGGAGCAAGAGATCCTTTCAGAATATTGCTCGAAGAAGCCCTTGAGCAACAGAGGAACGCGATGATGGACAACTTTGCCCATATCCTTCAATGGATGCCCACATGTGACACATCTTCATCCGACAGTCACTCTGAAGGCGCCATTCCCTTCAAGGTACAAGTCAACTTTTACATTCCCACATTTGAATGCCAGATAAATGTAAACGTCATAGATAGATGGTTAAATATGTCGGAAGGATATTCTTCAGTTGATGATCTTTCCAATAGGGAAAATATTACTTTTCTGCTCCTCAAAGCCGCCTTCCATGTCAAGGACTGGTGGGAAACCTATTGAGAACAGAGGGACAAGGGAGAACCCTCACTTTTTTCAGCTGCACCCGCTTGGAATTCTTTTCGAGATGCCATCAAGGAACAATATTATCCCGTGGGGAGCTATGAGGACAAGTACATACAATGGACTACGCTGCGACAACAAAGGGATTAATATGTGCATGAGCTGACGAATTTGTTCCATTCCCTGCATACAAAGTTTTGTATGAAAGGTTCAGAGAAACATTTGGTGCTCAAGTATCGCAATTGTTTGCATAGATACATTAAGGAAGAAATGGAGTTTCTTGACATCTCCTCCCTTGGTGCAACATACAAATATGCTGTCAAGATCGAGCATAAATTTAAACAAAAGAAGCAAGATTTTGGATCTGCGAATCTGAAGCAAGGGAAGGGTGCCCCCAAACCGCATAATAAAGGACAAAGCCAAGGTGGGGCAACCCAGGACAACCTGTCAAAACCCAAAGCAAAGAACAACTCCACGAAGACAAAGAAGGACATGGGAAAGTGATGTGAGTTCCATAAGAGCCCCACTCACAACACAAGTGAGTGTCGGGCCAAACAGTCACTGGTGGCTGAGCTGAAGGCTTCCAAATCAGATGCATGTTCCGACTCTGAGTCAGAACCCGACAAGGGGAATGACAAAGGGAAGCAAATTATTGACGCGGAGCCCAGTGCCACCGTTGCCACCACTAAGATCCAAAAGGATGAGCCTGAAGATCCATAGGAGGGGGAGCGCATCTTCCGTTCCCAGATGTCGGTGAAGGGTTCTTTCTTGCAGTACATTGTTGACAGCTGGAGCCAAAAGAATCTCATTTCAGCAAAGGTCGTGAAGCCGCTGGGCCTACCGACCACAACACACCCATAGGTACACCATCGGGTGGCTTCACCAAGGACGAGATCTCTACATTAGCCAACAGTGTCGCCTTCCCTACAACATTAGGCCCTCACAGATGAGGTATTGTGTGATGTTGCTCCTCTTGAAGTTTGTGATGTATTATTAGGCCAACCATACTTGTGGAAACGACATGTTGTGTATGAGTCTAGGCCTCACACTGTTATTATTACTTTGGGAAATAAGCTGTACAGGATACCAGAGGTAGCACCGCCTACTGCCATCTCTTTGGTCACTGCGCATCAATGTAGTAAGATCATTTCCCAAACCGAGATTTTTTTTTTTTTTCTTATGATTCGCCTTCAAGGAAAGAAGAAGATTGTGGCCATGACCTCCAGACAAGGCTCCCTCGCATGACAGCAGCAGATGGACAAGGTCGTCGAGGAGTACAGGGGCATCTTCACCTCACCTGCACGAGTACCTCTACGTTGTCAGGTCAAGCACTCCATCGATTTGACCCCGGGCACGTTGCTACTTAATGGACTGATCTATTGACACTATGTTTTGGAGAATGATGAAATCAAGAGGCAGATTCAAGAGTTGTTGCCGAAAGGGCACATCAGGCCAAGTTCATTGCCCTATGGAAGTCCGATCGTGTTAGTACAGAAGAAGGACGACACCTGGAGACTTTGTATTGACCATCAGACGTAGAACAAGATCATCGACCAGAATAGGTATCCAATCCCATGGATCGATGACTTTTTGGACCAGCGCAAGGGGGCCAAATATTTCAACATGATTGACTTGAAGTTTGATTATCACTAGGTACCAATCAAACTCTTTGATTTGTGGAAGACTGCCTTCAAAGCCAATGAGGGCCTTTTCGAATGGTTGGTCATGCATTTTGGGTTGACGAATGCCCCCATAACTTTCATGAGGCTGATGGACGATATCTTGCGACCCTTCACCAACTCATTCGTGGTGGTGTATTTGGATGACATCCTAATCTTCAGCTAGAGTTGAGAAGATCACCTCCACCATATTTGACAAGTCTTCCAGACCCTGCGACAACACAAGTTGTGTGCCAATTTGGAGAAATGCACTTTTGTTATGATCTGAGTTCAATATCTGGGGTACATCATTGATGAGCGGGGTGTGCATGTGGACCCATCCAAGATAAAAGTCATTCATGGTTGGCCAACCCCAACCACTTTAACAGAGCTCCGCAGCTTTCTGGGGCTTGCTAACTTCTACTGCAGGTTCGTGTTGGGATTCTCTCATATCACTTGGCCTTTGAGTCAAGTCACCAAGGGAGGAGTGAAAGAAAAGTTCTTTTGGTCTAAATCCCAACAGAAGACATTTGCCGAGTTGAAGCATCATCTCTACTCTGCACCAGTGCTCACATTACCAGACCTGCAACAACCATTTGAGATTGAGACAAATGCCTTCGACTATGTGATTGGTGTAGTTCTTACTCAGCAAGGGCATCCAGTGGCATATCACAGTGAGACACTTTCAGACACAGTGCGAAAGTATCCCACCTATGACATGTTAATTTTTGCAACTAGAGTCAAATTCCACTTTGGACAACTTAGACGGTAAAGACTATAATTGCATTAGATGCCTCTTTTCGAGAGGACCAAAAGCGACCTATAGATCGCCTCAATTGGTTAAGCGAAAGTTAAATTATGAATTATTTTATTTATTAATGAAATGGAATGGGTTGGCCGAGACACATGTGGATTTAGTCAAAGCCCCAAGTGGTCCCTCACAAAAGCTATAAATAGAAGCGACCTCAAGCTCATTCTTACACAATTGCGCGTGAGATTTTCTTCTTGCTATCTTTCTCTTGGTTTGTCTATTTTGTTTTGGTTCGCATAGGTTCGACGAAAGAAGTTCGTGTAGTGTACAGAATCTCAGGCTAGAGGCTCGCTCTGGACTAGGGCATCTGTGCCATAGCCGCAGGCACAAAACTACTGAAATCGGGCTAAAGCTGTGGGCACAGTGTGTCAAGGTAGCGGCCATAGTGCCATAGCCGCGAGTTCAGTGTGTCAAGGTCGCAGCTAGGGTTCCAAAGCTAGATCAGGCTGATCAGGACTAGAGTTGCGGGCATATATGTCTAGGTAGCGGCTAGGGAAGCTACAACTGCGGGCACAACGTCTTGTGGGCGTGACTAAGTGTTTTTCTGAGTAGATTTGAGTTAGATCAACCTCTGTTGCTTGCACAACGCTTCCAAACTTCAGTTGCTTGGTTACAGTTGCACACATTCAGTGTTTGATAGCATCTTGGGTTCGGATCTAGGATTTGGTAGTTGATATCAATTGGCTTCAGTGATCCATTGTAACAATGTCTCTTGATGTTGTAGATTTGCAGATCTATAGATTTGATCTGTATATTTTTCGGTGCATCTGTATTGGGCACATTGTACTCTCTGCTGAAATTTTTTCATGATGATCTATTGAAGAAGATGATTTGAAAGGGTTTCCCCCTTGTGGGGTTTTACCTGGTCTTGGAACAATTTGGTGTCTCTTATGGTTGTGATGTTTTTTTTATCACTGCATGTATTGTTCCATCTTCAGTTACTGTTTATGATTAGTTACATTGCTAATAATTGGATGCAATGTTAATGAAGAAGTAATTTGGGCTAAAGTAATTGATACAACATAAAACAATCTGAAAATTTAACATGGTATCAGAGCTAATGTGAAGGACAAAGCCTAGATGAAGACAAGTAGTGAAGCTCTCATTATCAGAAATTAGATCTACTTGCTAGAATCAAGATGTCTTCCTCTACCTTCAAGGAGCATGTAAAGTTGGGTGATGCATCAAACTTTGTTGCATTGAAAGTCAGGTTGGAGATCATCGCTGACAACATTGATGTGCTGGAATACATTCAAGGAAGGATGCCCGAGCCTCCAAAAAATGCCTCTGCCTCTCTCAAGCACAAGTACAAGAAAGGTGAGTCCAAAGCAAAACAAATTATAGCTAATTGTTTACAAGATCATTTACTGGCATATGTTGGGAATTTAAAAAAATCTAAAGATATGTATGACAAGATAGCCGACATGTATGAAATCAACAATTTGAATGAGATCATCACCTTGAAAGATTAACTCAAGGAAACGAAGATGAACAAAGGTGAAACTGTTCAGTCATACATTATGAGGATCTATCATCTTAGAGATCAACTATAGAGGGTTGGATAGAATGTGCCTGACACATAGCTGGTTGTCGTGACTCTTAGAGGCCTCCCTCCTATTTGGGAAACCTTCATCACTACAATCAACAACAACAACAACGACCTCTCGTCATTTGATGAAATTGTCGGAAAGCTTACTTAAGAAGAATCAAGAATGATAGTGAGAGGTAGGGTTCAGAAGCATGAAGAGGAGGCCCATCTAGAAAACCTTCTTCTCAAAACTCAAAAGGAAGGAATGACAAATCATTATTCCATATTGAATGCTACAACTACCACAAGAAAGGTCATTATGCACGTGATTGTCTTGAGAAGAGAAAGAGGCCACGATACAACAACAGAAGCAATAATAATGATAAATGAAGAAGAGACAATCAAAGGAACAACCACGATAGAAGATATGAAAGGAGAAGAAGAGATTCTTCAAGTGACTGTGAAGAAGATCATCCGTCTCAAAAGAAATCAAGGGCTCCTAGGTATGAAAGTAATGTTGTGGATAAATTTGAATATATTCTCATCTCTACACTTACTAGTTCTTCTCCAACGTATTCGTGGGATAGTTGGTTAGTTGACAGTGGGGCAATTTATCACTTTTTTCGATACAAGGAAGTCCTCTCTAATCTGGCAGAGAGGGAAACTAAACTAAAAATCATTCTTGGAGATAACTCCACTCATCCCGTAAAAGGATTTGGATATGTTAAATTTCAGTTGAATTATGGGGAATCAATATTGCTTCATGATGTTAGGTATGTGCCAGGTCTAATGAAGAATTTGATTTCTATATCCGCATTAGAAGATAAAGGGATGAGGTTTGCCTTCATCAATGGAAAGGTCTTGACTTGGTCCGCTGATTCACATATGAAAGATGCATTCACGTTAGGCCTGAGATATGAAGGACTCTATTAAGTCACGGGAAGGGCACTTCTAGCATTGGTTCATCACACCAATCACCTGAGTGAATTGTGGCATTGCAAGCTGGCTCATCTACACTATGATGCTCTTTTGAAATTGAAGAAACTGGTCTCAGGTATTCCGATGTTCAAGCTCATTATGATGGAGTCTATTATCACTCATTAGTTTTAACACTTTCATTTGATAGGGTCATACATGTCATTCACCTAGGTTGATGAGGTCTCATAAACCATTTTCATGAAATTTCTGACTAATTTGCATTTGATGGTGTCTACCTTAAGTTTAAAACCCACCTTTAGTCATGTATTTTCAGTCAAATCGACCTCATATCATATAGTTTTCATCCCCATGCCTTTTAATCACAAAACAATCCACTGGTCAGTTTTTCATAGTTTCGTAGCAAATTACAAAGCAAATCAACAAATTTCACTACAAAATTGCCTAACAGTTCCGTAGCGAATTTGTCAGTAGTCAGACCATTTTCACTACGAAACTGGGTTTTTCTACAGAAAGGGTCAAAGTGGTGTGAGGTGTCAATGTTTGATTAGACAAGTAAAGGGTGAGGTCATTTGAGTTCGTTATGATGATTCCCAAACATGCATAGCCATATTTTGCAGTCATTATTTCCATTTATGGTCACATGCCATCGTCAAAATCCGAGTTGTCAAATAACCTTTTAAGACTTTACCCCAAGTTGCTCTTTTTCATTCAGTGATTAATCCTTGCATGTGAAGTCTCCCACTGACGATATTAAAGAGCTACTTCACCACACCATGTAGGTTACTGTTCGATTTCGATTTTGTAGGTGTCATCAGCAAGGAAGGCAACGAAGGTGTATAAAGCATTCATGGCATTGAAAAAGAAAACAAACAAGGGTGGCTACTGCGCAAGGTATGAACTTATGGATTTGAAGCTTCTGAATGAAGATCCCACTGCTATGGAGGCTTTCAGGAAGGTGGGTTGCTTACAGTTTTGCCAAAAGTTACAGGGTTTCCATCTACAGGTATCCAAAGACTTTGCCACCAATTTTATAGGGACAACATCTAAGGTTAGGGTTTTGAATCTCACAGTGTCCCCAGAGATCATATCACAAGCTACAAAAATTCCTAGAACTGGTGAAGAATGGTTCAAAAGCACTAAGTTCAGAATGCAAAGATGATTGAAAAATCAGAAACAAAACTCCTCAAGGAACAATTGAGGGAAGCAAGAGAAGAAATACGTTGAAGTTGGAAGAAGAAAAGCACAAGTCTAAAAAGGTTGAGTTTGACTAGATGATGAAAAAATGGGACAGTCAACTCTCAAATGTTTCAGAATCTATGAGTAATGCCAAAAGACTGCTGAAAAGGACCCAACCTCTAAGACTTATAGCCAAACACACCAGGGGACTAAAAATGAAAATAATTGAAGAACCTGAAGGTCAACCCATAGTTAATGAAGATGAAACTCCAAAGATTGAAGAGTTGAAATGAGACATTTTTGTCAAGGTTTTAGCTTGCAAGTGATATAATTTTGGCTTAGGAGATCAAATTTTGAAGAAAATTACAAAATCTGCAATTTCTGCCTTGTTAGGCAGTTTCGTAGTGTGCTTCAGGCTTGAAGGCCTAAAAACGCTATGAAATTTCCGAAGATGCTTTTTTCCCTATAAAAACTTTTTTTTTGAAGGTCTAGGGAGGGAGGTTGATGGTATTTACTCATTTTGACCTGACAAACATTATTTAGCTAGCAGATGTGGCAGAAGAAAAGGAAAAAGGACAAAAACAACCTTGCTACTAAACTACGCTACAAAATTGCCTAAAATGCTCTGTTTTGTAGCAAGGTGTTTTTAAAAGGATTTTGAAGGCTTGAAAGTGTTTTGAAGCTTAGCCAACCATGTGGAGGTATTAAAGGGTATCAGTGGAACAATCTAACAGAGATTTGGCCTTCGACAAAGTTGTCTTCTTCACCAACTCAGCAAAGGACAGTCAACATGTGTCATGTCATCTTTTCCTTAAATATAGGATGATTGTTTTGTAGTTCATTGAGGGCATTTGTTTCTTGATGGTGGATAGTGCCATTCGAGCACCTAACTACTTTTGATGTAATTATGCACTCCTTTAGTTAGTAGTTGTAATAAATATAACTAGAGTTCTATTAGGAGAGTGACTCTTAAATGGATAGGTGTCTTTTTATGTTCCAAAAATAGATGTGTCAGTTATGACTAGCTATCAGTTTGAAGGTTCGATTACCCATAATCCTATGTAATGTAAATAAAGTCTATTTATAGACAAAAGATCGAATATCAAAGGGTTGGGAGATTATGACTTAACACTACCACTGTTGTAATATTTTGATATCAGAAATATACAGTTGCAGCATGCCTATCTCAGACCTGAGATTCTTCTCTGTATTCTTATGTAAGTTTGTTTTATCAGTCTTTTACTTTCTCTCCAATTTTCTAGTTGTATAATCACTTGGAACTCATGATGACATGCTCCGACTTTCTGTATACACCTAGTTTGCTGTAAATGTCATGTTTTATTAGTTTACTTATGTATAATCACTTGGAATTCATGGTGACATCCTCCAACTTCCTGTATACATATAGTTGGCTGTTCTATCCTTCATGTGTGGTTTAATTGGAATACAATTGCCTCAGCTTCCATGAGATAGGTTAACTTGTGACTTAGTTTTCATATCGACTCCATAAGCCCAATGGTAGTTAGTTGTTTACATCTTTCACCTACACAAAAACAACACATTCAATCCTATTCAGAGTTAGCCATCTGCTTTTAAGTTATCTATTGAATATCATTTATCCTTTTAAGAGAGCTCTCTCAAACTGGAAAGGCTAATTTCCAGTTGCAAGTGGTTTGAAATAGTTACTCCAAGTTGATTATTGAAGCAATCCAATAGGACTCAATTTGGTGATAACAGAGTCTGTCCAGGTTGCGCAAGTGGAAAGAAAACAAAGGGACCATTCTCCTCCAGTAAGAACAAGACAACTGACATCCTCCATCTCATTCATTCAGATGTATGTGGTCTAATGCCTGTACACTCTATCGGTGGTCATCTTTACTACATCACCTTCATTGACGACTTCTCAAGAAAGACATGGTTATAATGCCTCAAGCATAAGGATGAAGCATTTGAAAAATTCCAGGAATTCAAAGCTTTGATCGAAAATCAATCAAGGAAAAGAATCAAAGTATTCAGGTCTAACAATGGAGGAGAATACATGTCAAAAGAATTCATAGCATTTTGTAAGAAAGAAGGGATTAGGAAGGAAAATATTGTGCCATATACACCTGAACAAAATGGCTTAGTTGAAAGGAAGAACCATCGTATATTGGACGCTGCTTGTGCCATGCTTCATGATCAAAAGGTACCACAAGGATTATCTAGATATTTCTTCTATGCCCGAGTCAGATGATATTGATATTCCCATGGAGCCTATGGATCCTTTAGATCCACCTCCCGGTGATCTTCCCACAAGGAAAAGACCACTTTGGCTTCACGACACTCTTCAAGATAATGAAAGTAGTGTTCCCATTTGTGATCCTTTAGAGAAAGAAGGAAGGAACCATGCAGGTATCAGGGATATGTAGTTGCTATGACCACCATGATTCAAGCTAAACCATCCTCTTTCGAAGAAGTAGTCAAAGAACACGTTTGGAAGGATGCTATGGTCGAGGAATATGAGTCTATTGTGAAAAATGATGTGTGGGATATTGTGCCGAGACCAAATGGGAAATCTGTCGTGACTTCGAAGTGGCTATTTAAGATCAAACATGGTATCAATGGCAGCATTGAGAAATACAAAGCAAGGTTTGTAGCTCGAGGTTTCTCTCAAAAAGAGGGAGAAGATTATGAAAACATATTTGCACCTGTAGCTCAATACACTACCATTCGTTTGAAAGTTTCCCTCGCTACCAGTTAAAGATGGACCCTTTCATCAAATGGATGTAAAGACTACTTTCCTTCATGGCATGTTACAGGAAGAAGTATATGTTGAACAACCTCAAGGATTTGAAGTGGGTGATCGCAAAACTCATGTGTATAGGTTGAAGAAAGCATTGTATGGCCTAAAGCAAGCTCCCCAAGCTTGGTATGCACACATTGACAACTATTTAATGAAGCTGGGTTTCACAAGAAGCAATGTTGATCCCAACCTCTATTTTAAGGTTGTCCAAGGTATGCCATTGATTCTGGTTTTATATGTTGACGATCTATTCTTAATAGGAAGTGAACCACTGATGATCAAATGTAAGAGGAAGCCAGCCTTTGAATTCGAGATGAAAGACCTTGGGCTCATGCACTACTTTTTGGGTCTTGAGGTGTGGCAAAGGCCTAGTGAGATCTTTCTCTCACAGGGAAAGTATGTTGTAAAGCTGTTGGAAAGATTTGGTATGACTGAGTGCAAATCCATGGTTACTCCGATGGAAACAAACTTCAAGGAATTGTGTGGTAAAGCAATTGGATCTGATCTAACAAATTCATCCGAGTATAGACAACTGATTGGGGCTCTAATGTTCCTTGTGAACACCCGTCTAGATATATGCTATGCTGTAAACACATCGAGATTTCATGATTGAGCCCCTCCATGCACATTGGATCACGACCAAACATGTATTGAGATACTTACATGGATCGATCACACTTGCTCTGAGATATTCTGCTGGAGACATTCAACCTCATGGATACACTGATGCTGACTGGGTAGGAAATGCTACTAATCGAAAGAGTATATCTAGATGTTGTTTTAGTCTTGGTTCTGCCATGATATCTTGGATGAGCATGAAGAAAAAGTCGGTAGTATTGAGCACCACAGAAGTAGAATACATTGCTACTAGCATGGTTAGTTGTGAAGCTATGTGGTTAAGGAAGCTCTTTGGTGAGCTATGTGGTCAAGTCTTAGACACTACAGTGATATACTGTGGCAACAAGAGTAGGATCCGTTTGGCAGAGAATCCCGTGTTTCATGACAAGTCTAATCATATCGAGATACAATATCACTTTATTTGAGACATGGTACTAAGAGGAGCTGTTAGACTCACCACATATTGACTGACGAGCAGATAACATATATTCTCACCAAGGCATAACTGAAAGGGAAGTTCTTGGTCTTCAAAGAACAACTTGGATTGATGGATGGGGCACTCTGGATAAGGGGCGACGCTAATTGAGGACACTGAGAAAACTCTTACTACCCTGCTTGAGCTCTTAGGGTGAGGAATTGAGATAGAGGGCTCCTGGGGTTGAGGGATCTTTAGACAACAAGGTACTTCCCTATCTATTACCCAGGGTTGAGATGTTGCTCCCCTATCTTCATAGGGTCGGAGAAGTTGCTCCCCTATTTGGTTTGTGCAGAGTATACTCCAGTTAGCATCATATCCTCAAGCAAGGCTTGTTGGGAATATTGCTTCTCATTTGGCCACGAGTTGAGAGTGTACTTTGGGGTGTACAACCCAAGTCAATTATGATGCATGTGTTCTACCACGTGATTGTTGAGTCATTCATGGGAGATCGGTAGGCAACATGATTGTGTTGAGATTTTCTCCCCTTTTGTGATTCCAGGTTGAGAGTGAGCTCCCTGATGAGATTCTAGGGTCGGAGATGTGCTCCCCTGTATGATGAATTATCTTGTTGCTAGATACTGGTGGAAGCTATTGCTCTCCGATTCTTCTTCTAGATTCGAGAAAGTTTCCGCAGATGGAGTTGAACAATGACGACACCTTGATGTGAAGATTTATAGGCAGAGGTTACCAAGTGCAATTCTTCATAGTTGAGAGGGAGTGTTAATTTTTGCAACTAGAGTCAAATGTCACTTTGGACAGCTCAGACGGTCAAGATTATAATTGCATTAGATTCCTTTTTTCGAGAGGGCAAAAATCGACCTATACATCGCCCCAATCGGTTAAGCGGAAGTTAAATTATGAATTATTTTATTTATTAATGAAATGGAATGGGTTGGCCTAGACACATGTGGATTTAGTCAAACCCCAAGTGGTCCCTCACAAAAGCTATTACTCATGAGATTTTCTTCTTTCTATGTTTGTCTTGGTTCGTCTATTCTGTTTTGGTTCGCACAGGTTCAATAGATGAAACTCGCGCAGTGTACAGAATCTCAAGCGAGAGGCTCGCTCTGAACTAGGGTTTCGGGCCATAGCTACAGGTACAAAACTATTGAAATCGGGTCAGAGCTGCGGGCACAATGTGTCAAGGTAGCGGCCAGAGTGCCATAGCTGCGGGCTCAATGTGTGAAGGTTGCGGTTAGGGTTCCAGCGCTAGATCAGGCTGATCAAGACTAGAGCCACGGGCGTAGTGTGTCTTGTGGGTGCGGCAAAGGGTTTTTTTGAGTAGATTTGAGTTAGATCAACCTTTGTTGCTTGCGCAATGCTTCCAGACTTCAGTTGCTCAGTTACAGTTGCACGCATTCAGCCTTTGATAAAACCCTGGGTTCGAATCCAGGATTTGGCAGTTGATATCAGTTGGCTTTAGTGATCCATTGTATCGGTGTATCTTGATGTTGTAGATCTGCAGATCTATAGATCTGATATGTATATTTTTCGCTGCATATGTATTGGGTTCATTGTACTCTCTGCTAAAAACTTTTTATGACGATTTATTGAAGAAGAGGATTTGAAAGGGTTTCCTCCCCCTTGTGGGGTTTTTCCCTAGTCTTGGACCAATTTGCTGTCTCTTATGGTTGTGCTGTTGTCTTCTTTATTACTGCATATATTGTTCTATCTTCAGTTATTGTTTATGATTAGTTACACTGATAATAATTGGATGCAATGTTAATGAAGAAGTAATTTGGGATAAAGTAATTGATACAACATAGAACATTCTGAAAATTTAACATGACAAAGAGATGTATTCCATTGTGCAGGCCTACTGATAATGGAAGCATTAAATTTTGGGGAAGGAAATGGTCATCCACACAGACCACCGACCCCTGCAGTTCATACAGACACAAGGGAAGTTACAGAATGATCGCCATAAAAAATGGTCCACATACCTGCAACAGTTCCATTTGAACATCAAGTACAGGAAGGACAACACCAACAATGTTGCAAACTGCCTCAGCTGACTGCCAGTCATGGCGCTGACCACTGTGCTCGACTCTTGCGGGCACGAGACTTCGGGGTGGTCGACTCTTAACAAGAGTGATCCTGAATTCGACAACACATACCAGGCGCTCCTGGAAGGCAAGCAAGTTCCAAATTATCACCTCAAGGATGCAATGTTATGCCACCTGGGACACCTCTATGTTCCTTCAAGCGAGCGTGCCAATATGATTTGGGAAGCGCACTATAGTCCGGTCGTCGGACATTTCAGAGTGGAGAAAATAGTGATAGTACTGCAGAAGTATTTTTATTGGCTGAACCTTCAACAGGATGTTGGGAAGTACGTCAGATCCTGCACTGCTTGCACCATTGCCAAATCGACCATCAAGAAGCAAGGCCTATATACTCCTCTGCCTATTCCTAGTCGACCTTGGGAATTCATCTTCATGGATTACATGTCGGGCCTTCCTTCTACTAAGCATGAAAACATGTTAATTTTGATTAATATGTTCTTTGGTTAGGACAGTTACTTCAGTGTTCCATATGAGCCCATTTATTAATCCATCTTATTCCAATTAGCAATCAAATTAATCATACTGATAGTAATTGAAGAAAGAACATAAATGCTAAATGCAGAAGACAAGCCAAGGACACAAGGATATGGCACCAACCGAGTAAAAACCCCAAGGGGAAAACCCTTGATCAATTCTTCTTATTATCAATATCAAATATTCAGAGAGAGAGAGAAACTTCATTAATTCAACGTCCATATTGAAGATCCATTATCACAACCTTTAGACTAGAAGATGACCCAACCAATGCTATAAATCAAGTACTCTATCAACAGCAAACAAGTTCGGCCTTGTCTAATGGTCAATGATGGTCACGACTACAACAAGGAGGTATTTGTTGAGCTAGAACTTCTGAAAGAGACTGAATCTTGATAAGGGTTTAATGGTTGATTGTTGTAACTAGTTTCCATACCTCCATACCTTCCTTTAGGGCAGCGACACTTCTACTAGGAAAACAGATCATATTCTTAGGTTGATCTGGGCTAGATTCAACCCTCAATATTTCCACAAGGCTTTCTAGCAACCAACTGTTAATGAAATGACTGCGGTTTGTCTAAATTAACCTTACATTGTTGTGGCTTACTTGAATGAGTGAAACACAATCTTCAATATGCTTGAAACACCTCCCAAACAGTCTTGAGGTTTGCAGCTTCTTTCCTGAGAGATCTCGGCATGTAGAGGATAATGAAAGCTGCGCAGAATAGTTCTTCAATACGCCCAGATTAGCCCTTAACATATCCAATCTAGATTGACTAAGAAACTCGGCTTACTGTCCACCGAGGTAAGGTCTGTAGCTGCAGATTCTTTGGAGGAGAGTTTACACATCATAGAACATACCCAAACACACCAACTCCTGCAGTCAACCTCAGAGGAAAAACTCAGACCTGCAATAAGAGAGATATGCCTAGATTCTTCCATGCTTAGTTCCCAATCACATTCCCTGCCTCAGAGATACATTATCACAAGAATGAGAGCCCAATAATCATGTATGTGAGATTGGATACCACTCCTTTATATATAAATCGTTGAGGGCCGACCTTGAACATTTGGAGGCAAATTCAAAATTCAAAATTTCAAATTTTCTCACCTAAACAAAATTATGACTTATAGAATATGTTTTGAATAAACAAATGTTTTCCCTATCCAAATTTGACGATGAGAGGTACTTCTCATTTGTCCCAAACAACATGGGTAGTATGATGCAAGAACACAAGCAGGGAAAGAATATATCACATCTTGCTCATAATCACACGTAGGGAAAGGAGAAACCACATCCTACAAACACACATCACAATCAAATGTAGGGAAAGGATGAACCACATCCTACAAACACATGTCATAACCATATGTAAGGAAAGGATAAATCACATCCTACACGTATGCAAAACACCGAGAGTAGGGAAAGGATGAACAACGTCCTACATGCATGCCAACCAAACAATCGTAGGAAATATCCTTCACGTGGGGAAATAGAGAACCACATCCCACTGAAATGTCAACCATCAATCGTAGGGAATGAGCATCCTACATGTGGGGAAATGGTGAACCACAACCCACCGACATGTTTATAGATGCCTATATGCATCTCTCACTGGGGTACTCGCAAGAGAAGGTGAACCACTCATCCTATGCACATGTCATCAATAGTAGGGGAAGGTGAACCACTCACCTTGTACATTGCGCACCTATAGGTGAAGATGAACCACTCACCCTATGGTCGCTCATAGCTCAATAAGTACCCCAAGCCTTTAGGAGCTCTTAGAGCTCAATGTTTCATCTTAACTAGAGATCCCGTCATATAGGGGATAGAGCCATGCTACTTTCTGAAGATCAAGACTAGATCTAGGTGATGCTATTGATGACTAAATCGACATTGAAAGCCTCATTGCTCCACCCAACAACGTATAGAAGAGTACACAACTTTCTATAGACCTACTGATTTTCAACAGAGATCTTAGCGCTTCTTGCATATCATGATGAAGAAAATATTTAATTGTTCTTGCTCCCTCTTATTCAGGGAGTTCACAAGCCTAAACTTGTCTTTCCGGAGGGAAAAGTGTCCATTTGATAGCCTGCTCGTCATAACATCCACCCACTTAGTGGATAATTTATTAATGTGATCAAACATGTAGAGTTCTTCCATAGTAAAGTCCTTTGCCATACTACATAAAGTAGTATCTATTGTAAAATACAGGATTCTTTACATTTTATTATGAAATATACAACATTCTTTTCGGAGGGTAAAGTGTCCATCTGGCAACTTGCACGTCATAAGGTCCACCCACTTAGTGGATAATTGATTAATGTGATCAAACACGTAGAGTTTTTCCATAGTAAAGTCCTTTGCTGTATTGCATAAAGTAGTATCTATTGTAAAATACAAGATTCTCTGCATCTTATTATGAAATATACAACAATGGGTGCATGAATGGATGTTGTGGAGATTATTTAAATGACCATGCTGGTTTCTTCATTCGTTTTCAAAGTAACTAACTTCAGTCCTTGAGAGTAGACCTCAAGAGATACGACACTTAAATGAGTTCTCTACTATTTACCATGCAGTCCGACCAACAACTCTCTGTAGTGCTCTATTAGAATAAGCAGATATTCGTGAATTGTCTTCACTAAAAAATATCAACTTCATGGCTCCCTCTAAATATCGAGAAGGGTAAATTATCCAAAACATAATTATCGAACTGTTATTAATCCATAGATTTTAGAGTTTTTTCTGAAGCTTTGCTTCAATCATGGGCTTCCCATAAGATCATAAAAAAGGATCTTCTTCAACGCAGCTGAATGAACCTTCATAGCTAGATGACTGTTACCAGCGTATTAGTTTACTCAATTCATGATAAGGAACAGGCATTCATGTCTATAAAACCATTCTTCATCAAGATATCAGAATTTGAATCTCCTGCTTTCTTCAAAGTATTTATGGTGATAGGGGGTTGATACAAAGAACAGCTCTGGAGTGCCATGCACTTCTTCTCCTTTTCACTCCTTTGGATGATAGGAGATAATAAGATCAATCACATATTTCTCACAAGAGTGCTCATTGTAATTCCAATCCTAACACTACCTAGGATGCTACCCAAGATGCCCTTTAAATACCAGAGGTAACCTGTAGAGTTTCTTCTGATGGAACAATGTGTTGTATGTGCAATCTTCCCATCCCTAGAAACAAAAACGAACCTCACGAATCAAGTTCATAACAATACTTCACGAATAACTTGTCTTTAATATTTTAGTCTTAATTTAGGGAGACTTTGACTTAATAAATTCAGGCGCTTTCCCATAGGAACTTTGGAGATTAGTATTGCATTTTTCAAAGTATGAAGTTGTTCCAAATCATTCATGTTGTACTCAGCACAGTTCTTTCAATAAGTCAATACCAGTAATTCAAATTCCTATAGTCACGTTGGATATCACTTACAGGGTCATTGGATTAACACTATCTCCTTTAGTCAATGAGATATCTTCTGAGTTGTATCCCAGATTGCTTTGCTCGGTGATAGAAAACCCTGACAAGGTATTAAGTAGACTTCATGATAAGCTTTTGAGAGGATCTGCATTGAAGGTCCAATGCCAAATGGTCCTGCATATTTCAGTGGGATAATTATTATGAGAGGACTTGATTTTATTATTTTCCCACGACTGCAGGTAACTTGATCTTAACTAGAGCATATTTAGAGAACAGTCGCAAGCAAAGAATTGATCTACTGAGTTTGAGCAAGGATATTATATCATGCTGATGTGAAGAGACACTGTTATGCCACAAGAGATTCATGAAGATGAGCCTCAAAATAAATATATAGCTATGCTTGTAGATATGCCATTATCATCACACATAGGTATACCAAGAGAAAGGTAAAACAATGGTTGTATTGAGATTTTGAGGCAGAAATATCGCTGAGCTTTCCATCGAAGTTTCCTGAAAATAAGCTGTCATAGGAGTGCTGACCTAAAGCCTCAGGCAAAAAATAAAATAAAAAAAAATGGCCTTAAGATATTCCCTCAAAAGAGAACGAAATTGTTTACTGAAGGGTTTCCAAATTAGCGATTTCAAAAAGGAAATCAACATGCCACAGATCTTGAATTTATGCACTGAATTTATCTTGGGTGGACTTGATGCAATCTTAGAAACTAATTTTGGATATTCTCTCAGAAAAAAGGGGTCCTTGTCATGCTTCAAAAAAATCTGTGATAGAGAGTCAACGTCAGGCTTATAAGCAATTATTACTGTTGGCAAAACGAGTCATACAAAGTGTAAGATGGTTATGAATTAACCAACGAATAGCCACAGAGAAATGAGTTACAGAACAACCCTTTAAATACCCTGAACAAAGGTACGAACATCCTCAGATTTATGTCTGGAAAGGAGACCAATAAAGATCTGAGATAGGTTTGAGAACAACCCTTAAAGGTAGCTTGTAAATCTCTCTCACTTTATGTGAAATGGTTCTTAGTAAAAGAGAACCGAGACTCAGGTTACTTCCTCAGAAAGGTATAAGAGCAAGTGCGAAAAATGGGTTCGAACTTCAGGTAGACATCAAGGATTAACCTTTTGAGTAATGCAAGATAGAATTGTTGTGATTGTCCAATGAAGAACCTTCAAGAGATATAAAAGATTAAACCCCAAAGAAAAAACTCAATATAACATACCTCAGAGAGGACTCAAGTCCACACAGAAGAGAAAGGAAATTCAGCCCAGGTATGCCTCTTGATCTGTCCAACATAGGAGATTATTCATGCCTCAAAACAAATTTGGATCGTCATAGAAAAAGATAGCAACTAAGCCCAGAAATGAAATGTTCTTCAAAATTCAGCCTCTAGCATAACAGTAGTCATTCTGTTCGACATAGTGATTGCTTTCTTCCACTTTCTTGCTTGGGCTTGTCCTCATCCCAACTCTGAAACCATGTTAATTTAGGTTAACATGTTCTTTTCTTAGGACAATTACTTCAGTGTTCCATATGAGCCCATTTATTAATCCATCTTATTCCAATTAGCAATCACATTAATAATACTGACAGTAACTGGAGAAAGAACATAAAAGCTAAATGTAGAAGACAAGTCAAGGACATAAGGATATGGCACTAGCCAGGGAAAAACCCCAAGAAGGGGAAAACCCTTGATCAATTCTTCTTATTATCAATATCAAATATTCAGAGAGAGAGAGAGAAAGTACATTAATTCAAAGTCCATATTTGAAGATCCATTATCACTCCATATACTCCTCTGCCTATTCCTAGTCGACCTTGGGAATTCATCTTCATGGATTACATGTCGGGCCTTCCTTCTACTAAGCATGAAAACATGTTAATTTTGATTAATATGTTCTTTGGTTAGCACAGTTACTTCAGGTTCCATATGAGCCCATTTATTAATCCATCTTATTCCAATCAGCGATCACATTAATCATACTGATAGTAATTGAAGAAAGAACATAAATGTTAAATGCAGAAGACAAGCCAAGGACACAAGGATATGGCACCAACCGGGTAAAAACCCCAAGGGGAAAACCCTTGATCAATTCTTCTTATTATCAATATCAAATATTTAGAGAGATAGAGAAAGTACATTAATTCAACGTCCATATTTGAAGATCCATTATCACAACCTTTAGACTAGAAGATGACCCAACCAATGCTGAAAATCAAGTACTCTATCAACAACAAACAAGTTCAGCCTCGTCCAATGGTTAATGATGGTCATGACTACAACAAGGAGGTATTTGTTGAGCTTGAACTTCTTCCGAAAGAGACTGAATCCTGATAAGGGTTTATTGGTTGATTGTTGTAACTAGTTTCCATACCTCCATAACTTCCTTCAGGGCATCAACACTTCTACTAGGAATATTGATCATATTCTCAGGTTGATCTAGGCTAGATTCATCCCTCAATATTTCCACAAGGCTTTCCAGTAGCCAACTGTCAATGAAATGACCGCGGCTTGTCTAGATAAACCTTACATTGTTGCGGCTTACCTAAATGAGTGAAACCCAAATCTTCAATATGATTGAAACATCTCCCAAACAGTCTTGAGGCCTGTGGCTTCTTTCCTGAGAGATCTCGGCATGTAGAGGATAATGAAAGCTTTCGAGAATAGTTCTTCAATATGCCCAGATTAGCCCATA
The DNA here is from genome assembly GCA_034641835.2 of Pinus albicaulis. Classification (NCBI taxonomy): domain Eukaryota; kingdom Viridiplantae; phylum Streptophyta; class Pinopsida; order Pinales; family Pinaceae; genus Pinus; species Pinus albicaulis. The sequence continues at coordinate 523,954,141 of CM076578.1, forward strand.
ACATATCCAATCCAGATTGCCTAAGAAACTCGGCTCACTGTCCAGCGAGGTAAAGTCTATAGCTATGGCTTCTTCGGAGGAGAGTTTACACATCATAGAACATACCCAAACACACTAGCTCTTGTGGTCATCCTTAGAGGAAAAACTCGGACCTGCAATAAGACATATATGCCCAGATTCTTCCACACTTAGTTCCCAATCATCTTCGCTGCCTCAGAGATATATTATCGCAAGAATGAGAGCCCAATAATCATGTATGTGAGATTGGAGACCACTCCTTTATATATAAATCGTTGAGGGCCGACCTTGAACATTTGGAGGCAAATTCAAAATTCAAAATTTCAAATTTTCCTGCCTAAACAAAATTATGACTTATAAAATTCGTTTGAATAAACAAATGTTTTCCTTGTCCAAATTTGACGATCTTTATATCGATTTTGGTTCTCTCAATGAGAGGAATGCAATGCTGCAATTATATTTTCCATAGGATCTGATCGAAGTGGAATTTGGCCCTAGTTACCAATTTTAACAAAACGAATGTGTTTTCATGGTCGTATACAAATTCTCTAAGATGGCCATTCTGGTGACATGCAAGAAGAGTATCATAGTAGAAGCCACTGCTAAGCTCTTCTTTGAACGAGTGTGGGTACACGTTGAGATCCCACAATCCATTATCACAAATCGGGACATTAGGTTCCTAAGTACATTTTGGTCAAGTCTCGGTCGATGTTGGATACCAAACTTACCAAGTCCATGACTTTCCACCCCCAAACTGATGGCCAAACACAGGTCGTCAATAGGATGATTGTACTCATTTTGCGCATGCACAACTCGAAGCATCCACGCACGTGGGATGAAAGCCTCCCCTATGTCCAACACAACTACAACAGAGATCTCCATAGCTCAACTCGCCATAACCCCTTTCAGGTGGGGTTGGGATCCAGCCACTATGTCTTATTGATGTGGCCATACCATTTGCATCCACTTAGGCAGATTCAACTCATGTTCATTTTGAAGCTGACGGGGCTTACAGCTTCATTGAGCGCATTCAACACATCCGCCAGTAGGTCCATGAAATATTGGATAGAGCCAATGCTAAGTACAAACAACGTCATGATCAACATCGAGTGCCACACAAGTTCCAGGTGGGCGATAAAGTCTGGTTACATTTGCAAAAGGAATGTCTTGTTGGGGTCTATCGCAAACTTTTCCAGCTCCGATATGGGCCTTACACCATCACTAAGGTTGTGGGAGACAATGCTTTTGCACTCAAAATTCCCCCATTATTTGGATTACATCTAGTTTTCAATGTGGACCACCTTTTGCCATACTTTCCACCATTATTGGACACATCAGACATTGCAGAACAACTCACACCAACAGATTTAAACTCGGACTGCATGGGACATGTCACAATTGATCGGATCATGGACACGCAAATCAAGAACACTCACTAGCAAAAGATCCAACTGTATTGGGTTGTCAAAGCTGGCCAACTCTCGCACCAAGGCAAGTGGTTCACCAGGGACCAAGCTCAACAGAAGTTTCCCCATCTCATGGAGGCACTCAATGCAATGGGGACCATTGCTTCATAAGGGGGGAGGATTGATCTAGGTGGATATTGATGGGCACCTGCGTATTCCACTTGGACCCCCATCGTTGTTTCTTTTCAGTTTCCTTAATTGTAGCACAACTTACTATTTTTGGCAGTTTTTCGGGTCCTAAACTTCCAGAGCTGTTTCGAGGGGCTAAAAGATGTTTTTAGGGAAAACAGAGAGACCTGAAGAGTCTCAAATCGGTCTACTAATTAGTTTTCGGCCTCTTCTTCGAGATCTTTGAAACGAGGTATTATGATAGCCGAATGGAGATCGTATGCAAAAGTTACAACCTCGGGAAGTTGACGTTCCAACTTACCCCAATGGGGCCCACAAGTTTATGGCACTTCATCTCCTAGGGTTAAGTTTTTGGATGTTTAGGGTTTCTCATTGTTTTTCAATGATAAAAATGCCACCAAGCCTCCATTGTAACACAGTTCAGAGACATGTAGCCGCCCCATCTCTTCTCAGAGATAAGCTACCATCGTCCTGGCTAGTTTATTTCCATTCTATATGTAAGCATATTTTAGTCTTTGATATTAATGAAATGAAGTGTTATTTTTGTTGCATCTTTGTATTTATGGTTATATCTGTATTTTGTTGCGTTCTTGTTTAAGTTCGTATCAGTGGAGATAGTGGAATGCGAGTTCAATCACAACAAAGGCCCCAACCAACTCTACCAATCGTTTTCTTTAAAAGTGATAGCCGATGCTAGCTATAACCAATGAGGAATGGTCTATCACTCAAGGAACTCACGAACTAGAACAAGCTCCAAAAGGTAGCAAGATTTTCTAAGTTATTTTTTGAGGCAAATAGGTTCAAAAACAAGATTAATGTTTTCATAACAAATTAGGGATTCTCTTGCCACATTGTATCATGGTACTTCCAAGCAACGGAAGATGTACCTCGACGAGAAGCTGAGATGCATATGAACGCGGAAAGGGGAAGGCATAGACCCTTTCCGCACTAGGATTCGGGAGGTTTGGGATCAATGGTCGGTTGTTGGCCTAGCGCCTCAAGCTTCAGAGCTAGTGTGGTTGGCGCTCAATAGTGTCTCAGAGGAGTGGCAAGTCTTTGTCCAAAACATATTGAGCAAAGATAGGCTGCCAGATTGGGCCAGAATGTCCAACTTGTAGCAGGAGGAGTTGAGGCGAGCTCCATTAGTGGCAACAACAACAACAAACTGAAGAAGGTGAAGGAGGAGGAGAATGTAGCCCTCGCATCGAAGTGTCCCCTGGGAGCAAAGAAGGAGGAAGAAGGACCTGTCGAAGTTCAAGTGCTTTAGATGTGTGAGCTCGGTCACTATAGTACCCAGTGTCCTCTCAAGAAGAACGACAAGGAGGAGAAGCAGGACCAACAGACAACTTCTGCAAAGATCGATAGGCTTTCCTCCAGGCTGGAGTAAGACTTCTCTATGTTCGCCGATATACCTCAAGGAGTGAGGTGGGGTGACTTGGTTTTGTAGCCCTAGAGTGCTACAGATGGGCAGGATCCTTGAGGAGTCCACTTCTTGGATCACTACCTAGCTACGGGTGCCCACAATATTTAGTAGCAGGATGGATCAATGACAGTTGGTGCAGTCAGATGCTAGAGTGACAGTTGTAGAGACTGGGATCAGTTAGATGCTGGGGAGCGTAGTGTAGAGTTGGAAACAGTGTAGTGGGCACAATGCAGAGTCAACAACAACATAGAGTCTTCAGTAGACAGTGAAGTAGCTAGTAGCAGTCAGGACTCGGGTGACAAATGCATCATATTGAACACAATTGATTCACTTTTGGATGTTTTTCAGTTGCAGATGTTGCAGTAGCAACAACAATTGAGTTGCAGTGCAGATGCAGTGTTGGCAGCAGGTTGGGCAGGGTTAGCAGCAACACAAATGCAACATATATCAGCGTTGCGCAGTGGTTGGTGGGTAGCAGTGTGACAGGAGATGGTGTAGAAACAAGGTGTTATTACAGGGGGTGCATCACTAGAACACATCTCTCGCTAAGAGGGAGTGTTAGTTTTTATAGCATAGGATGTGTTCTGGCCACGAAACTTTGTGGAGAGGCTAGAATACATGAGATCTCTATAACCCAGAAATTGTTTATGGAAATTCCGCCTAGAAGTGACTTCATTAGATTATTAACCAATTTTTTAATGTTTCCTAAGCCTAAACTTGGGAAAACAGGTTAATTAATCAATATTAATTAAGTCAAGGCGATAATAGTCTAAAAACTCACACGGATCCAAAGATGATCCTATCCATTGATTAAGTTTTAATCCTAGGCGTTGGTGCTCCAACAAAGGATTATAAGAGGAGATCGATGTGGTGATGGAGAACACACTTGAGAGGTTCGATTTCATGTGCAAATCGATTTCCAGAGTAGCAACAGTCAATTGCCGGAGAGAGAGTTAGTGAGATTAAAGTAGTGAGGAAGAGGGGCAGAGGTGGTGAAGCAGGAGGAAACATTCCAAATCCGATGAGTGCATATCTAGAGGCAGAAAATTCATAGAGGCTGGCGCAGAGGCAGTGCAATAGCCTCTAGAGGCAGTTTCAATTCTGCTAGGGAAAGACGAGTTTCAGTGCCAAAAGCTGGATAGAGGTTCTGGAGGTCAGGAGAGACATTTTCCCATACAACAACAGACCAAACAACTTGAGGAGAAGCTAGTTCGAACTGAGTGTAGAATGGAATGCGCTAGTGTGACGCAGTAGCTGAGTAGAGCTAGTTTGGACGACTCACCTGGAGCTGAGGTCAAAGCTTGAATTTGCCTGTGGAGTGAGGAAATTTCCTCACTAGATTTTTTGTGCCAGTATTTCTCTATAGGATTGCTAGTTTAGGCTTCTAGTTGTACTTAGATTATTTCACTATTGCTTAATAATAAAACCCTCATCTGCTGCGTCGATTTTCTCAAGTTGGGTTTTTTAGGGGACTTTTGTCCAAAAATAAGTGTTATTTTATGTGTGCGCTAGCATTTCTTCCAGCATTTGTTCTTTCACAATTTTTATTTGTGAAGGTTGTAGTGTATTTATATCGATATTTTTCGTAGTAGATACATTGTTAATTAATTAACAATTAGGAGAAATAATACCGGTTGCTAAAATAGGATTCCGGTTTCCAGAATTTTCACATTGACAACTGGCTACAACTTGTGAGAAATAAGGTGTCACTCAATGCAAGCACTAACTTGAATGGGTCAATGCAAGCACTACCTTGAATGGGTTCAAAAGAGTGGCAAGATTGCCCTTATTATTAGGGGCAAGGAGGCTTAACATGAGACAAATGTTTTTACAACAAATGTCCCTTCCACTTTTTCTAACACCACTTTAAAAATGACATGCTAGTGCCTAATAACAACCCTTGAAATGCATGCTTTATCACTCAAAACATACATGGTTTGGTTTGGAATGGGCTCAAAAGAGTTGCAAGTTGGCCTTTTTATATGGGTAGGAGAGGATTGAGCATTAGATCAATGTAATTACAAGGGCCCCAATCAACTCTACCAAGCCATCACTTTATAAGTGTTGTTATAGTGGCCTGCTATATAGGGAATAGTCTATAACATATGCACACTCTAGAACGGGCTTAGAAGAGCCACAAAACTGTTACAATAATCCATTGTGGGGAGTTTCAAACATGAACTCAATGTTTTTACAACAAAGGCTCCAACCAATTTGTTCAACACATCACTTTTAAAGTGATGTGGTAGTGATCAACTACAACCTTTGAAGAATTTTCAATCATTCAATGCATGCATGGGCTTAGAAGATTTGCAAGCTTGGTCTATGATTCAATGTGGAATAATTCGTCCAACACATCACTTATAAAGTGACTTGTTAGTGATAAGCTACAACCTTTGGGAAATTGTCTATCATTCACTTTTAACGTGACTTGTTAGTGATTAGCTATACAACCTTTGGGAAATTGTCTATCATTCAATGCATGCATAGGCTTAGAAGATCTGCAAGCTTGGTCCTATCATTCAATGGGGAAAGGTTTGAACATGAGGCTAATGCTTTTACAACAAAGGCCCCAACCAACTCTACCAACACATTATTTTAAAAGTGATGTGCTAGCCATTGACAATAACCCTTGAGGAATGGCTTGTCACTCAATGCATGCACAATTTAGAATAAACCCAAAATCACTACAAGCTCTACCTAATATTTGGAGTAGAGAAATTCAATCATGATATCAATGTTTTTACAAGTAAGGTTCGAACCAACTTCTTCAACACTTTGCTTTAAAAGTGAAGTCAGGTAAAACCCTAATGAAATGATGTGTCACTTGAGGACTTGCCCATGTTACAGATTTTTGCAGAGCTAGGTGTAGGAAATTTGAAGAAAATAATTGCAACAGATGTGGTATTGCAATTTCATTCACGTCAAGAAGATAAATAAGGATTTGTGCAGAAAGTTTTCCAGCTACATTTGGAGGTTCAGAGGTGGCCAGAGTCAACGCAGGGGTTGAAGTTTGAGTCCTTTGAGAGAGCAAGCAACCTCACACAGAAGATCTAACAAGGTAGAGAGAAGGAAGAGTAAGAACGGGCGTCAGAATGAATACGCTTAGGAGATTCAACTACGACCACACCACACCGTATTATGAGAACATGACGCTTCCATTCATGCACTTCAGTTTTGGCGATGGCTTACATGCCCTACTGTTTTCTTCTCGGAGCCTACCCCATTTAAAAGTTCATCCATGGATCAAATTTTGAGTAAAAATTACATAGAGATACAACATCAAAGCCATTTTACAGATTGGAATTTACTGAGGGTGAGGTTTACCAATGCAGATTCGACAAGGAGCAATAGCATTCAAGAGGAATTAGTGGAAGAGAAAATCGAAGAGTCATCATTACTTTAGAGACTCTGATAAGACCTAGTTTGGCATTACGTAGCATGGCATAAGATGAGCGCAATTTAATTGCTTCTGTCAAGTAGCATGGTGTTAAACTCTTTGATAGTTTCTATTTCTTTATAGAGGGAAGAATGGATACTTTGAAAAGGCATCCTAGACATGCGAGTTTTTCCAACAAGTGGCATTGAGTTTCCCACCCTTTTGAAAGTCCATTTGATCACTCCTCTTTCCAAAGAAGGTGATCACAACCAAATCCTGAAAATATCAAGGCCTACAGATGAATGATTTTGAAGAAAAATGCACCTAGTAATCAATGAGGAGGCTCACTTACGACACAAGCCAGTGGTGACAAGCCCATAAGAAATACAACCCAACACTATTGGTTGGGCGTGTATATATATATATATATATATATATATATATATATTTTACCATTGACTTTGATATCACACTAAAATTGCATAGATAATCAAGGTAATGAAAATCAATATGCTGTGGGTATTGTATTCACAACTAATGGTGTTTGATGATTATGTTTGTTCATCTGTGTTGTATCCTTTTTTGAGCAAAGGATGAGAAGAATAACGGTTGGTTAATACACAAAAATGTTATAAGTACTTTTGTTAAAAGAATGGTATAATGTATTGATGACATGGCGTGTTAATATTATTTTATAATGTAAATATAGTTGAAAAATGAAAAGATAAGTATTGGTGTTATCTTTTTATTGGAAAGGGTTTGGGTAGGGTTGAATGTTTTGATTATACTCAACCTTTCATGTTTAAAGTCATGTCAAAGTTAAAGTCAAGAGTAATGGAGTTTTGATAAAGAAAAAATAAATTAATTTAAAGTTATATATTGGCATTTAGTACATCAATTAAATTTGTGAAACTAGTGGCATAAATGTCTTGTTGGATAGAGAGGTCACTGTAACAAGAAACATATTTTTATATGCCTTATATTTTAGATGAGCAAATAAAATTGTAGATGTATATGGAAGAAGATGATAATAAAATACAAGAGAAGAATATGTAGACTCCATGACATAACAAGATGACAAAGGAAGCATGATGTGAGAAGTAAAAAGAAGAAGATGGACACTTGGAAATTAACAAATAAAGAAAAACATACAAGGATGAAGAAGAAAGTAGAGAAAACAAAAGAATGAAGAAACAAAAGAGAAGTGAAAGAAGAAAGAAAAAGAAAGATGGTGAACATGCATGAATGAAGAAACAGGGTAAGAATAAATAATGTTGTGTGTTTAAAACAATGTTGCGAACATCTCAATAACATCTCAATTTTATCTCAAAATCACGAATTTTTGACCTAGCCAATGTTTGTCGATTTTTACCGCTATTTTCTCGATTTTTATGATTTTTTGGTTTTCTAGACCCTTGTCGCTTTTATCCCGATGTCTATGTTTGCAACATTGGTTTAAAGTTTGAGATGCAAAAGCAATGCATCCATGAAAAATGACATCCCTAAGAAATTTAATGTTTCTTTAATGTGGAAAGAAAATAATCTTGGTCCTGTTAACGGTCAGTGATTTCTCAAGGTTAAAGAAAGAAATAGTCCGAGGTAACCACAAACCTACTTTTAAACTCTAGGATTTAGCTTTCCTAGGGTTCAGAGAGAGCTCTCTCTATAAGATTTAACTTTGTCTTAATTATATGATATTAGAATAGTTATGATTGTGCAATTGGTTTTGTTTTGATTGATTTGGTGGGAAAAAGTCACTTGAAGGGATGGATAGTGGGGGATCTATTTGTCCATTGGGCTAAGGAATCAAAATCAAGCAAACAGAACTGGGATCAAGGCCAAAAAGTCAAATGTTTTCAGGGCAATATAGATAACCCTTGAAGATCTTGGAAAATTGTTTTTATGAGGTGGTATGATCGAGATAAAGGGAAATTAAGAATCCTTTGATTCGGAAAAATGTAGTAGTAGGAAGAGGTCAAACGAAAGAGGGAGCAATTAAGGGTTCCCTACACTAGAAATCAGAGGAAAACATAGAAATGATAACTAGTTAAAAATATGGTGCTCTTAACAAATCCTGTAGAAATACTCTTAGTTATTCATTCAAATTTAGAACAAACATAGATGGATGCATGTAACAAAGAAATATAACAATGACAAGTAAGGAAATACTTCACTCCAAATAGCTCATCACATGAATCCTGAAGTATGATGCCAATTGGTTTGATCCAGTCTGCTACTCGAAATTTGACACACTAAAACCTTCAAGTCCACAAAAATGACTATAGAAATATTCAACAATTTATTTCACAAAAATACTTCAAAAGATGAAGTATATATACAAATTCTAAACTAGAATATCTTGAAAAAATTATCAATATTGGTTTACAAATATCTCAAAATGTTTTACATAAATAGAACTTAATAAAATGACACTCAAAACTAATGAATCTATTTGGAACTATACTTATGGATTTATGGTGACAAAGAGGAGAAATTCGAATTGATATCAACTCTTAGTTGGTGATGAGACATCCAAGTCAATAATTGTTTCTTTTCTTTGTGCATTCTGCCCCAGAAATTCTGCAAAATTGGAGTCCAATGATACCTTTGTATATCTCAATCCAAAATAAATATGTAAAAAGTGAAATAGGTTATTGTAGATAAATATGTTGTTGAGATAAAACTCTCTCAATTCCCTAAAATTCTGCTTCAGCTGTTCACAATATGCTCTGAAAAAAGGTGTAAAACAGAGCTTTGCATAGTCTGAAAAATAGGTTGTAAATATGTGCATGCATCTCTTATTCTGTAATACTTGTGCAAAAAGTGAGATAGGTTTTTGTAGATGGGTCTCTTAGGAACAAAAACCTCCTTCAATTTTGTAATATGTATTTCTTATTGACCACAATTTTCTGTGCAAAATGATTACTTAACATGATTTTTTTGTAAAACGTGCTTTCAAATATTGTTTAATATTTCCAAACCCATAATGTCTGTTAGAAAAGTGTGAGAGGTTTTTGTAGTTGGACATTTTAGGAACATAAACCTCCTTTAGTTTTGCAAAATTTATCTTGGATTGGTCACAATAGTTTCTGCAAAACAATGACTTAAACATGAAATTTTTGCAAATATGTTCATTCTTGCTCTGTTTTCATCTTTTAACCTTTTTGCTCTTTTAAATGTTTTTTCTTTTACTTCATATAAAATTCATTGTTGGTAAAATTATTTTAATCTCTGTTTAACTATTACTGCCTCTGTATTTACTTTTACTGTTTTATTTTGATTGCTCTGTTACCTTTTCACTTTTACCTTTTACAGTAAGAGTGAGTAAAATATGTCTTGGAGAATTACTGATGGAAATGTTTTCATCCTCTGTTCTGAACACTTGTGTAAATTTCTTCATTCTATTTTGCTATTGTATGAAATCTTCTTGTTTTCAGGAAAACAATTCGAACTCATTTCCTTGTGAATTTTTTTGAGTAAACATGCCTTTAACTAGTATTAAGCTGTTTATCCAAATTATTCTTTTGCCAATAACCTGCAAAACAAAACAATTGTTAATGAAACCTTCACTGCAAGGAGGGTTTCTCTGGGTCAGCGAAGGTTTTCTGAGGGTTGTTTGAAGTCTCTGGAAGTAAATTAGAAGCTTTAAGCGGTTTTAACAGCAGCTGCAATGGCTTTTTTCAGGTCCTTTGGGCGTAAAACAGTGTAAAATGCTTCTTCTATGCGAGTCCGAAAGGCGGATATAGTCAATAAGCACTCACAGGGATAAATGATGCATTTTTAAGGTTTTTAAGGCAATTTAGGGTTAATTGACGCCTGTAATAAATGGCGGTCAAGTCAAGCAATGGCAGTTTTCGGGCTTAAAGGGTATAAACTGCGAGTGGTTATAGCGCTCGTTTTGAGTGGTAAGTGGTTTCAAATGAATCGAATGCGATCCAATAGGGTTAGTCCACGTGGAGGAGAGAGGAAAAGGTGAAACCACCTATTTCGCGTGGAAATGGAAAATTTATGTTCGCGCAACTTTATTTGTGATATAGCCTGAGGATCATCGGATTTGGAAGGGTTAATGCGAATGGTCGCGATTGACTGGTGGAGTTGCATGGAATTTCGGAGTGGGTTCGGGGTTTGTTAATCCAACAGGATAATTATGTATTAAAATAATTTTTTAATACATAGCCTTGGTTTATTATGAATGGCGGAAGTTAGAGCTTTTAACAAAGGGGATGCAGGCGAATGTAATATTAGGACTGGCGGGGGATATAGTACGTAGGTCCGACATATATGACATGTTCATAATTTAAAACTATATGTTATAATTAAAATTTGGGTTGGGAATTAAAATAAAAGTGGAATTAATATAATATGGGCTAAGGGGTATATAGTGGAGCTAATACATAAGTTAGAAATTAATATGAAATAAAGGGGTAATATATGATATGAATGAAAAATACATGTTTTAACACTAAGTAAAATGTAAAAGATAGAGAAATTAACATGTTTTGTCCATTTATGTTTTTCACACTTAAACTTAGGATAAAATGCATTTTATGGGTTTCTGAGTAATTTTGAAATGGAAATGAAATTAATTATTTAGGGTTTTTACTTTTACTAAGTAAAAATGGGTTTTTACTTAGGAAAATGGATCATGATTATGGATGAAGGGTAAATGTTGATGAAATGAGGTTTTATGCAGGAATTCAATATTTTTAACCAATTAGTCATTGAGCCTTGGGTTCGGTCCCAACAGAGGTCAGAGAAATGCTCTGAGCCTTTTTCACTGAAGGTTTAGAATACTGAATCATTGTAGGGGAGGGGAAATTAGTAATTTTTCACGATGATGCTTTATTACATGCTTGCACAACTGCTTTCTACCTACTCATCATTATTTCTAGCATTTTTTACTTCATTTTCATGGATGCATTTAGGCTTGCAACCCTAAATCCATTTTTCTTTTTAAAGCAGGAAACTATCTAATTCTAACCTTATTTCATCCGAGGGTTCAGATTAAACTGTTGAGCTCTTCATTTATTTTCTATTGTAACTACTGATCTGCCAAGATTAAGCTGTTTGACAAATCTTTATTCTCTATCTAACAACATGAAATTTAAAGCATGAGATGTCAAGTTTAAGCTGTTTGACCTTCATGGATTGTGGCATTTAGGACAAACTATACATAATCTTATTTGCAAAAGTAAACTAAAGTAGTGGCATTTAATCAGCTGTCCAACTGTTGGTTAGGTAAAATGAAATAGCCAATGCAACCATTCAAGCATTATATACATTGAGGTATTTTGTTGCATGTGCTTGTTGATTGTCAAAACTGTAATTTTGCAACCTATTAAAAACTTGTCAACAAATGAGATGATAAAGAAATACTTGATTTCCTTTGTTGACTCTAGAAACTTTTCAAAAAGATCTTCCAAGATATATACACTAATGTTTTAACTGATCTAAACAACCGTACATCTGTTCTGGATGGCCTCCATGCCATGAAACTGAAATGTTATTTTCATCTTTATCTCCCTGCAAACTTTCAGATAAGATTTGTGATGGTATTCCTACTGATTGTAATGTTTGACTGCTGAAACTTTTATCATCTTGATTCTGAAGCTCATAGTTAATTAATGGAGGCAGGCTTTGAATGCATTCAATATTCAACATATCTGCTATTGGATCATGAAAAACTTGGGAAAATTGCTGCATCCTATGGCATATAGAATTCCATGGGACTTCATAAACTTCAACGAGTTCATCCTTTTCTTTGAAGATGTTATACCACATTTCCTTTAAAAGCTGAAATGATTCAAAACATAGTGGTATGGAACTTTCTTGTGTCATTTGATCATGTATTTCAATGGGAACTGATAACTGCAATTGTGAAATTGAAATATCCTAATCAAGAGTTTCCTTATCTTTTTTGTTGTCAATCACAATTCCTAAAGACTAATGATTATTGATTGCATTAAAGTTGTTTCTAATGAACTGAATTGAAGCAAAACAAAGAGGTAAAGAATCTTTACTTATTTCCAAATTTTGTGTTTTTTCTTCCTCACTCTCATAGTTGATTTGCAATAGCTGATTACTATCTTCAATTGGCTGAAACTGCGTTTCTTCATCCTCCAAACTATCTTCTGATTGCTTTGTAAAGTTAACTTGAATTTGGAGAACATAATTGTCATCATACTGATCATAGTTGGGTGCATCATTAAATGAAGGAATGTCATCAGACATACACATTAAATCGATAGATTCCTCTTCTACATATTGATCTGTAAATCCATTTTTTGATCTATGATAATTGGAATTAGCAGGAATTTGTTCATGGCTATCAGCCTCTTCTATTACTTCATGGTGATTTTGAACAAAAAATTCATCTTTCATAGTGATCTTCTGTATGGTTTCATCTAATTTTCTTACCAAAAGGTTGAGCTTTATGTCTGCAATGTTTTTCTTCTCTTTTTCTGCTTTCAACTTTTCTTTTCTGATTTGCAGATTAACTTCTACATCAACAACAATGTTTTGCATTTGTGCAAGCGTTTCTGGCTCTCTTTCTCTTACCCGAAATTCTATTTCTGGATCAAAGGCACTTGGATAATGCAAGAGAGCTAAATCATGAGGATGTCTTATATTTTCTGGCATTGAATAATAAACTTGATTAAATCTGTCATAAAATTGTTGTATTGTTTCATTTGGATGTCTTTTTAACTGATTATATTCTTCTATGATCACAAAAAGATTAACTTTGATTATTCATCTATCAAGAAAAAATTTGAAAAATTGCTGGAAATTTGAGATGCTTGCATTAGGCAGATTCTTGAACCAACTCTTTATTCTATTTTGCAAAGAAAGAGCAAAAAGTCTGATTCTAACATCATCTTCATCAATCTCAAATAAATCCATATAATTTTCAAAACCTTGAATATGTTTTTGGGTAGTGATGTTATTATTTTCTCCATCAAATCTGGGAAGAAATTTGTAATAGTTATGAGGGAAATCATGGAGTGTAGGAGGTAAAATGAGGGGCTTATATCTATCAGGGACTTTACATGGTACAAGAATATGTACAGGGATTGTAAGATCAGTCTTGATTATTTGAAGCTTCTTAATTGAAAAATGATCCTCATTAGATTCAGAAGAAAGCTGCTCAAATAGATCAAGAGAATTAGTACTTACAATCTTCAAAGGAAAATAATTAAAAACTAATTTAAGATCTTCTCTAAAATACAATATACATTGAAAAACTTTTTTAATGAGAAAGAACATAATGTCTTGGATTAAGATCCAAGTTAAAAGCTTGATCTTTCCATATTGTTCTTTCAGGTTCATTCTTTTAGTGGAGTCTTAATTGTGAAATTGATTTGGAGTCGCTAGGTGGATGATTTTAACTTTTATGTGTCTGATCACTATCCACCATCATAGATAAGATCTGAACCTGTAAAATATTTCTGAAGAAAATGTTAGTTTCCCCAGTGGAGTCGCCAATATGTTAACGCTCAGTAATTTCTTAAGGTTAAAGAAAGAAATAGTCTGAGGTAACTACAAACCTACTTTTAAACTTTAGGATCTAGCCTTCCTAGGGTTCAGAGAGGGCTCTCTCTATAAGATTTAACTTTGTTTTAATTATATGATATTAGGCTAGTTATGATTGTGCAATTGGTTTTGTTTTGATTGATTTGGTGGGAAAAAATCACTTGAAAGGATGGATATTGGGAGATCTATTTGTCCATTGGGCTAAGAAGTCAAAATCAAGCAAACGGAACTGGGATCAAGGCCAAAAAGTCAAATGTTTTCAGGGCAATATAGATAACCCTTGAAGATCTTGGAAAGTTGTTTTTATGAGGTGGGATGATTGGGATAAAGGGCAATTAAGAATCTTTTGATTCGGAAAAAGGGAGTAGTAGGAAGAAGTCAAATGAGAGAGAGAGCAATTAAGGGTTCCCTACACTGGAAATCAAAAGAAAACATAGAAATGATAACTAGTTAAAAACATGGTGCTCTTAACAAATATTGAAGTAATACTCCTAGTTATTCATTCAAATTTAGAACAAACATAGATGGATGCATGTAACAAAGAAATATAACAATGATAAGTAAGGAAATTTTTCAGTCTAAATAGCTCATCACAGGAATCTTGAAGTATGATGCCAATTGGTTTGATCCAGCCTGCTACTTGAAATTTAACACACAAAAACCTTCAAGTCCACAAAAATGACTATAGAAATCTTTAGCAATTTATTCCACAAAAATACTTCAAAAGATGAAGTATATATACAAATTCTAAACTATAATATCTTGAAAAAATATCAAGATTGGCTTACAAATATCTCAAACTGTTTTACATAAATAGAATTTAATAAAATGACACTCAAAACTAATGAATCTATTTGACACTATACTTATGGATTTATGGTGACAAAGAGGAGAAATTCTAATTGATATCAACTCTTAGTTGCTGATGAGGCATCCAAGTCACTAATTGTTTCCTTTCTTTGTGCATTCTGCTCTAGAAATTCTGCAAAATTTGGGTCCAATGATACCTTTGTATATCTCAATCTGAAATAGATATGTGAAAAGTGAAAGAGGTTATTGTAGATAAATATGTTGTTGAGATAAACCTCTCTCAATTCCCTAAAATTCTGTTCCAGCTATACACAATAGGCTCTGAAAAAATATGTGTAAAACAGAGCTTTGCACAGTCTGAAAAATAGGCTGTAAATATATGCATGAATCTCTCATTCGGTAATATACTTGTGAAAAAGTGAGATAGGTTTTTGTAGATGGGTCTTTTAGGAACAAAAACCTCTTTCAGTTTTGTAAGATGTATTTCTGATTGGCCACAATCGTCTCTACAAAATAATTACTTAACAAAAATTTTCTGTAAAAAGTACTTTCAAATATTGTTTAATATTTCCAAACCCATAATTGCTGTTAGAAAAGTGAGAGAGGTTTTTGTAGTTGGACATCATAGGAACATAAACCTCCTTCAGTTTTGCAAAATTCATATTGGATTGGTCACAATAGTTTGTGCAAAACAATGACTTAAACAGGAAATTTCTGCAAAAATGTCCATTCTTGCTCTGTTTTAATCTTTTAACTCTTTTGCTCTTTTAACTGTTTTTTCTTTTACTTCAGATAAAATTCATTGTTGGTGAAATTATTTTCATCTCTGTTTAACTATTACTGCTTCTGTATTTATTTTTACTATTTTACCTTGACTGCTCTGTTACTTTTTCACTTTTACCTTTTACAGTAAGAGTGAGTAAAATATGTTCTGGAGAATTACTGATGGAAATGTTTTCATCTTCTGTTATGAACACTTGTGTAAATTTCTTCATTCTGCTTTGCTACTGTATGAAATCTTCTTGTTTTCACGAAAACAATTCAAACTCATTTCCTTGTGATTTTTTTTGAGTAAACAGGTCTTTAACTAGTATTAAGTTGTTTATATAAATTATTCTTTTGCCAATAACTTGCAAAACAAAACAATTGTTAATGAAACCTTGGCTGCAGGGAGGGTTTCTCTGGGTCAACGAAGGTTTTCTGAGGGCTGTTTGAAGTCTTTGAAAGTAAATTGGAAGCTTTAAGTGGTTTTAACAGCAGCTGCAATGGCTTTTTTCAGGTCCTTTGGGCGTAAAATAGTGTAAAATTCTTCTTCTATGCAAGTTCGAAAGGCGGATATAGTCAATAAGCGCTGACAGGGATAAATGATGCATTTTCAAGGTTTTTTAGGCAATTTAGGGTTAATTGACGCATGCAATAAATGGCGGTCAAGTCAAGCAATGACGATTTTTGGGCTTAAAGGGTATAAATACGAGTGGTTATCACGCTCGTTTTGCGTGGTAAGTGGTTTCAAATGAATCAGACACAATCCAATAGGGTTAGGCCATGTGGAGGAGAAAGGAAAAAGTGAAACCACCTATTTCGCGTGGAAATGGAAATGTTATGTTCACGCAACTTTATTTGTGATATAGCCTGAGGATCGTCGGATCTGGGAGGGTCAATGCGAACAGTCGTGATTCACTGGTGGAGTTGCATGGCATTTCAAAGTGGGTCCGGGGTTTGTTAATCCGTCGGGATAATTATGTATTAAAATAATGTTTTAATACATAACCTTGGTTTATTATGAATGGCAGAAGTTAGAGCTTTTAACAAAGGGGATGCAGGCGAATGTAATATTAGGACTGGGGGGATATAGTAGGTAGGTACGACATATATGACATGTGTGGAATTTAAAACTATATGTTATAATTAAAATTTGGGTTGGGAATTAAAATAAAAGTGGAATTAATATAATACAGGCTAAGGGGTATATAGTGGAGTTAATACATAAGTTAGAAATTAATATGAAATAAAGGGGTAATATATGATATGAATGAAAAATACATGTTTTAACACTAAGTAAAGTGTAAAAGATAGACAAATACGCATGTTTTGTCCCTTTATGTTTTTCACAGTTAAACTTAGGATAAAATGCATTTTATGGGTTTCTGAGTGATTTTGAAATGGAAATGAAATTAATTATTTAGGGTTTTTACTTTTATTAAGTAAAAATGGGTTTTTACTTAGGAAAAGGGATCATGACTATGGATGAAGGGTAAATGTTGATGAAATGGGGTTTTATGCAAGAATTCAATATTTTTAACCAATCAGTCATTGAGCCTTGGGTCCGGTCCCAACAGAAGTCAGAGAAATGCTCTAAGCTTTTTTAACTGAAGGTTTGGAATACTGAATCATTGTAGGAGAGGGGAAATTAGTAATTTTTCCCGATGACGCTTTATTACATGCTTGCACAACTGCTTTCTACCTACCCATCACTATTTCTAGCATTTTTTTACTTCATTTTCTTTGGTGCATTTAGGCTTGCAACCCTAAATCCATTTTTCATTTCAAAGCATGAAACTATCTAATTCTAACCTTATTTCATCCGAGGGCTCAGATTAAACTGTTGAGCTCCTCATTTATTCTCTATTTTAACCATTGATCTGCCAAGATTAAGCTGTTTGACAAATCTTTATTCTCTATCTAACAACATGAAATTTAAAGCATGATAAGTCAAATTTAAGCTGTTTGACCCTCATGGATTGTGGAATTTAGGAAGTTGAACACAATCTTATTTGCAAAAGTAAACTAAAGTAGTGGCATTTAAACTTGCAACACTTTCATGATCTATTTTTGATGGGGTTCATATTTAATATTCATTTTTGATCTTTGTTTATTTTTTTGTCCTTTCATTGTTCTTTTAGGACATACTCTCTTTTCATTTTTTAATTTGGGAATAAATTTGCAGAAAGAAAATGTATGTACAATATTTCAAGAATTTTAATAGAGTTAAATCAAAATTATGAATCCTATATTTATAGGACCCTAACAGGTCCAACTTTTATATAAGCTCTAGAATAACCTGAAATTTTGAAATTGTATGTATCCGAGTCAAATATTGATGTATAATGTCCATAATTTGAATTTTTATGATTCACATGGTAAAACAGAAACCACTTGTCATGACAGAGGAGGGTTTGTGATAAGCCAAAAACCACTTGATATCTTGTAGGGTTTGTGGCAAGTTAAAACCACTTAAGGATGTAATGGTTGAGAATCGTCTACAAAAGCCCAGAGGTGTGATGGTTGAGGGTCATCCACAAAAATCCATGAATGTAATGGTTGAGGGTCATCCAAGAAAACCCATATTGTTATGGGTGGTCCAAAGAAAACCCTAAGTGTGGTCACAAAAAAGCCAAAGAAAACACAAGATGGTGATTAATGAAAATGTACGGGGAGCAAAAGGTACATGTATGAAGATATGATGTTGAACCCTAAGTTGCCAGAAACACTAGCCTTGGCCCTCAGAAACTCACATCCCCGTTTCCGAAACAGAAACCTGTACGATACTTAGAAACGACTTTGATTCGTATCCGTCCCGTTTCATAAATTTTGGATACGTTTTTTTTGGAGTTTGTTGTTTCTGTGTCGTTTTTAAAAATTCTGAAACGTATTTGAAATTTTTTAAAACGTATTTCGAATTTTTTGATACGTATCCTGATTTTGGTGAAACGTATTCCATTTCTAGCCAGATTTACGCCGGGAATGTTACCTTTAGAGTCTAAAGGTAAGTTAGGGATGCGTAAAGGTTAATGTGGTTTTTGTTTTTATCGCTCGCTGCAATTGGAGTCTGATTTTTATTGTTTGAGCAAGAGCACACAACCGCTATGAAGAGTGTGACATTGTGAGTTTGAGACACCGTTGCCGCTACGAAGAGTGTGATAGTGCAGTGTGCGAGTCTAGAAGACTAGACACCGTCACCGACCCCTGAGCTGAGTAGACTTAGGCTTTAGCACACCGGTGACTACACACGCTGCCATGTAGGGAGATTACAGTCCCCTCACTGCCTCAGCCTATAGGTTTGCGTTGGAGGTTGGAGCATGCCGTAAGCGCAGGCAGGGCCGAGTTTGGAGCACAGTCAACATTGACTCTTGAGGGCAGAGGCTTGCTGCTTGAGCTGCGAGCAAGGTTGGAAACTTGGCTGTTGTGAGGCTGTGCAGTGTGAGGCTGTGAGCACGTGGAAATCCCCCATTACAATTTCAGAAATTTGGTGCAAAATCTAGATAGTAAGTAGTTGTCACTTTATGTTGATAACATCAACTGTCATTCATTTAATAAGTCAAAATAAATATAGTAATATACTAGTTATGCCTAGGTATAAGACTCTAAGTATCTTAAAGGTGAATGTCCATTGTCAAGTCAAAGCCAAATCTAGGTAACATAGTTAAGTGAGGTCACAATCAAGTATCACTTGCTGTCCATTAAATGTCAATGTTATCATTGTTAAAGTCACAGTTAACCAGTTAAGGCAAGCACCTGCTATCAAGGTCTTGCTGTATATTATCTTCTCTAAATCACAATCTCATCAAAAGGATAAAGAATACCAACAATCACACATATCCTTGTCTAGATTTTGTAATGAAACAATGAGAATCTTGTACATATACCTCTACAATCATAAGGTCACTATTAAACTTTTAGGACCAATGAAATTTAGAGATTCACCGAGTCTTGCAATGCAATCTGTTATGGATTCTTCCTACAAAGAATGACTGTAGGGATTAGTTTTTCTGGTAGTACTATTTCTGAAGCATAACTCAAGATACTTGGAGAAAGTCTAATATTACGAACAAACTGAGCAGTGAATTGTGAGAACTCATACAAATTTATCAAACTAATATAAAAGTTTCAAACTCATATATATATATAATATGTATGTTTGATATACGTATTACGAACAAAATTCAAACTTCATGTATGTGACCCATTGATTTTTATTTTTATTTTGCAGATTAATTTATATCATCATTAATGGAAACTTCAAGTTCAGTCATTCGTGAGGCAGAGGCACTAGAGAATGAAATTGAATCTTCCCCAAAAGTTTATCCAAAGTCACCACTTTGGAAATATGTAACTATTGTTGGGAAGATCCAAGGAGGTGGCTCAGTGTCATGGGTTTGCAGTGAATGTAAAAAGGATTTTAAGGGATCATACACATAGGTCAAAACACATTTACTTGAGTTAAAATGAAATGGGGTTCGAATATGCAGTGGTCCACCTAAAGAGAATGAGACAGATGGAAATGGTTTAAGCAAGACAAAACTTGCAAAATATCATAAAGAACAAGACGAGGCAGGTGCTAAATCAAATGAGACAAATTCTACAAGGCTGAGAGCATCTTCATCAAAGCCTCCACTTCATTTTCATAAAATTGTTGGTTCAAACAAACGGTCTAATTTGGGACCGCTTGAAAAGAGTTTTATTAATGATGCTCGAGAGATTGCAAATGCAACAATTGGTCAATGCATTTATGCAAATGGCATTCCTTTTAATCTTGTGCAATCTCCTTACTGGGCAAAGATGATAAAAACCGTGAATGAAGCTCCAAAATAGTTCAAGAGCCCTGGATATGAGAATGCCTGCACTACAATGTCGAGTGCTGAAAAGTTAGATTTGGAGGCTAAATTAAACCCCATTCGTAATTCATGGTGCATTTCAGGGGTGTCCATCATTTTTGATAGATGGAAAGATAAAAGGAATATGCCTTTGATCAATGTGATTGCTCAGAACCCAAAGGGGGTAATGTTTTTGAAGGTAGTGGATTGTGAAGGGCAGATGAAAGATTCTCAATTCACTGCTGACATCTTGATTGAAGCAATTGAATTGGTTGGGCCAGAAAATGTTGTCTAGGTAATAACTGATAATGCAACGGTGTGTCGAGCAGCAGACTTAATTATTGAAGGCAAATATCAACACATCTTTTGGAACCCTTGTGCTGTACATTCATTGAATCTCATGTTGAGCAAGATGGGGAAGAAAATCGAGTGGATTCATGTTATTTTTGAAGAGGAAAAATAAATTCAAGCATTCATCACAAGCCACCACATGTCCCAAGGCATCTACAAAGAATTTGCAAAGTTGGAGCTCCTTAAGGTACCTAAACATTAATCAAATAATAGTTTTTTCAATCAAGATTCAAATTATGATTTTTATTTTTTAATTTATTGAAACATTGGAAATTTGGCACTTGCAAGTTGGCGAGACTCGATTTGCCTCTCACATCATGGTCTTAACAAGGCTTATGCAGGTGAAAGATGCATTACAATCAATGGTATGCAGTTCTCTTTGGAATCAATGGAGGCATTTCCAATCTGATAGAGCACAAACAATGAAAAAATTGGTTGTTGATGATGAATGGTGGGATAAGGTTGAAACCTTTTGACATTTACTAAGCCAATAGTGGATTTGCTCCGTATGTTTGACACAGATATGCCTAATTTGGGAGAGGTGTATGAAGACATTGATTCCATGATAGAGAATATAATGATGGTTATAAATGCCAAGGAGAATGACCCAGATGACTTCTTTTACAGAGAAGTAAAAGATATATTGACCAAAAGGTGGAACAAGATGACCACGCCATTGCACCTTTTGGTCTATGCAGTGAATCCAAAATATCATGCTGCAGAGTTGCTAAGTGATCTAGAAAGAACCACACCAAGCAAAGACCCAGAGGTCTCACAAGGATTTAAAAAGACTTTTAGAAAACTTTTTACAGATCCTGAAATTGGGCATCATATTCGTTCAGAGTTGGCTCATTTTGTGGGATCAGAGGGTTGGGTTTCTGATATTGATTGTATGCGGGACAAGAGGGCAATGAGTCCAATTGAATGGTGGAACTACTATGGTGGGAAAATTTCACATATACAAAATTTGGCCATCAGGATCTTGTCACAAGTTGCTAGTTCCTCTTCAACAGAAAGGAACTAGAGTACATATGGCTTCATCCATTCGGTGAAGCAAAACAGATTGGCCTCTAAGAAGGCTGAGGAACTAGTGTATGTTCATTCAAACCTTCGCCTTCTGTCACACAAGAGAGATGAATACAAATTTGGGGTCGCCAAATTATGAGATGTGGAACCAGAGTTGCTTGACTTGGATATGACATTGAATGCTAGCTCTCATATGACTTTGTTTGATGCTGAGTCACTAATAGGTGGATCTTCAAGTGGACATGGCGGCAATGTTCCCACTTCTAGAGATGATGTGAAAATTCATAGTGTTAGGAATGAACTTGAAGACATATTTGATGATATGTAAATGATATTTATGTTGATGATTGAAATTAGAAACAAAAACTTGATGATATGTTGAACTTGAATCATGATTCATCATTTATGAATTTTCAATTTATAACTTTATGTTGAATTGATGATGATAAATAGATGAATAACTTTATGCTGAATTGATGATAAATCATAATTCATATATGATAATTGATGAATAGATGATAGATGATAGAATCTGGATGATATCACGATCATCATTGATGATAGATGATTAATCATTATGCATTTTTACTATTTAGTATAATTTAAATTCTCAGAAATGAATGGCAATATGAAATTCTTATTTTGTAAATTTGTTATATATATATATATATATATACGTGTTGTTTCCTACCGTATCGTATCCAGATTTTTTTTTAAATTTTCCGTATCCATTTCAAACCCCGTATCCATATCCGTTTCAGTGCAACTTAGGTTGAACCATATACAAGAAAACATTACATAAAGAATTGATGGATATAGAGCTTGGTTTCCCATGCATTCCAATGGATGGTAACTTTTTTATATGGCTCCAACAAAAGACATGTTTACATTATTTGAAGTACAAGATGAAAATTGAAGATGATTGAGGATGAAGAATGAAGGTCAAAGATCACAAAAGACTAAAGATAAATCCTAAGAGTAGCAAAGGTAAATAGTATAAAATATGAAGACAATGAAGGGACTAGTTCAATCATAGAATAAAGATTACATTGAAATCCCAAGTATTTGTTAAGTGGCTAGGGATATGAAGGAGTAGCTCCTACTTGTGCATCTATAATAATATGATACATTTGACCAACCGTAAAAGTCAAGATGAAAAGAAAAGAGAGAAGTTAGGAATAAATATTTGTTGAGAGATTCATAGAGGTATTATGGAAATAGTTATGTAGATGGTTTGAACTAGATATCTAATTAGGACATACATGTTATGGTCACCTATTGTTATATAAAGGGGTTGTACAATAAAAACACACACATGTATGACATACTTTAAAAGAGTTTCCCTTTTGGGTGTTTCTTGAGTGTAAAATCATGTCCCCTTGTTTCAATATCTAGTTATGTATTTACTATTGGATATTAAAGGCAACATTACTCAAGGTATGTATGCTCCAAAAGGGGATTTGGGGAGCTACAAGCTTGCACCAAATTATCATGGGTGGAAATATTCGAGTGCAATATCCATGTTTTTACAAGAAAGTCCCCTCCCAATTCCACTTACC
The DNA here is from genome assembly GCA_034641835.2 of Pinus albicaulis. Taxonomy (NCBI): domain Eukaryota; kingdom Viridiplantae; phylum Streptophyta; class Pinopsida; order Pinales; family Pinaceae; genus Pinus; species Pinus albicaulis. Next base: position 523,977,426 of record CM076578.1, read on the forward strand.
ATATTAGGTTGTGTGCTAGTGGCTAGCAACAACCATGGAGGAATAGTTTGTCACTCAACATACCTAAACTTAGAATAGGTTGAGAAGATTTGTAATCTTAACTTACCCCTAATATTTAAAGTGAAGAAGTTCAAATGTGAAATCAATGTTTTTACAACAAAGGCCCAAACCTACTCCTCCAACATGTTACTTTGCAAGTGATGTATTGGACAACCCTTGAGGAAAGTGAAGGAAAGTTTTCACTCACAAACACACTAAATAATAAGTTTAGAAAAGTTATTGGGTCTATTATTTTAAGCAAAGAGATTTGAACTTGTGAGATTGATTTCTCACTCAATAGGTATATGGTCTATTTGGTCTATTATTTTAGGCAAAAAGATTTGAACTTGTGAGATTGATTTCTCGCTCAATAGGTACATGGTCTTTGAATGAGTTCAAAAAATAGTAAATTTGTGTAAAATAATTAAAAATGTTTATTGTGAAATCATTTGTACTATGTTTGCTAAAATTTTGTAGAAATTTTGAGAAATTTTAATTTTAGATATTAAATTTCAAAATTTTAGATGTAAATTTTTTTTTAAATGAAATCTAAAAAAAACTTTTTCCTTTAATGGCCCTACACGAATACACTATTTCTTAATTTTTTTATAAGCCAACAACAAATGTAACCTATCTACCAATTCAGAATCTGTTTTTCAATTTTATGAGAAGTTAATTTTTAATCATCTACCAAATCAGAATCTGTTTTTTAATTCTATGAGAAGTTAATTATTAGAAAATGAAAAAGAAACGTACATTTATATCTCAATTCTAATTCAGAGTTGGTTATGTAGATAAGTAAAAAAACCTACCTGTATATCGAAAACACATGGAGAAAAATTGAACCAAGTTGGATTTTCTCTTTTTCTTCGGCCATATGCAATCAATTTATGTTTTCTGCAAAAGGACGAAGTCGAACACATGCGGAGGGATCATGCAACAGGGCATGTAAATCGACCGATAGCATTATAACATAAAAATTTGGCCGAGTTGATATGAACAAGGGACATATTTTTTGAAATGATTGTATTAGGGTTTGTTTGTTATTATTGTATAGGTTCACCGATAAATAAATAATTAACTATAGCAATTCGAGTATTAGGGTTCCGATATCGATAGTGGTCAATGGGAAGGGTTTGGAGTTGCATAACCTTATGCGAAAATGATAATTTGTGGGCAAGACTTTCGGCTTGGCCCTTTTAAATGGGTTCCTGGATTTCTATGGAGACAACTATCAACATACAGGTTACTTTACCTAAGTTTAAGTTTACAATTAGAAGTGGGACAAGAAATTGCATCAATCTTTGGTGGTTGTTGTTATTATTAATGCTTACTTCCTTATTATGTATTAACTGGTAATAAGTACTGATATTGTCTTGTAAATGTCAATATAAGCAGGTTTTTTCTATAATTATAAACATTGAAAGTGTTATGAGGTCATATGGTTCTTTTTGTTTAACTAAAATACGGGCATTGGATTGTCTCGGATCGAGTCCTTACTTTCAAATTAACTGAGAGGTTCACGTGGGGCGATCTAAATGCAACATTAAAAATCACATTCTATGATTATATATTTAAACTAACAATTCTATTCTGTTTAAACTAACAGTTCTATTATGTTTATGTATAGAAATGGTAATGGATACCCATTTAAGATTTCCCGAGGATGGCCATACCTAAGGTATTTTGGGTTTTGTAATATCTATTTTTGGTTGACAAGGGAGGAAAACTACCAAGCTATATTGTTGGCAATCAATACAATCTACTCTACCTGGGATTATGTATTTATTTCCATCTCATCAAACCTATTAATTATTTTAGCAAAAGAAAAATACCTCTACATTCTATCTTATTCGGAGTTAATTGTTTTGAAAACAGAAAGAGAAACCTACCTGTTCAAATGGAACATGACGAAGTGTTGAACTGAGCCGGATTGTCTCTTTTTCTTTCATTATATTAAATTTTGAAAAGAGAAAGAGAAACCTACCTGTTCATATGGAACATGACGAAGGGTTGAACTGAGCCGGATTGTCTCTTTTTCTTTCATCATATTAAATCGGCAACACCAGTAACCACTCCTTTTCGTCTGCCAAAATTAATTAACATCAGAAATCCATCTTACAATTGAAGAGTCGCAAATATTGCATCACGCTTAAAAAAAATGACAAGGAGAACCTACATGTTCATTGAGAAGAAACGGCTGAGTTGGATTCTTCTTGGTTTCTTCCACCATATTTGATCCACCCACGCATCGGTAACTATTCCATTTGAAGAAACAAATAATAATATATGGAAAATTTATTATAGATTTTGATGGGTGCTTACTTGTAAGCCTCGGATAGAGGGCTATATTATACATTCTTGATTCAGATGGGTTCAAACCGTCAGAATATAAAATCACATATAAATCTGAAATAAAAAAACTCATTTCCTTCCTTTCCACAGCTCCCCTCCCCTCATCTAAGTATACATATACAGATTCCTCTCCTTCATTTTGTACATCTCTGATCATCTCTCTTTCACACTGTGCACAAACATAACACCACAAACAACCACTCAACAAGCAACCACGCAGAAACACACAAACATATATATACACAGAACGACAAAAAGACATAAACGGACACAAAGGACAAACAACGCCAAGGAGCGCTCCACACCGCTGTGAAAAGAGAGAGAGCAGAGAGCAAAGACAGGAAATCAATGTGGAAATCAATTTAAAGAAAGGAATATTGTGTTGCACTTCAGATTCCATCATTCCATTCGACTATGCCTATTCATGTGACCGTTGATAAAGAAAATTCAAGTTTCAATAAAAGCACAAAAGCACTGATCCATCGGCTATCAATTCAACTTTCAATCTTTTGAACAGAAGCAATGATACAATCCATCCTCTATCAATTCAACTTTCAATGTTTGAATAAAGCACAAAAGCACTAAACAATGCATGGGCTATAAATGTTACATTCAATTCAAATTTCATCACTCTTGATTGGCATGAGGTTTGAACACTTTTTTTTGGGTACAGATCTTATATAGTAAACGCTGATGTTCCATGAAAACTGAATCTATGTACTGGTATAGTTTTTAAAATATAATCAGTGTGTTTTTTACGTTTCCTAAAGTGGTCATGATGTGATGAACTGAGTGTTTTTGTTTTTTTAATAATATTATTTACATTTTTTTCGCTTCTGTGTAAAATAATTAAAAACGTTTCATAAAATGGTGTAGACAGTCATGGAACTGAGTGGTGTTTTTTTTAAATCATTTTTTAGTTTTAATTTAAAATAATTAAAAAATATTAATTTTATTTAGGCAAATAGTCAATAAATATTTTTCGAATGAAAAATGATAATCTAAATTACATATTTTTTATTGTTATTTTCTTTTAGTTAATATTTGTATCCTTATATTTAATTTTATAATAATTAAATGTAATTGTTATTAATTCATTATAATTTACAAAATACCACCCAAAAAAAACAAATATTCTACTTATAATGTTAATATTTTTTTATATAATATAATATATTTCTTTTTTATTAAAAGAAAAAATATCTTTAATTTTTTTTTTACAATATAATATAATTATTTTTTTATTCAAAAGAAAAAACTTATTTTGATATTTTTAGAATATAAATAAAAAAGTATAATATCTTATTTTTGATATTTCTAAAATAGAAATATAAAAAATTGTAACACTTTTTTTTGGGCTACATAGCAACTCACTTAATTTTTAAATGGATATTTTATTTTAACATCCAAAATAAAATTATGTTTATGTATATCTTTTTTTTAAAGTTTAGTAGGACCTTTCATTTTTTTTTTTTTAAACTCCATCAATTAAATTACATATTTTATTGTTATTTTTTTTAGTTAATCTATTTATCCTTACATTTAGCTCATAATAATTAAATGCAATTGTTAATAATTCATTATGATTTCCAAAATTATGAAAATAATTAAGATATTTTACTTATGTTGGTAATATTTGTTATTTTTTATTGTTGTTGTTGTTGTTGTTTTTTTTTTTTTTTTTTTAAATGCAAAAGAAAAATATACTTTGATATTTCTAGAATAGAAATTAAAAAGTACAATCTCTTGGCTTCATAGCAACTCACTTGATTTCTAAATAGATATTTTATTTTAACATCCAAAATATGATTGCGCCGAGAGGCGCTCTACAACGCAATATATAGGGATGTGTAGATGTAATGTGTGTAATGTAAACTTTTAATATGCCGGGCCCAATATATAGAGATGTGTAGATGTAATGTGTGTAATGTAAACTTTTGATATGTCGGGCCCAATATATAGAGATGTGTAGATGTAATGTGTGTAATGTAAACTTTTGATATGTTGGAGTGTATATAGATGTGTAGATGTCATGTGAGTAATGTAAACTTTTGATATATTTACCACTTTAATAACATGGGCCAAATACCATATTTATAAAAGAGGTATGATAAATAAATAATATATATATATATATAGTAAATAAATAAAAAGGATTTTTATATTTACTCCATAATCCTATTTATATTTATGAACATCAAAAAGTGGTTTTATTTAGGTGAATCCTGAGCTAAATACCATGGGCCAAATTATTATTAATACATGCCAAAAAAACATTATTAACCCTAATATTAATATTAATATTATTATTAATTGTAATATTCACACTATTATATTATAATATTAATATTATAATATTTAATTAATGTAAACTTTTGATATGTCTGAGTGTATAGAAATGACCACTTTAATACCATGGTTGAATACCATGGGCCAAATACCATATTTATAAAAGAGATATGGTAAATAAATAGAATATAAATAAACCATAGGTATGGTAAATAAATAAAACGTCTTTTTATATTTACTCCATAATCCTATTTGTATTTAGGAACACTCAGTTTTATTTAGGTGAATCCTCAGCTAAATACCATGGGCCAAATTACAGTACACTATATGTGTTGCCTATCTCAAGTAACAATAAACATGTAAACGTAAATGTAAAAATAATGTTTAATATTTAACATTTAAAATTTAATCTAATTAATCGAATGTCGGCCCTAATGAAAAATCACTTCTCTCCCTACATATATAAATTTAACACAGTGGGCCAAATACCATATTTTTCTAGTTCTCTTCCATTTTATATTGGAGGGAAATGATAGAGAGGGAGATAGAAGAGAGATGGGGGAAGAGAGAGGGAGGTAGGAGAGGAAGGGAAAGAGAGGAAGGAAGAGAGAGAGGAGGAGAGAGGGAGGGAGATAGGAGGAGAGATGGAGGGATATAGAGATGGATTTTAAGGGTGAGAGAGGGAGGGAAGAAGATATACATAGAGAGCGAGAAGTGGAGAGAGAGAGGGAGTGACAAGGGAGAAATAGAGAGAGTATGTGTATGTTTGGGAGTGAGATAAAGAGAAAAATAAGGAGAGATGGAGGGAATGGGGGGAGAAGGAGAGAGGCAGGGATATAGTAACATCGTTGGAGGGTGAAGAGAGGGAGAGAGAGGGAGATAGAGAGAGATATAGATGTGGAAGAGAAAGGGATAGAGGGGAAGGAAGAGAGAGAGGATGTGAGTGAGTGAAGATGGAGGGAAAGAGAGATGGATTTGGAGGGGGGAGAGAGGGAAGATGATTTCTTGCACTTGATGCATTGATTTTAGCGTGGACAGTGATTTCTAATGTAATTTTTGATAGATCAAGAGTAATGCAAACTTTTGATATGGTGATTTCTAATCCTATGTGATTGCTTGCACTAGATGCATTGATATCAGTGTAGATGTTGGTTTCTAATCTTATTTTATTACTTGCACTAGATGCATTGAATTCATTGTAATTACAGATAATATCAAACTCTGGATCCAAAGTAATGTATTTACATAGGGAGCGAGCAGTGGAGAGAGAGAGAGGGAGTGACAAGGGAGAAATAGAGGAGTATGTGTATGTTTGGGGGTGAGATAAAGAGAAAAATAAGGAGAGATGGAGGGAATGGGGGGAGAATGAGAGAGGGAGGGATATAGTAACATAGTTAGAGGGTAGAGAGAGAGAGAGAGAGAGAGAGAGAGAGAGAGAGAGAGATGTGGGAGAGAAAGGGATAGAGGGGAAGGAAGAGGGAGAGGATGTGAGAGAGTGGAGAGAGGGAGGGAAAGAGAGATGGAGTTGGAGGGGGGAGAGAGGGAAGATGATTTCTTGCACTTGATACATTGATTTCAGTGTGGATGGTGATTTATAATCCTATTTTTCTTGCACTATATGCATTGATTTTAGTGTAGATGTTGAGAGAGAGAGAGTGTGTATGTGTGTGTGTTGGGGGAGGAAAGAAGATTGGAAGGCAAAGAGAGAGAGAGAGAGAGGGAGAGAGAGAGAGGAAAAGATAGAGGAAGGTAGGAGAGGAAGGAAAATAGAGAAGACATGAGAGAGAGGAAGAGAGTTATGGGGGAAGAGAGAAAATTGGAGGGAAAAGAAAGAGAGAGAGAGAGAGGGGGGAGAGAGAGGAAGGATGAGAGAGAGGAGGAGGAGAGGGAGGGAGATAGAAGGAGAGATGGAAGGATGGAGAGATGGAGTTGGAGGGGGAGAGAGGGAGGGAAGAAGGAATATATAGAGAGTGAGAAGTGGAGAGAGAGATGAAATGACAAGGGAGATATGGAGAGAGTGTGTATTTTTTTGGGGTGAGATAAAGAAGGAGATATGGAGATAAGGAGAGAGGGAGGGTTATAGTAACATAGTTGGAGGGTGAAGAGAGAGGGAGATATATATGTGGGAAAGAAATGGAGAGAGAGGAATGAAGAGGGAGGATCTGAGAGAGTGGAGAGATAGAGGGAAAGAGAGATGTAGTTCAAGGGGGGAGATAGGGAAGTAGATGGTGATTTATAATCCTATTCGATTGCTTGCAATAGATGCATTGATTTTAGTGTAGATGTTGATTTCAGTGTATAGGAGGAGAGATGGAGGGAAAGATAGATGTAGTTGGAGGGGGGAGATAGGGAAGATGATTTCTTGCACTCGATGCATTGATTTAAGTGTGGATGGTGATTTATAATCATATTTTTCTTGCACTATATGCATTGATTTTAGTGTAGATGTTGAGAGAGAGAGAGAGAGAGAGAGAGAGAGAGAGAGTAACATAGTTGGAGGGTGAAGAGAGAGGGAGATATATATGTGGGAAAGAAATGGAGAGAGAGCAAGGACGAGGGAGGATGTGAGAGAGTGGAGAGATGGAGGGAAAGAGAGATGTAGTTCGAGGGGGGAGATAGGGAAGTATATGGTGATTTATAATCCTATTTGATTGCTTGCACTAGATGCATTGATATCAGTGTAGATATTGGTTTCTAGTATTATTTTATTACTTGCACTAGATCCACTGATTTCAATATAGATGTTGATTTCTAATCTTATTTGATTACCTGCATTAGATGCATTGATCTCAGTGTATATGTTGTTTTGTAATCTTATTTTATTGTTTGCATTAGGTGCATTTTCAGTGTTGACATGGATTTCTGATTTAATGTAATTGGATGTACATTGATGGTACATTAATTTTACAGTGAATGGATTAAGATTGTGCATTGATTTCAGTGTAAGCACACAAAATTATTAACAATGTACATTAATATGATGATTTCTAATCCTATTTGATTGCTTACACTAGATGCATTGATATTAGTGTAGATGTTGGTTTCTAATCTTATTTTCTTACTTGCACTAGATGCATTGATTTCAGTGTAAATACAGATAATATCAAACTTTGGATCCAGAGTAATGTATTTACATAGGGAGCAAGAAGTGGAGAGAGAGAGGGAGTGACAAGGGAAAAATAGAGGAGTATGTGTATGTTTGGGGGTGAGATAAAGAGAAAAGTAAGGAGAGATGGAGGGAATGGGGGGAGAATGAGAGAGGGAGGGATATCGTAACATAGTTGGAGGGTGAAGAGAGGGAGAGAGAGGGAGATATAGAGAGATATAGATGTGGGAGAGAAATAGATATAGGGGAAGAAAGAGAGAGAGGATGTGAGAGAGTGGAGAGAGGGTGGGAAAGAGAGATGGATTTGGAGGGGGGAGAGAGGGAAGATATTTCTTGCACTCGATGCATTGATTTTAGTGTGGATGGTGATTTCTAATCCTATTTTTCTTGCACTATATGCATTGATTTTAGTGTAGATGTTGAGAAAGAGAGTGTGTGTGTGTGTGTTGGGGGAGGAAAGTGGATTGGAAGGCAAAGAGAGAGAGAGAGAGAGGAAGGTAGGAGAGGAAGGACAAGAGAGAGGACATGAGAGAGGGGAAGAGAGTTATGGGGGAAGAGAGAAAATTGGAGGGCAAAGAAAGAGAGAGAGAGAGAGAGAGAGGGGAGAGAGAGGAAGGAGGAGAGAGAGGAGGAGAGAGGGAGGGAGATGGAAGGATGGAAAGATGGAGTTGGAGGGTGAGAGAGGGAGGGAAGAAGGATTACATAGAGAGTGAGAAGTGGAGAGAGAGATGAAGTGACAAGGGAGATATGGAGAGAGTGTGTATATGTTTTGGGGTAAGATAAAGAGATAAAGAAGGAGATATGGAGAGAAGGAGAGAGGGAGGGATATAGTAACATAGTTGGAGGGTGAAGAGAGAGGGAGATATATATGTGGGAAAGAAATGGAGAGAGAGGAAGGAAGAGGGAGGATGTGAGAGAGTGGAGAGATGGAGGGAAAGAGAGATGTAGTTCGAGGGGGGAGATAGGGAAGTAGATGGTGATTTATAATCCTATTTTATTGCTTGCACTAGATGCTTTAATTTCAGTGTAGATGTTGATTTCAGTGTAGAGGAGGAGAGATGGAGGGAAAGAGAGATGTAGTTGGAGGGGGGAGAGAGGGAAGATGATTTCTTGCACTCGATGCATTGATTTCAGTGTGGATGGTGATTTCTAATCCTATTTTTCTTGCAGCACTATATGCATTGATTTTAGTGTAGATGTTGAGAGAGAGAGAGAGAGAGAGGGTAACATAGTTCGAGGGTGAAGAGAGAGGGAGATATATATGTGGGAAAGAAATGGAGAGAGAGGAAGGAAGAGGGAGGATGTGAGAGAGTGGAGAGATGGAGGGAAAGAGAGATGTAGTTCAAGGGGGGAGATAGGGAAGTAGATGGTGATTTATAATCCTATTTGATTGCTTGCACTAGATGCATTGATATCGGTGTAGATGTTGGTTTCTAATATTATTTTATTACTTGCACTAGATCCATTGATTTCAATATAGATGTTGATTTCTAATCTTATTTGATTACCTGCATTAGATGCATTGATCTCAGTGTAGATGTTGTTTTGTAATCTTATTTGATTGTTTGCATTAGGTGCATTGATTTTAGTGTAGACATTGATTTCTGATTTGATGTACATTGATGGTATATTAATTTTAAAGTGATTGGATTAAGATTGTGCATTGATTTCAGTGTAAGCACACAAAACTATTAACAATGTACATTAATATTTGTGTTATAGTAAATCAACCTATTAATATTGAAGAGCAAGAGAGACAACGTATGATTTTTAGTACAATAGTTCAAGCTAAATATTTAAATGGTTTATTATTTCAATTGTCCTTTTCATATAATTGATATGAAAAGATGACAAAACTAACAAGGGTGACAATAAGAAAAGAAAAAGAAAATAATTTGAGATTGATCACAATGAAGACTATTTGTAATTGACTACATTCTTATTATTTTCATTTTCTATCATTCAACACTATTACATTGTCACTTTGCATTCAAAAAAATTATTTCGTCATTAAATTTATAAACAATATTTATCATCTAAAAAAACTGAGGTAACTAAGAAAATTTTAAAATTAAAATGGCCAGATAAATATCAGAGAGATTTAGCATATATAAAATTATTATATTTATATTATCTATATTTACATATTATTGATAAAATTAATCATATTTTCGATAGATTTTCCTTGGCCGCACATGACTGAAACCAGCCTAGATCCATCTTAACTCTAGATCTATCAAGCGCCAAGAGGGATCAAATCTCTCGAGGTGCAAAACTTTCCTCAAGTTTTGCACTAAAAAAAAGAGGTTTGCACCTCTAGAGATTTGATCCCTCTCGACGCTTGATAGATCCAGAGTTAAGATGGATCTAGGCTGGTTTAGTCATACATAAAGGAGAAGGGCTAGCTTGTCACTAGAAAAGAAAGATTAAAGAGATTAAAGGAAAATACCGAGGATAAAAGACTATTGGAGAAGTTTGAACATGTACCAATGCCAAACCATTGGGGAATCAAGCAGATTTGCTAGAACATTATGCTCATAATAGTGAAGGATTTGAAAATCATCAAATTGTTGTGTAATTATTTTCCATGATTCCAATTGAAGGATTCTAAGATCCACCTTTCCATTGAACCAATCCACTATTGTTTTGGAATCACCAATAAGCTTAAAAACCTTTAGTTGCTTCCACAAAGATAACTACAAACAAAACAATCAATTTAGCAACAAAGTTTGTACCATTTCCAATGTCGAGCTTACATTTTAGAACCACATTATGATGGAATATATGACAATACCAACCCATTATTTTTCCTTTTGACAGACACCATCAAAGAAACCCCATACATTTCCTTCAAATAGCACCAACTCCTTTATAATTCTTGTCTTCAATTTTTTTTTTTGTGGGTAAATTAGGCTAATCTATATTAATTCGAAAAGAGAAACAACACATATGCTACAGGTTGGGTTGGTAAGCTGCGCTTAACCAATCCCAGCCTTAGTTGCGCAGTTTCGGGGCTGCCTCCATGGAGGAAACCAGCCTGGAAAATAATTGAAGCAGGAAATTACAAAATGCACAACAGCGCTGGTGTATCTAGAAATTACAAAATATGCGGAAGCATAAGTATAAATTGGAATTTTGTGGTAATAGCAGGCATGAAAAAAAATAAGGAAGAGCTTCACAGCTTCGCAGTCCTTAGTCTTCAGCTTCATCATTACTGTCTGTCTCTTCCTCCACTATGGGGCAGGCGTACGCTTGCGCAATCGCTTCCTCTGTATCAGTGGGTGGATGCGTAGGTCTGGGAACTAGAGCGTAGAGGATGGGAGCCACCAGATATTCTGTGTTAGGGACGCGCATCCAAGTACCTTCAGAATCCATAATCCATACATCTGTATCATCACCCTCATCCTCCTGCACCAGAAGAGGTTCGGTCTTGCGAGGCGGAGGTGTGTTTGATGCGCAATGGTAGAATTCCAAGGTCCACATCTACCTCTCTACGAAGCTTGCACGAGGGCCTCCTCCTCTTGATTCGGTTCGGGGCTCTGTCTAGCGTAATTTCCCGAGGAGGAGCCTTCAATGGATTACATTCGATTGTTCGTCCCATAGTGGTAACAACCAGGGAGCGCCCCTCTCTGCCCTCCACGAATGGTTCTTTGGCACAAACTAGGAGCCATAGTCTGCTAAAGTAGAGGAGTGATAGAAATGTAGGGATGCTCAGCAGGAGGAGAGGAACGAAGCAGGGGAGAAGCAAGTGGACAGGGGGAACGTAGAGTGGGAAAGCACGTCAGGGGACGCAGGGTAATGGGTGCGCACAGACTATTGAGACTGGTGGGACAGATGGAGCTGGGGTAAGAAGTGCAAGCTGGATAAATCGTAGCTCAGAGATTTCTGCATAGCGCAGCTCTAGGAAGAGGGCTGCGCAACAAGCTGGTGGTGTAGGAGGGCAAGAACATAATCAACAAAAAATATTGAAGGAGTTGACTATGTGTCTCTTTGTGCTGAGGGGCCTTCCTTTTAAAAGGTCTGTGACACATTCGAAGGGGTAGGTCATGATTGAGCCTTGCACGCAACTGCGTGCCATAAACGTTTTCATGAGCGAGCTCGAGTGAAGAGTTATGGCCAATTGGCATATCAATCCAGGTAATCATTTAGGATGATTGTTGCAGAGAGGTACCTTGGAGGGGGTGACGCTGTCCAAGTGTATCTTCATCATGCCTTATCTCATTCGTCTTGTATGGATGGTTACCAGTTTGAGGATCCACATCGGGTGAGGACTTGCATTGCAGATCTTCGTCCTCATGGGCGTGGGAGAGATGATTGTCATTTGTACTCCTGCTGTCACCCGCATCCGGGGATTGTCTTCTTCAATTTCAAGGGCTTGACATGTTCTAAAAAAGAAACTCTAGAATATGTGCAATTACTCTTGACCATACACCATCATTTGAAAGATAACTTTGTTTCTCCCTAACCAAATGCCCTACATCACAAACATTAGGAGAAATTTAAAAGAGGATAAACTAAATCTCTAAATCCAAAGCCACAAAATTTCTTCAAGTGAGTTCCCAAAGCACCAACAATTTTCCAGCACTTTAATTTTAGGACTGACAAAATCTTTCCAAACAGTCTTCATAAAAGGGAAAAAGACAAATAATTTTTCAATAAATTCATTGTTCTGACGACGTAAAACACAAAATCCAGGGCCTTCCCATCCTTTTTTTACTAAAACATCCCATGTGAGAATTTTCCTTTCAAGGAGAAGCCATAAAAATAGATGAAATTTCAGGGGTCCTTGACCCATCCAAGCTAAATTAAACAACCATTTTGATTCACAGGTCATATTTAGTTGACCCAAAGCATTATATTTATGCTTTCTCAAAATAACCCCACATTTCTTATTTTTAGACTAAGAAAGGATATCCTCTTCATCCCTATTTAAAAAATACATGATTTCCCTATAGTCATTAAGAAAAGATTATATTCACCTATAAAAACTAGTGGGATTTATAAATCTTGAGCAAAAGCCCATACTTTATTATCAACATCTATGGGTTCATCTCTAGCCACATCTGCAATATAATAAAAACCATGAGAATTTATAAATTCTACCAGATCCACAAGCAAATTGTGCTTACCATCACACCCAATCCACCAATCTCATCCAATTAATATTTTCTTGCCATTATCATTGTCCATGTGATCCATTTTTCCATAACCTATATCCCTTTGACCACATTTCTCCAAATCATAGACCCACCTCTAGTCAATTTTGACTATTGTCTTGACCATACCTCCATCGACTTATCCTTTAGGTTTTTTAACCTCATGATTGAGCTCCAAAAATTGTTTTCAAAAAACATCTTCCATCCACATTTTGCAGCAAGGGATAGAGTGAACAACTCCATATTCTCAGGCCCCAACCTACATTTTTTTTGGAATTTCCATTCTTTTCCACTTCACCAGAGACAAACCTTTTTTTTATTCTTTCTATTCCATTAAAATTGAACACTCGATTTTCTTATTGACATTAAATTTATTTTAGGAATTTTGGTTAAGGCTAGCCAAAAAAACAAGAATGCTCTCTATAATAGATTTCACTAGAATTAGTCAGCCTCCTAAAGAGAGCCATCAATTAGGGCCAAAGATTAATGTGTTTTTCCACTTTCTTCATAATCCAGAACTAATGAACAACTCTATAATAATTTTGTGTAAGGAAATATCCAAGATATTTAAGTCCATCATTTAGCATACCAAAATTGAGAGGAAAAATACCTTTAATGGATTCCATATTCTTCTCCTCGAAATTAATGCTAAGACCAATAAATTTATCATGGTTTACTTCTATGCCTATGGCATTAGAAAAATAGTCCAAATTTTCTTTAAACATCTTCCATTCATCCACATTCCCCTGGCCTAATAATAACAGGTCATCAACAAATAAGATATGTGTTATCACCACATGAGGGCCAAATTCCACGCATTTAATTTTCTCATTCTCCTTTGCTTCCATTCTTAGCCTATTTAAGCCCTTAATAGTGAGAAAAAAACAAAAAATGAGACATGGGTCATCCCTGCCTTATTCCCCTTGATGCCTTGATGAATTCAAACGGATCACCATTGATATGAACAACATAATTAGTAGATCAAATATTTTTTTCTTCTTCTTCCAATTATCTAACTTTCTCTTATTCATAATCAATTAAAATTCCATCTCCTTGAAGATACAGGTATGGAATATTCTCCTCTATCTCATCCAAAAAAACCATAAGGCTTATCCTTTTTAGCTTTTGACCATTTGCATACAACTTCCTTCAAAAGTTTTAAATTCATAGTAAATTGATCCATAGGAGGTACTCTACTTGACCTATCTATATGTTTCAAAACCAAATAACTGTAATATCCCCAACCAATTGAGCCTAGTTGAACCAAATAAAATAAAATAAAATAAATAAATAAAGGGAGGTTGAACACATGGTTTTGACCCTATGTAATTATCCACCCATGGTAATTGTCCATGGTTTCTCTCGAGAAATCAAGCTTTAAAAGGAGGAGAAACGAGAGCATGACATAGATTTGGATTTTTTCTCGTGGCATCAATTTGAAGGCTCAGGCGAGTTTTCAAGAAAGAAGGCTCCTAGGCAAGATCTTTCAAGCTAGATTCAGTGTGGCTGAGCCTCATTCTAGTTGGAAAACCCAATTTCGGTGGTTCTCGAAATCAACCTAGTTGGATCATTTTTATTATTTATTTATTATTATTATTATTATATATATATGTTTTTTTATTTCTGTTTTTGTTAGGGGTTTCATGCGTCTATTGTTTCTTGTTGTGAATATTGGTCTTTTGGGTTTCTCTACAGGGTTTATGAAAATTGGCTCGATCGGAATTGCTATAACCTATTGAAGGTCAATTCATTGTGCCGAGAGGCGCTCTACAACCCAGTATATAGGGATGTGTAGATGTAACGTGTGTAATGTAAACTTTTGATATGTCGAGCCCAATATATAGAGATGTGTAGATGTAATGTGTGTAATGTAAAATTTTGATATGTCGGGCCGAATATATAGAGATGTGTAGATGTAATGTGTGTAATGTAAAATTTTGATATGTCGGAGTGTATATAGATGTGTAGATGTCATGTGAGTAATGTAAACTTTTGATATATTTAGCACTTTAATACCATGGGATGAATACCATGGGCCAAATACCATATTTAAAAAAGAGGTATGGTAAATAAATAAAATATAAATGAACCATATATATTGTAAATAAATAAAAAGTCTTTTTATATTTACTCCATAATCCTATTTATATTTATGAACATCAAAAGGTGGTTTTATTTAGGTGAATCCTAAGCTAAATACCATGGGCCAAATTATTATTAATACATGTCAAAAAAACATTATTAACCCTAATATTAATATTAATATTATTATTAATTTTAATATTCACATTATTGTATTATAATATTAATATTATTAAATTTAATTAATGTAAACTTCTGATATATAATGTACCACTTTAATACCATGGGCTAAATACCATGGGTCAAATTATTATTAATAACATATTTATAAAAGAAGTATGGTAAATAAATAAAATATAAATAAACCATACATATGTTAAATAAATAAAAAGTCTTTTTATATTTACTCCATAATCCTATTTATATTTATGAACATCAAAAGAAGGTTTTATTTAGGTGAATCCTAAGCTAAATACCATGGGCCAAATTATTATTAATACATGCCAAAAAAATATTATTAACCCTAATATTAATATTATTATTAATTTTAATATTCACATTATTGTATTATAATATTAATATTATTAAATTTAATTAATGTAAACTTTTGATATGTCCGAGTGTACAGAAATGTACCACTTTAATACCATGGGCTGAATACCATGGGCCAAATTATTATTAATACCATGCCAAAAAAACATTATTGACCCTAATATTAATATTAATATTATTATTAATTCTAATATTCACATTATTATATTATAATATTAATATTATTAAATTTAATAAATTTGGATCACGTAGGTGGGTATTTGAGTACACTATATGCATTGCCTATATCAAGTAACAATAAACATATAAACATAAATGTAAAAATAATGTTTAATATTTAACATTTAAAATTTAATCCAATGTCGGCCCTAATGAAAAATCACTTCTCTCCCTACATATATAAATTTAACCCAAACAAAGTCTCGAATTTTATTTTTGAGGAAGCATCTCTGTGATTTTGCAAACAATGAAATAATATTTGTGAGAAAGGATTTCGATTGATTTGGAAAATAATATTTTCGGTAAGAGGAGTTGCAATTGATTTTTAGGTTTCATTTCTATTGCTATTGAAATGTACTAGGGTGTATTTTTATTTATTTACCGGGATTATGGTAAATAAATAAAATCTCTTTTTATAGTTACCCTAGAGGTATGGTAAATTATTTACAGTGATATGGTAATTAAAATTATTTAGGGGGAATGGTAAGTAAATAAATGTAATGTAAGTAAACATTTGAAATGTATAGGGGTATATTTTTGTTTATTGATTCCCAACATTTTATTTCTATTCATATTTTAGGTGGGAATATCTAAGTTTAGGTTTTTATAGTGTTCATCATGTCACTTATTTACATGTTTAATTATTATTAAGAAATTATGTGTATATGTTTAATTTAGTGAAGAGCTAGTTATTGGTGTAATTGATTGCCCTAAATGCATTGATTTCAGTGATCTAAAAAATTAATTATTTTTTATGTGCATTGATATTTGTGTTGCAGTAATTCAAACAACCATGTCTTCTCATAATAACGAGATGGAGGAAAACAACTTTGAAGAAATGTATGAAGAACAAAGAGAAGATCAAAGAAAGGAGAAAAGTGAAGAACAAAGAGAAACACATAGAACATATCAAAGAGAATATGCAAGAACATATCAACAAAGAAAGACACAATAAATGAAAACTGCAGAACAACAAGAAGAGAGAAGAGCATGTCAAAGAGAATATCAAAAAAATTATCGACATAGAAAACAATTAGAAATTAAAGTTGAAGAACATGAAGAACAAAGGATAAAGCATAATGAAAAAGCACGAGAATATCAAAAAAGAAAGGCACAAGAAATGTCAACTGCAAAACAACAAGAAGAGAGAAGAGCATGTAAAAGAGAATATCAAAAAATAAAGACACAACAAATAATAGAAGAAAATGCAGAACAAAGAGGAAATGAACAAGAAAATCCAAAGGAAATAACGCCTGAAAAACATGAAGAACATAGAAAACCAGAAAGTGAACAACAAAGATCATATCAACAAAGAAAACAATATCTGAACAACTCATACATGGTACAGGATGAAGAGGAAAATCCTATAAAAAAACATGTTTAAAACATATTGATTCCCAACATCAACATGAAAGTTTTGCTGATATGAATATTTCACATCGAAGATTTCGTGATAGGATTGATCGATTGGCTGATATTCAAATATGTCATGTGTGTGAAGAGTCGTATTCTAGAATTCAAGTACATAGGACAAAAATAGGTACAATGTGCATGAGATGTAAATGAGGAGGAAGTCATTATAGATTTTCAGTTGATAACCATATGAATCCAGGAGAACAACCTAATGTTCTTGCAGAGCTCACACAAGTTGAAGAGATGTTGATAGCACGTGCAAGTCCAATTTTGCAGGTTATGCACTCAATAGGTGAACAATACGAATATAGAGGACACACCATTAGTTTTCCACAAGAGGTTAGAAATATTGCCATGAAGTTACCTCGACATATTAAAGACTTGGATTTGATAATTGTCGTGCAGAAAAAAGGTGCAAAGGGATCAAATTATGATTTTACTGTCAGGAAAGAAATTGTATTACATGCATTACACTATAAGATTCATAATGATCCATATTATCGTGGAGTTCAAGTTGATAATGATGCACTTCAAGAAATACCTGAAATTGCAACAAATGTATCACATATGATTAATGCTATTACTTTGTCAGAGAAAGATAATGACATTGAATTTGCAATGTTGGAAGGGGTTCCAGGAATTGATGATGCATTAGATGGCTTACATACAACTTCATTTGCATCAAAGTTTCCAAATTCTAGACGAGAGATTGATATTATTCGACAGTGGGTAAACAAACCTAATGCAGAGGAACAACCTAACGCATAGGAAGTGCTTAGTTGGCCTGGAATTGGCTCATCTCCAATCAATGAATATAACACTGTGGGATTATTTGATATGGAATTTCCGTCATTATTCCCAAAAGGTGAAGCAGATTAGTTGCAAGCACGTGAGAGACATTTCCATCTTCATAAATATGCAAAGCATATTCTTTGATACCGTGATAAAAGGTTTGGAAAGCACCCACGATTTAGATACTTTTTACTCAATATCATCATGAGACATCGTGCTCAAGCTTCGTCTATAGTATTTGTGAAGAAAAATATGACAGATTTACCAACAACAATGGAGGAGTTACGAGAACATTTACAAAATATTCTAGATTCACGAATTGGAGAAAGATTGATGCGATTTGGCACTGTACTAAGAGGCACACGTGCATATTGGAATAAGTGTTGTGTTGAGCTATCAGACATGGTTCAACAAATTGGGAGTCCTACAGTATTCTTTACATTAAGTGAGGAAGATATGCAATGGCCAGATTTACATAAATTAATGCCAAGTACATGTCCTAGAGATCCAGGGGAAGCGAGGAAATGGAGATGTCAAAATGTAATTGATAATCCTCATATTGTAGCACATTATATGCACTTAAGACATACAATATTTCGAGATGAAATTTTCGAACGTTATCATCAAGCTACAGATTATTGGTGTCACTATGAGTGCCAACATCGTTGGTCTCCACATGTGCATGGATTTCTATGGATAAAAAATGCTCCTAACATGGAAATGTTGAATTGGGATGATCTAGTGCAAGTTAGATTTGCAAAAGAATATTTTGATGAATGTGTACATACAATGAATCCACGTGATTGACATCAAATAAATATTCAAGTTAGACACAATATTGATGATCATCCTTGCTTAAAGGACACACGACAAATATTTCAGTCTGATCCTATGATTGATTATGAAGAACTTCTTAATTGTGTTGAGCGTCTCATCACTTGCAATGAGAGATCATGCCTTCGAAAGAAGGCAGGAAGATTGGTATGTAGATATAAGGCACCATAGGATTTATGTGAAGAGTTCAAACTTTATGTTGATGAGAATGGAGAAAAAAAGTATGAATCGAGAAGAAATGATGATAGGTTTAATGCACACGATCGTGAAACATTGATGATGTGGAGGGGTAATATTGATTGGCAACCAGTTCTTTCAAAGCGCGTTGTCATTAATTACATAGCAAAATATGCAGCAAAATCTGAAAAAGGATCAGAAACATTCCATAATATGTTGATGTATGTTTCTTTTATTCAAAATCCAAATGAACCAGCAACACGTGCATACAAGAGTATGTTGTGTGAAACTATTATTGACAGGGATATATGTGCACAAGAGACATGTCATTTGCTTCTAGAACTCCCTCTTTCTGAATGTAGTCATCGATTTGTGGTTCTGAATGTTGGTAGGAAAGTTTTCAAACAAGTACATATTGAAACATATGATGCCGATAATGATAATTCCCTTATTGATGCATATACCAAGTGACTTGCCCATATTGAGCACCTTGTGTTGATAGATGTTGCAAAATCATGGTCATATGATAAATGTCAACGTGGGGAGAAATGGTTAGAACGGAAGAATGGAGCTATTGTACGTGTGTTTCCTCGATTTAACTCAGTTCCTGATCAAGGAGATGACAAGTTTGTAGAATTTTGTTGGTTTGAGTTAGTGTTGTACAAGGCCTTTCGTGATTTCCATAGAGATATAGGTTGAGAAGATGATGAGATAGTCAATAATTGGGAAAAATTTCGATATAATCCATGGCATATTGATTGCAATCCATTACCACCCATTGATCAAGTAGAATTTTAAGGAGAAGAAGTTCAGAAACCACCTGCAGATTCTAGGGAGAATGAGTGGGAGATAATTTGTGGATTTTATGAGAAGAAATATATAAATTACAATGAATTTGAGATGCTGGGACACAGAGATCGTGATCGTGCCCATAATTGGTACACACATTTTGTTGATGAAGTAACTTCCAATAGTGCTATTCATTTCATATCTGAAAAGCGAAAGTTGAATTTAATCTTTGCTAACCAACATGCAAAGTCTTATTCCATTGAAAGTTTGGGGGTTAAGCAAAGAATAGCATTTGATATTGTCCTTGAACATAATAGATTAGGGGTTGATCAACTACTTATGATAATCCAAGGAACTGCAGGTACAGGAAAGTCTTATTTGATCAGAGCTATTAAAAATGCCCTTGAAGCTGAGACATTTCCAGAGAAGAGTCCATTACTTCTTTTAGCTCCTACAGGGGTTGCAGCTTTCAACATATCTGCAAGAAAAATTCATTATGTAATTAAAATTCCAATCAAAGACATGTCACCTTTGAAAGGATCAAGTTTAATGACCCTAGAACAATATTTGAAGCACGCGAAGTATATCTTGATAGATGAAATGGGTTTCATTGGAAGAAATTTATTACAAAACATTGATAAGAGACTTCGACAAGCTTTCCCAGAAAATGAGAAGCTTATTTTTGGTGGGAGATCGATTATATTGGTCAGTGATTTGGGACAATTGCCTCATGTTCTAGATAAACCTATATATGCATGTGAAGGTATTGCAAAAGAAATATGGAACTCATTCACAATAG
Source organism: Pinus albicaulis (assembly GCA_034641835.2). Classification (NCBI taxonomy): domain Eukaryota; kingdom Viridiplantae; phylum Streptophyta; class Pinopsida; order Pinales; family Pinaceae; genus Pinus; species Pinus albicaulis. Next base: position 523,998,028 of record CM076578.1, read on the forward strand.
TTGTGACCCTTGATACCGTGTTTCGACAAGATGGAAAAAGCAATCAACAAATATATTTTCGTTGTTTGTTAATGAATGTAAGGGATTCAAAGCCAACTATGGAAGACTGGGAAGCACTTATGACTCATACAAATACATGCTTGGATCCTTCCACAAATGAGTCCTTTGATAAGGAAATACATTTGTTTGCAACAAATGACGATGTAGAACATCATAATAAGCTTTGTTTAAAAAGTCTAAATTGTCCCACTGCAGCCAGTGTTGCTACAAAAGTAAAAGGAAATTCCATGCAAATAGATGAGGATGAAATGAAACTTGAATTAATCATTTCAGTTGGAGCTCGAGTGATGCTTACATCAAACATATGGACTGATGCAAGAATTGTAAATGGTGCTCTTGGAATTGTAGAAAAAATTGTGTATAAACCAAGAAAATCACCCCTAGAACCACCCACATATGTTTTAGTAGGATTTGATAATTATATGGGAGTACCATGGGATGATTCATCCCCTCAAACAGTTCCTATTACACTTATTGAAAGAGGTAGTAGAAAACAACTTCCTTTGAAACTTGCTTGGGGCTTAACAATCCATAAGTCACAAGGATTGACTTTGGAGAGAGCCACTATTAATATTGGGAAGAAAGAGAGACAGGGTATGATGTTTACTGCAATATCTCGAGTTAAAGATATGAATGGTATACGATTTCAAACTCCCTTTTCATATGTTCGATATGCAAAGATGGAAAAAGTAGCAGGTGTGACTGCAAGAAAAGCATAAGAAGAGAGATTGAGATCAATCACATTGTAAACTATTTTTTGATTGACTATATTCTTATTATTTGAATTTTCGATCATTCAATATTCTAACATTTCATTTTCAATCATAATATATAATCTTATACATATTAATTTTTTTAAATATGAGCGCATTAGGTAACTAATAAAATTTTAAAATTAAAATGACCAGACAAATATCAGACATATTTAGCATATATAAAATTATTATATTTATATTATCTGTATTTACATATTATTGATAAAATTAATCAAATGTTCGATAGAATTTCCTTGGCCGCACACGACTAAAACCAGCCTAGATCCATCTTAAATCTGGATCTATCAAGCGTTGAGAGGGATCAAATCTCTCGAGGCACAAACCTTTCCTCAAGTTTTGCACTAAAAAAAAGAGGTTTGCACCTCTAGAGGTTTGATCCCTCTCGGTGCTTGATAGATCCAGAGTTAAGATGGATCTAGGCTGGTATAAGGAATCGTCGACAGAAGGGTTTGACCGCATGTCGAGTATTTCTTTGGTGGCTCATTGGAAGATCGTAAGAAGATACTTCATTTATGATTCCAACTGTAGCAAGGTACAAGCGAGATTAGGGGCATCATGAGGCGATAATTGTTGCAATATAAACATTGTGAAGATTGTGGGAGACTATTGCATCAGATCGATGCCCATCGGGCATTGAAGAGAGACCAAACACTTCAAATTTGAAATTTTCCTTTCCGATCGGGAAATTATTGCTCTCTACAATCGAATAGAAAGGACGATAGGCCATATCCCTATGCACATAAGTTGATTCATCCATTAAACTCCCATTGCAGACTCTAGCGAATTTCCTTGAGGAGAAGGTTGGACGCTGAAGGAAGTCTCACTACACAGTAGGGGAAATTGTGAAATCATATTTCATAGACCAAATCTCATGTGGTAGGTACTGACATTGGCTTGCATCTAAATCAAATTCCTTTCAGCAATAATGGAATTGGAAATTTATTTCAATGCCAATATGAAATTTTTTGGGGCTATTTTAGGTGTTTGGTAAGAAGCATGGAGCTCCATGATGGAAACATGGATCATTCCCTTATTTTATGATTAAATTTGGATGATTGGCACTATTATGAATGCTTTGAATTATTATTGAATCATCTGTTCTTTAATGAAATTCATATGGCGCAACTGCATGTTTGAAAGTAAACCAAGGTCAACGTTTATGGTGGGTTTTTGTAATTAAATAATTGTATGCCATTGTCTCATTACATGGACCATTTGGTTTTGAAGCGCTTGATTAAATATGCCTCATATAATGAAAACATTTTGAGTACTTGATTTATGAAGTGTTTGTATTGTAAGATTAATTTGTCTTATAAGTTTTAAAGTATCCAACATTATGGAGTGTTTATCCTAGCTTAGAAACATATTTCAATTGTATTTTTACGATTAAAAACATATCTCAATTGTATTTTTCCGTGGAAATCTTGCAATAGTATCAGAGCCTCAACCCTGGCCAATTGTGGAATGCCAAGGAAGGTTAAAGGGATGTAAAAAGGCATTGCTATCGGTTGGAAAGGAAGAAGGGCCTGAAGTCAAGGGGGGAAAAATAAAGAGATCATCACTAAAGAACAGGAAGATTCAAAAGAGTTAGAAGAACCGATGGGTGACCATGAAAGTACAAATCTTGAGAATACATTAGAAAATATCGCCGCCACCCAAGACAAACTATGCATCTTCTCAAATTGCACATTAGGAAACCTAACCTGCAAAGAAATAACAGGGAAGGTGTCTCTCATTCAGGCGGGGACGGTCAATCACATGAACATACCAACTTTCAAAACAACCCATTCAACATACCAACTAGGCCCTCATTCTTGGATGATCCCTCCAGGGAGAAATACTCCCCTTCAACAATTGCGGAGATAGTTGAAAATTGGATGAAGGAATATGATATGTTCCCCCCCAACGTGAAAGAAAATTTAACCATCAATAAGTATTGTTTCATGAGGAGAAAGCAACAATGGAAGGAAACAACATATGGGGGCCTTCAGCTAAACTAGGATCTGCAAAAAATGCTGCGGGGGAAAGTAACTCTTCCCTAATTTTATGGATAAAAAAAATGTTCCACAAGATCATGGGTGTAGAAGCTGATACATATTTCCGGCTTAATCCCATGCGTAAAAGAGATGCCATTAAATATGCCACAATTCATCTTGATGGATAAGCACACAAATGGTGGAAACATGAGATGATCACTTTGGGACATGCAAACATCGTCTCTTGTACAAAATTTACACAGAGATTGAAAAATATATTTGATAGGAAGGAACTAGAATTTTACTTCTTAGAGATAACCCAACTCCGTCAGACAAGAAGTGTCGAATATTATATCGCTAAATTTCAGAGACTGACAGTGATGGTCACCGACCTCTCAATGGCTCCAATGGTCATGTTGTTCATAGAAGGGTTATCAAAACCCCTGCGTGGATGGGTCAAAGCCTAAAAAATCGTAACCTTGCAAGACACAATTAGAAGGGAAAGTGATATGTAGGATTCAGTACCAAATGCTAGGTTCCTACCCAAACCACCTATTCCTCAAAAGGGAATGGAAGTCAGGAAACAAAAAAAGGAGTCGTTAGGGAAGGGCAAGTTTGATGATGAAACCAAGAAATACCTAAGGAGGAAGAGGTTGTTGAAAATTCAACAAGAAATGTGTGTCTAATTTAATTTTCCCTTAATTAAATTGGATATAAAATGTAATATTATCTCAGTGTAATAGTTAACTGAGTGTGATAAACTCAGTTAGCTCATGAATTTTGAGTTGAGGGTGGTTGGTGAGGCATGCATAGTGATTCTATTAGTTATGGAGTTTGAATTTCAGTTAGTGCATTAGTTTAATGCATGAGAAATCAATTAACTAAATTTATTGAGTTAAAGTCAGTTGGAATAGTTGTAACTGATTGTTGCACTAGTGAGAGGTCAAGTGAATTAAATAAGATTTAATTCACATGTAATGATCTTCCATGCAACTGATGATTTACTATTATAGATGCATGCATGTTAGTTCCAGTGGAGACCCATTTGAGGAAAATGTTAAAGGGATGTTAACTATCAATTGTATCATTAGTAGGCTACCCGCATGCAACAAGACATCCATTGGATTTCCCATGAGAATTGTGCAGTTTTGGAAGGCTGAATTTCCTAAAGAATAGGGATTGCATTCCACATGAATTTCACAAGTAGGGCATGCTGATTAGAGGCAAGAAATTGGCTAAGTGTTTGTCAATTTTGTCCGGCGTCAGTGTGAGACAGTTGTGAGAGTGCAGGAGACCCTTGTGAGAAGAGTGCATTGTAATTGTTTCATGATTCCATGGTGAATATACAATAGAATATAGAGGGGTTTTGAGCAGCAAGATTTCCCCGGGAAAATATCTGTGTTGTGGTTTGCTTTGCTTCTTTCTTTACTTGTTGTGATTGGCGATCATGTTTATTTTCCGCAATTGATTTGTAGAAGGATTCAATATCTAGCTTTAGTACATTGCTTGATCGAATTGTATCCATTGATATACATATGTTTATATAATTTCTAAATGGTATAAGAGCACAAGAAATCACTATAGTGGAGAAATTGAGTTTGTGACTTAATAGAATTCGAATTTTCAAAAGTATTCTTGGTGCGATAGGCAGATCAAGATCGAAATGGCTTTCAATGGCTTGAGATTGGAGTATGAAATTGAGGGCATTTCCAATTATATTGCATGGAAAGACAGGATGGAGGCAATAGGCCTTCCCAAGAGTTGGCATAGTTATTAAGACTCTATCAATGGGAGCGAGAAGTTGCCAGATTGGGAATGACTTTGGTTGGATTTGGTGCAAGAAAAATTTAGGCGGAATACCAGGGATGGATCTTCATCTAAGACATATGATGAATAAAATTGCGCTTTGGCTGCTAAGACGAAGACGGGGAAATGAAAGAAATCCTATTCCAAATATGAGTTCGGCAAAGAAGGCAAGAAGTGCGACATGTCCAAAGTGAAGTATTTTCACTGTCACGAGCATTGACATTATGCCACTAATTGTCCACAAAAGAAGAATAAGAAGGCTTCAGGATCTGTAGCTGGTGAGGCTTTGGCCTCACAATTTGAGTTGGAGTTCTTGCTCATTGCATGCATGGTGTCAAGTGAAATGGGATTAGTGTGGTACTTGGATAGTGGTGCATCTTTCCATATAACGGGAGACAAATAAATTTTCAGTAGCTTGGAGGAGAAGGACCTCCAGATGCCTATCGAAATGGGTGATGACGTGCGGTACAATGCTACTGAGATTGGTACAATTACCTTCTAGAGATAGTCAGGTAAACCCTTCTTAATAAAATATGTAATGCATGTACCAGGCTTGAAAAATAATTTAGTTTCAGTTGAAATGTTGGAGGATAGAGGCTATGATGTGGTTTTCAGTGAAGGAAAAGCTTTCCTTTGACACAAAGCCATAGGAAAAGCCAAGAAGATTGGGATTTGTGTGAATAATCTCTATAAACTTGATGTAGATGGTTGTGCAACATTGATGGGTAAGGTAGACAAAGTGGTGAGCCGGGATGAGGGTGAGTTATGGCACAGGAGATTGGGCCATCTACACCAGGGAGCCTTGAAGGTCATGTAGTAGATTTCTACAGGTCTTCCCAAGGGTACTCTTGCGCAGTTAGACACATGCAAGGGATGTACCATGTGGAAATATGCAAAGGCCACTTTCATGAGAAGGAGAACCGAGCTTCAGAAATCCTTGAGAGAGTTCACTAAGACGCATGTGGACCATTCTCTACAGATTCGACAACAAAGCACAGACACTATGTGATCTTTGTTGATGATTTTTCTAGAAAGTGTTGGATCTACTTCATCCAGAAGAAATATCAGACGTTATCAAAATTTCTTGAGTTCAAAGCACTGGTGGAGAAAGACACAGGGGAGCATGTGAAGGCTCTTAAGAGTGACAATGATGGTGAGTACATCTCCAATGAATTCAAGAACTTCTGTAGCAAATATCGGATAATCCAATCGTAGTCCTCATCAGATACTTGGCATGATTACACCAAAGGAGCCTTTTTCTGGTGAGAAACTTGATGTTTCATATTTTAAAATTTTTGGCTCATTTATCTATGTGCATGTGACCAAAGACTCTAGGAAGAAGCTCGAACCAACAACTGAGATTGGGATATTTGTGGGTACATTGATACTCCCCACAACTATTGGGTGTATTTTCCAAACAACAAGATGACTGTTGTGAGACGAGATATAAAATTTGATGAGGAGAAATCCATGCGATTTGAGAGGGAGCTGTATTTTCATGCAGATGAGGAACTCTTGGTTCCAAAGAATGAACCTAAATATGTTGAGCAACCACATGCAGAGGATCATGGAGTGGCATAAAACACTCATGCAGAGTCATCCACCAGAAATGGTAGAAGGTTCACCATGGAAGCTGATATATTGAGGCTTGATGCGGAAGAGCATGTAGGAGCACCTACTTCACTGCGCAGACAGAGACAGTCTTTAGACAGTTTTACTGGATACATGGCTCTTATGAGCAAGTGTATTGTGACAGAACCATCCTCCTTTGAGGAAGCAGTGCAACAACCAATTTGGATTGATTCTATGGTTGAGGAGTATGACTCCATCGTCAAGGAAAATGCATGATCTGAAATGACTGTATTAGTTTTGCTAAGCTAAGTGTCTTTTCAGCTTAAAAACATGTACATAATTAGTTCATTAGTTTGCATGAGGTTTAAGGTGTTTGTCCATGAATTGTAGATGATTTTTAGTGAATTAGAAGCATAAATAAGCTCAACTAACACTGAAAAACAGTGTAAAACAGAGAAATAAGTCACCACATGAAATTTACACAGTAGACATGATGAAGCAGTTCACCCCTTTGGGCTACATTTGCTGGTCCAACTCCCAATGGCATGTCCATCTTTCATTATGCTCAAAATTTTGCTATTACATGTAGTTACAATGCTCTAATAGCTTTTTTTTATCTTCGCCAATGGCTCCAAAATGCTCCAATTAGTAAAAAATGACTCTTCATTCACTTAGAATGGTCGAAAATTGGGCCTCATACACTTTTTCCCAGTTTCACCTAGGAAATCTCCACTAAAAATGGAGAACTCCACTTAATTGGAGTTAAAATTGGATAGGCCGCCAAAAATGGCACGCCCGCTAATTGTCCGCCGAATCTAACCGCATAGTAAATGTTTGCGGTTGGGGGGGGGGGGGAGGGGTGGCCACATGCACACCCCCAAACCGCTACATAATCATTGGAGGTTAGGCGGAACCCACATTATAAACTGCAGTTGGAAGGTTTGAACTACAGGTTGAAGCTGGCAGGTTAACGCATTATATGTGCTGTTGGTTGTAGTTTGTTGTTTTCCATTTGATACAACCATTGGGGACCACGGGTGGGTTGGGACTGCCAGTAGTTCCCAGCCCCCAACCATGAAACCATTAAATCATAACATAAACCTGCAACCCAATATGGTTAGAAACTCTTGTAGCGCGGATGGTAAATGGTTGTGCATGCCTAGTGGAGGTCAGGGGATCGAGCCTTGTTGCCTCCCATAAAATTTTGATATGTTGTTGCAGGACCACGTGGCGGCCTCAGGGCTGGCCACGTGGCACCCTATGATTGGCTCCTCCAAACCCCATACCAAATAACATTGTGACACTGTCAAACCACAATTGGCCCTGTACAAAGGAATATTTCAAGTAATATTCCTTTTTTTTTTATTGTACATCCACACACTTTGCTAACTGTGCATCCCAGTCAAACCTAGTCAAACTGTCACAATTTACCTATTTGGCATTTTGATCAGAACGCGATATCTTCCTCACACGACATCGGTTTTTCGAACCGTTCATGGCGCCAAAATTAGGAAGACGAGATCTACGGAACCATCCTAGTTTAAACTCAATCTTGTAACTTTGAATTTTGAGCAAAATTTATGAACTCCTGATCATTCCTCCCCATTGGGAAGCTTTTGGACCCCAAAAGACTTGATTACCTATTCAGTATATGAGGGTACAACTCCCTCACCTTTCTAACCTCCATCCATTTTGTCTTGATTGGTTTAGTGCCTTTGAGCTCAACTCGAAGGTAGTCAACACTTCCCCTCTTTGATGCTCTTGTCCTCCTGTCAATAATTGTATCTTCTTTGAGCTCATCCAGAAATCCTGGCGAGAAATATTCAATAGAAGGTATCTGAACATCACTTCCTTGATCATCGATCAAAGCTGGCTCATACAAGCATAAGTTTTGAACATTAACAACTGAATACATTTGCATGTAAGAAGGAAAATCAAGTTGGAATGCATTATTACCGACTTTCTTTATGATCTTGAAAGGACCATAGCGAATGGGTTTGAGCTTTTTACCTTCCCCTTGCATTCTTTCTTTGCTAATGTGCAACCATACCTCATCTCCCTCTTGGAACTTGTGATCAACCCGGTGTTTTTCATGCCTCTCTTTGTATTTTCTTTGACTTTTCTCAAGCTGTTCTTGAACTTGTTGATGTATAATCTGAATTTTCTCAATGAAATTTTGAGCCTTATCAATGTCACTATGGCCATCAATTGCAACATCCTTCCCAAAGATGAGGTCTAATGGTGATTTTGGCAAATACCCAAAGCATACTTAAAAAGGTGAGGTTTGTGTTGAAGAGTTCTTTTCTTGGTTGTAAGCGTGTTGAATGTAATGTAGTTGTTCATCCCACAACTTAGGATGTTTGCTGCAATATCCTCTCAATAGATGCACAACTATTCTGTTCACCACCTCAGTTTGTCCATCTATTTATGGATGAAAAGCCGTACTCTTTTTCAACTTTTTTTCCATCATTATCCATAGATTTGACCAAAATTCCCAATGAATCTGGAATCCCTGTCACTAACAATAGAAGTGGGCAATCCAAAATGAACCCAAACATTTTGAAAATAAAGTTCAGCGATTTGTTCAACAGTAATGGTTTTCTTACATGGCATAAGTATACACATTTTACTGAATCTATCCACAACTACAAAAAGATAATCATGTTGCTTTCTTGACATAGGTAGACCTCCAACAAAGTCCATGGAGACACTCTCCCATTTCCTTGATGGTATTGGTAGTGGTGTGTACAACCCAAGCTTCCTATTACTAGGCTTACTTGTTGCACACATAGAAAAACCTCTTATAAAACATGACCCATTATCTATCATGCAAGGTCAATGACAATACCTCTGTAGATGCGCCACTGTTTTGCTTACCCCAAAGTGTCTAGCAATAAGAGAAGAATGAGATTCTCTCATGAAACTTAGCCTTTCTCCTTGTGGAATACATAGCTTTCCCAAATCAAACAACAAATTGTTATGCATGTGATAATATTTTTCTTCAACTTGATTCCTTGCACTCAAACTAGCATACACATCTTGGAAATCAACGTCATGTGCATATTGTTCTATGTAACTCTCATGTACAACATAATCATTTTTTAGTAAAGTAGAAGCACTAACGATTGGTCTAGAAATAATATCTACAAATTTATTGAATATACCTTTCTTGTACCTTATAACCAAGTGAAACTTTGAAGAAATCCCATCCACTTGAAATGTCTTGATTGTTGCAATTTTGTTTTCAACTGCAAGTAGTGTAATGGTTGGTGATTGGTGTGTACGATAGTCTCTTTACCCATCAAGTAGTGTTTCTACTTCTTGATGCTTTGTACCAACACATATAGTTCTTTTTCATATGTAGTATAATTAGTCACAACACCATTAAAAGTTTCAAAATGAAAGGCAATAGGTTTACCATGCTGCAAAATAACTGCACCCATGGCATAATCACTAGCATCGGTTTGTATCTAGAATGGCTATCTCAAATTTGGTAATGCAAGGACTGGAGCTGAACTGATCTTGTATTAAAAAGCTTTGAAAGCTTGTCGTTTTTTGCCTCCCCATTGGAAGCCTTTCTTCACACTTGTCATTGCATGCATAGGAGCTGTGATGGAAGAAAAGTTAGCAATAAACTTTCTCCAATATTGAGCTGCACCTAAGAAACTTCTTACCTCGTTAATTATTTTGGGTGTGGGCCAATTCATAATGGCCTCCACTTTAGAAGGATCAATCCTCAATTCTCCTCCTCCTACAAGATGTCTCAAATAGACCAAAGAAGTCTTTCCAAACTCACATTTCGACATCTTAAGAAACAATTTCACTTTCTTCAAAATATAAAGCACTCTATGTCATCTAAGTACACAATAACAAAGTCATCAAGGAATGGTTGCAAAACATTATTCATAACTCACATGAAATTTATCGGTGGATTACATAAACCAAAATGCATAGCTAGCCACTCAAAGAGTCCTTGTTTGGTTTTGAATGCAGTTTTCCGTATATCACTTTCTGCATTTCATTCTTGATGATACCCACTTCATAAATATAACTTAGTGAAAATTTTTTATTCTTTCAGCTGATCAAGAAAATCATCTTTTCCTGGGAGTGGGTAACGATTTTTTACCGTAATCTTTTTCAAAGCTCAAAAATATACACACATGCGCCAAGTCCCATCTTTCTTTGGTATCAAGACTATGGGTGAACCACATGGCGAGGTGCTTAGCCTTATGATTCCTTTATCCAACATCTCTTTGATTTTCCTCTTTATTTCAACATTCTCCATTATTGACATGCGATACATACCGATGTTTGGAAGAGGAAAATCATGCTGCCACTGAATCTCATGTTGAATTTCTCTTTTTGGAGGCAATCCTGTTGGCTCCTGAAACATCTCATGATGTCCATTAACCACATCAAATAAATATGATTTCAACTTAGGATCATATCCCTCAAAATATTCATGATTAATATAAGCTTTAGGTTGAATCATAAGAAGAACAAAATTTTTACTTGAATTTACCAGCGTCTTTACCTGTCCAACATTTACCAAAGCAATGTTTGTCTTCTTGTGATGTGCTCTAACAATGAACTCCTTTCCATATTTGAATAAATGATACTTTTTCTCATGGAGATTGAATATCACTTTCCTGTCATACAAGTAAGAAATCCATAATACAATACCAGTTATGTCAAGCGGAACCACATCTAATTCAACTGTGTCAACAAAATTTGTAGTGATTGCAAACTTCAATATACATTTCTTTGAAACCTGTAGATTTGCATCCTTACAAATCCAACCTAATGGATATGGTTTTGGATGTGGTATGGTCTCAAGGTTAAGTTTCTTGACCAAATATTCAGAGATTAAGTTTGCTTGTGACCCACTGTCAAACAATGTGTCAATCTTGGTATGCTTGGATATGATCCTCACATGAAACAATTCTATTATTTCTTCTTCATTTGGAGTGTTTATATGACAATTTTATGTACTGGTACTGGGTTTAGTTTTGTATTTCTTTTCCCTCCATGTTCTTCAATCCCATGGCTATAATTTTAGATTCATCACCTGAATCAGATCCTAAATCATGTTGAGATGTAGCAACAATTTTCTATTTCCCTTTGTTATTGGGTTTCTTTGGCCTCAATTCAAGATGTAATTTCCAACAATGAGTTTCATCATGGTCTTATTTTAAACAATGTTTACAAACCACTTTTTCTCCCTCTTTCTTAATAGATGCATTCTTTTTGTTATTACCTTTTGAGGTCTTTGAATCCTTGGCTTTACCCTTAAAAGGTTTCTTCCTAACCTCTTCAGAAATGTTCTTCCCTATAGCTTCTAGATGTGTGGCCTGAACACAAACTTTATCTAGACTGGTGGGGTTAAACATGAGAATAGTATGTTTTAGGTAGCTATGTAAGCCTCCTATGTACTTTAGCAAAGTATCTTGACTCTGCAAATCCACCCCTAATAAGAGAGCTCTTCTCCTAAATTCTTGGGTGTATTCTTGCACATTTTGTCCCTTTAATTGCCTAAAGTTCTGCCAATTCATGATGGATTTTTTCATATGAGATAATGGATAAAACTGTTGTTTAATAACAGTAATGAAATATGACTGTGATAGAATAACCTTACCATGTTTCTTGATTTCCTCCTTTGTCTTGGCTTCCCACCAATAAAGTGTTGCACCTTCCATTCTCAAAGAAGCTAATTGAATTTTTGTATCATCATCTTGAAGGTTATGTATTATCAAATAGGCCTCCAATTTCCCAATCCAATTATCTAGCTTTTCTGCATTTACTTCGCCATTAAACATTGTCAATTCGAACTTAGCATCAAGTTAAAAAAAGGATTTTCACTAGTGCTCTTTGACTTGTGTGGCTGATGTACTGAAGAATAAGTAGAGGATGATGGTGATGAGGGTTAAGATGATGGCTCTCCATTGCCTCCATTTCCCTTCTTTAACTTATCTTCATCATGTTGACCTCCTGAAGATCCTTCTCCTTCCAGTCTCTCATTCCTTTCTTGATAAAAGATTCTAGCCATCTCAGTCATGTCAAGAAATGCTTTCCTGAACACTCTTTCTTCCTCCTTGAGATCAACTTCTTCATGGATTTCTCCTTCATCATGAGGAATTATTAATGGAGCTTCTGCTTCTTTAGGAGGTGAAATAGGTGGTGGAGATTGTGGAAATCTTGTTCTCCTTTGCTTTGGCTCCTTTTGAGACCCTTCTGCTTCCACCAATTTGCCTTCTCCTCGTTTGAGCTTGAGCCTTGTAAGAATATAAAAGTTTCAAACATTTAAAACATTATTTGCATAAACTCTAGAGAATAAACTCTAGCTCTGATACCAATGTGATCTGAAATGACTATATTATTTTTTTTGTGCTAAGTGTCTTTTCAGTTTAAAAACATGTGCATAATCAGTTCATTAGTTTGCATGAGGTTTAAGGTGTTTGTCCATGAATTGTATATGTTTTTTAGTGAATTAGAAGCATAAAACAAGCTTAAATAGCGCTGAACTACAGTGTAAAATAAATAAATAAGTCACCACATGAAATTTACACAATGGGCATGATGAAACAGTTCACCCGTCCTGGGCTACATCTACTGGTCCAACTCCCAATGGCATGTCCATCTTTCATTATGCTCAAAATTTTTCTATCACATGTAGTTACAGTGCTCTAATGGCTGTTTTATCTTTACCAATGGCTCCTGAATGCTCCAATTAGTAAAAAATGACTCTTCATTCACTCAGAATAGTCGAAAATTGGGCCCCCCTACATTTTTTCCTAATTTCACCTAGGAAAGCTCCACTAAAAGTGGAGAACTCCACTTAACTGGAGTTAAAATAGGATAGGATGCCAAAAATGGTGCGCCTGCTAACTTTTCGCCGAATCTGACTGCATAATAAATGTTTGCGGTTTGGGGGGGGGTTGGCCACATGCACACCCCCAAATCGCTACATAATCGTCAGAGGTTAGGCATAACCCACGTTATAAACTGCAGTTGAAAGGTTTGAAATGTGGGTTGAAGCTGGCAGGTTAATGCATTATCCATGTGGTTGGTTGTAGTTTGTTGTTTTCCATGTGATACAACCGTTGGGGACCGCTGACGAGCTGGGACTGCCGGCGGTTCCCAACCCCCAACTGTGAAACCATTAAACCATAACATAAACCTGCAACCTAATATGGTTAAGAAACTCTTGTAGCGCGGATGGTAATCAATTTTGCGTGCCCAGAGGAGGTCAGGGGGTCGAGCCCTGCTGCCTCCCATAAAATTTTGATATGTTGTTGCAGGGCCATGTGGCGGCCTCAGGGCTGGTCATGTGGCACCCTATGATTGGCTCCTCCAAGCCCTGTACCAAATAACATTGTGACACTTGTCAAACCATGATTGGCCCAGTGGAAAGGATTATTTTGAGGAATATTCCTTTTTTTTCTGACTGTACATCCACACACTTTGCTGACTGTGCATCCTAGTCAAACCTGGTCAAACTATCGCAATTTATCTGCTTGGCATTTTGATCAGAACGCGATATCTTCCTCATTCGACATCGGTTTTTAGAACCGTTCATGGAACCAGAATCAGGAAGACAAGATCTACGAAACTATCCCGGTTTCAACCCAATGCTGTAACTTTGAATTTTGAGAAAAAATTATGAACTCTTGATCAGTGCATGGGAAGTTGTCCCAAGACCTGTCAGGAAATCAGTGGTCGGATCTAGATGGATCTATAAGGTGAAGTAGGTGGTAGATGGAAGTGTGGAGAAGTACAAGGCTATATTTGTAGCTCGGGGATTCTCACAAGTTGAGGGAATTGACTATAAGGAGACTTTCGCACCGGTTGCGAGATACTCATCGATTATATATATCCTTGCACTCTCAATGCAGATGGGGTGGAAGATACATCAGATGGATGTGAAAACTGTGTTTCTAAATGGAGTTATTAAGGAAGAAGTGTACATAGAGCATCCAAAAGGTTTCGAGATCTTTGACAGTGAGTCGCATGTGTACCGAATCAAGAGAGCACTATATGGGATGAAGAAAGAACCTCGTTGTTAGGATGAATTCTAAACGAAAGTGTACGAAAGAAGCTCACTTTAGCTGTACATAATAAACAACCCTAACATCAAAGATGGCTGCCAATTTCTTTAGATCTGCAGTTAGTTGACCAAGATAAATGCTACAAAATCTAGATCTATGCAATAAAAGACATTAAGCAGTAAATAAAAACAAGAGTTGTTCCATGAATCCAATAGACAAGACAAGAATATTTTTAAATATTTTTTTGTATTTTTGACACCTGGGAAGGGAACATAGAAATATGTTACTAGTGCCACTCAATGGGATGGGTTCTTGTACGTCCTTAGCACTTCAGATGTAAGATCTCTCTCTCTTGATGGTGTAGAAAACCCAGACAAAAAATGGAACTCAAAGGGAGCCCACAAGAAAAATGGTAGCAAAATATGACAATGGTGGAGGATCAAAGTCAGACCAAAAGTATAGATCCAGAGTGATCTTTAGGCAACAAAAGGTAGTGAGTGAATGGAAAAAGCCTTCTATTTATAACAAAATATTGAGTTAGTCTAGATATTCTAGGTCCAACTTTTATGGATATTTTATTATATTTGTTGGAGGGAAAAAGAATTTGAATTTGGTCAAATCCCTTTATTTGTAAATAATAAATAAATAAATGATTTATTTATTATTTTAAGGATGTGGCTGAGTAATGATTAAATAAATAGTGATTTATTCAATTATTTATAAATGATTTAGTCAAATTTAACAAGGAATATTTTTAAATAAGGTTTAAATAATTATTCCTAGAAAATAATAAGATAAATAATGATTTATCTAATTAATTTTCCTGTTTTGGGTTAAATATGACCAGGAATATTAATTAAAATATTGTTTAACTAATTATTCCTTGAGGAAAATCAAACAAATTCCTCATGGGGTTTCCTGTTTAGACCATAAACAACTTAATAAATTAAGGATTACTAAGTTATTTTTCATAGTGAAAGCAATTTTACTTAGGGTAAAATTGGTCTTACATGGTGTACTTTGGTACATCTAATAGTAACAGGTTATATGACCAAAAATTGATGTAACACTCATGCTTGGTACACTTAGATTGGTAGCTATTTCACCAAGTTGGGCTTCACCAAAAGTGAAGCGGATGCGAACCTGTACCAGATTGTAGTTGATGGTAAGCTCTTGATTATCATACATTAAGTTGATGATATAATTTTGACAAGTGATGAGCACCTGATAACTGCTTGCAAGGGAGTTCGAAATGAAGGACATGGGACTCCTTCACTATTTCCTTGGTTTGGAAATATGGTAGCAAGATGGTGAGCT
The DNA here is from genome assembly GCA_034641835.2 of Pinus albicaulis. NCBI lineage: Eukaryota > Viridiplantae > Streptophyta > Pinopsida > Pinales > Pinaceae > Pinus > Pinus albicaulis. The sequence continues at coordinate 524,013,580 of CM076578.1, forward strand.
ATTTGTTTCTCAAGGCAAGTATGCCAAAGAGATTCTAAGTAAGTTTCACATGGAGAGTTGTAAACCCATGGAGACTCCTCTTCCAGGAAATTGGAGGAAATAAGATGCTACTTCGGGAGAAGTAGTGGATGCTACTGTTTACAGGCAGCTAGTGGGTTCACTAATGTACTTGGTGAACACCAGACCAAACATTTGCTACACAGTTAACCAGCTGAGTCAAGCTATGGTTAAGTTGACCAAGCTCTTTTGGAAGGTGGGGAAACATGTATTAAGATATCTCAGGGGCACTATAGAGTATGATTATGGTACATATGTACAGAGGGTGTGAAGTTTCAAGGCTTCACGGATGTAGATTTGGCAGGTAGTCCATCAGAAAGAAAGGGCACATCAGGAGGGATCCTCAACATAGGATCGACAATAGTTTCTTGGTACATCAGGAAGCAGTGATCTGTGGCACTTAGTTTAGCCGAGGAAGAATACATGGCAACAAGTCAGGCTACATGTAAGGCCATCTAGATGAGAAAGATCCTAGTTGGTTTGTTTGGTTCTCAGATGGATCTGACTGTGATACATTGTGATAACCAGAGTTGCATTAAAATCTCGGTTAATCCAGTATTCCATGATAGGTCCAAGCACATAGACATTCGATACCACCATCTTAGACATTGTGTTCATAGGTGCATTATCTTAATTCAGTACATTCCCAAGGAAGACCAGGATGCAGATATTATGAAAAAGGCGCTCGCTAGGAGAAAATTCAAATACCATAGAGGCAGGATCGGGGTGGCAGATAATCCCTTTCTTGTTGAGAGGGAGCATTGAAAAGTCAACAAGAAATGTGTGTCTAATTTATTTTTCCCTTAATTAAATTGGACAAAAAAATATAATCTTATCTCATAATCACTTGTAATAGTTAACTGAGTGTGATAAATTCAGTTAGCTCATGAATAACGAGTTGAGGGTGGTTGGTGAGGCATGCAGAGTGATTCTATTAGTTATGGAGTTAAATATTCAATTAGTGCATTAGTTTAATGCATGAGAAATCATTTAGCTAAATTTATTGAGTTAAAGTCAGTTAGACTAGTTGTAACTAATTGTTACACTAGTGAGAAGTCAAGTGAATTAAATCAAATTTAATTCACATGTAGTGATCTGCCATGCAACTGATGAGTTACTATTAATAGCTACATGCATGTCAGTTCCATTGGAGACCTAGTTGAGATAAAGGTTAAAGGGATGTTAACTATCAATTGTATCATTAGTAGGCTTCCCTCATGCAACAAGACATCCATTGGATTTCCCATGAACAGTGCGCAGTTTTGGAAGGATGAATTTCCTAAAGAATAGGGATTGCATTCCACATGAATTTCACAAGAAAGGCATGTTGATTAGAGGCAGGAAATTGGCTAATTGTTGGTTGATTTTATCTGGGTCAGTTTGAGACAGTTGTGAGAGTGCAGGAGACTCTTATGAGAAGAGTGCATTGTAATTGTTTCATGATTCTATGGTGAATATACAATAGAAGATAGAGGGGTTTTGAGCAGCAATCTTTCCTCGGGAAAATATATGTGTTTTAGTTTTATTTTCTTCTTTCTTTACTTGTTGTGATTGGCGATTGTGTTTATTTTCCGCAATTGATTTGTAGAAGGATTCAATATCTAGCTTTAGTACATTGCTTGATCGGATTGAATCCATTGATATACATATGTTTGCATAATTTCTAGAAGGCTATGATTCTCTTGTCAGGAACCTTGGGCATCAGTGTACTAAGTGAAAAGCACACTATATTGAAGTATTTTATGAAAGCGAATATGAAGGAGAGGAGCTAGAGTCAGATAAGGGAGAATAAAAAGGAATGGGGGAAGTGCACGAGGAGATCCATGAAGGAATTATTGATTCTCTTACATGGCTCTCAATATATCACACTCTTTGGGTCAGGGGCACCATACAAGAAAAAAAGGTGACCGTGCTTATTGATGGTGGGGCCTTCCACAACTTCATTGATGCAAAATTTGTGGCTAGAAGAGGATTGGAAACTGGAGAATTTAGAGGATTTACAATTTTGATTCCTCAGAAGAAGGAGAACAACCACATGTTGTGCACTAAAATAGTCTCTAATATGAGTCTAACAATGGGAAACTACATAGTTATATATAACTTCTTTGTTGAGAATTTTCCAAAACCCCATGTATTATTAGGAGTCCAATGGGTGTATACAATTGGGACTCATACAATTGGGACTCATACAATGAACTATCAAGGCTTGGAATTTGCATTTACAAGTCTAGGTGGTAACAAGGTAATGCTGAGAGGAATTCGTTCTTACCCACCCAAAGTTGTGAATTCCAATAAGATGGAGGAAGATATTCGACATGTGGATATCATATGGGTTGTGGAGTGTCAAATCATGGAGAAGCATTAAGGGAATTTTGAGGTAAAAAATGGGCCTCCTAAGGAAAATGTACAATCAAAATTCACTTTATGAGAACCAATCACATTTTAGGGGATGACATCATCCCTAATGGTTGAGGTGGCATTGTTTGAGTTAAAGGTACTTGTCACATTCTCAATGGAGGATAAAAACTCATGGTTAACCATGGTAGTGCTCTACGTACTTTTAAAGTCAAAATAAAGTATTCATAATAAATGTCATTTCAAACTTTTTGAATAAAAATATATTATTGTCATTTCATATTTCTTGAAAGAAACAATGCATATCCCTATACATTTATTATATTACATTATATTATATTATTTTTATATAGTGTATTAATTACATCTTATTATACAATTTAAATAATATAAATTTTAATTAATAGCATATAATATAATTAAGAATTTATAAATTTATATTTATATTTTATTTTAAGTTATGTAAGTACAAAGGACAAATGCATTAGTTGTTCAACGTCAAGGAATTTTTCTTGAAAATTTCATTCTTATTTATAGTCACACCAATACAATTTTTTTATTAATTTTATTTTGGTACATCTTTTGAATTGAATTTAACTATGGTTATATGGATTGTGGTGCAAAAAGTGAATTGCAAACTCATAAATATTATTTTATTGGTTTAACTATTATTTTATTATTTCCTTAGGAGGCCCATTTTAGACCTCAAAATTACCCTAATGAAACCAACATAACACCATCAAAAGTATCCCCTTGACATCATGTCATTGTTGCAAAAACACTAGAAGGTTTTTGGAGATATACCACCAGGATGACCACTGGATAGGGGATTTGAGCATGACATCGAACTAGAGGAAGGGGTCCAAGCTATCATCACTACCCCTTATCGAAATCCAAAAGAATATAAGGATGAGATAGAGAAAGAAATCTAGGAGTATTTGGAATTAGGACACATTCGACCAAGCTCATGCTCGTTTGCTTCATTTGTAGTATTGGTCAAGAAGAAGAATGGATCCCTAAGGATGTGCATAGAGTGTGGAGCGCTCAATAAGAAGACCATACAAAATCGATACCTTATCCATAGGATCGATGAGATGATGTATGAAATGAAAGGGACCAGGTGTTTCTCAAAGATTTTGGGAACAAGACATTCCAAAGACAACTTTTAGATGCCACTATGGACATTATGAGTTACTGGTGATGCCCTTTGGATTGACTAATGCCCCTGCCACATTTCATTCTTGTATGAACCATGTGTTCAACAAGAAGATACGTAGATTTGTGTTGGTATTCTTTGATGACATCCTGATTTACAATCAAACATGGGAGAAGCATCTACAACATTTGGATGAAGTTTTGGGAATACTAGAGGCACAACAATTCTATGCCAAAATCTCCAAATGTGAGTTTGGTATGACAATGATTTTATATATAGGTCACATAATCGGAGGCCAGGGCATCAAAGTGCACCAGGAGAAGATTGAATCCTTTCTCAATTGGCCCACTTCAAAAAATGTAACGTAATTAAGGAGCTTCTTAGGTAATTATACTTATTATAGGATATTTGTTAAGGGATATTAAAAAATGGCAGCACCACTGACTGATCTAGCTAAAAATGGAGCCTTTGCATGGACAAAGACAGCACATGAGGCACTTGAGCGACTGAAGAAAGTGATGAGATCATGCCTAGTTCTAGCCTTTCCTAATTTCTCTCAACCATTCTTGATGAAAATATGAATGATACATGCAAACTAAAAGGCGCTGCAAGCGGCTAAAGCCGAAACCATAAAATATGTGAAGCTGCATCAAAGGCTGTAATGAAGAGGTCATCCGGGCATGTGGGGGGCTACCTGAAGGGCCACCCCCTCATGAGGTTTGTAACATCTCACACACACCCTGGAATCATCAGTACAATCTGTTGCATCACTGAACCATCAAGTATACATATCTCGATCATGCCGTATGGAGCTGGAGCTGAGAAACAATCAAGTCAAAGGGAAATAAGGAGTCCATTTGCCTGATCCAAGGCACTGAATAAGAGTGGAAGCTGGAACCAAGGTACACCGCTCTCTAGACCTGTCTTCTGGAATGAATGAACTGATGTCGATAGAAGGAGGTCCACCATAGGTGAGGTAATAAGGGATCCTCAACTAAGGCACACAAAAAAATAGTAGAGTGACTGATAGAATGACACCAGGGATGATGATGGGGGGTACTGAGTAGCAGGTTGACGACTTCCCTTGTTAGAGCATGAAGGGCATGGATGACCTGGCAACAACTAACACAATATCAAAGGGGACACGAGGACAGTAGGAATGAAGGCCATAACGTGCGACACGAGAGAGGAACCAAGAAATGAAGGATGGAGGACTATAACGGGATACAAAGGGACTCGGGATAGACTCCATGGATGTGATGATGACTCAACTCAGATGCTCTAAACAAGGGTGACTCGATGATGCTGCCACACAGAAAAGGTCTAGTGGGGACCATAAAAACATGAGGACAAGATGGTTACTCATGAAGAAATTCGACACAAGCATGGTAAAGTATAGAGGCAAAGTGGTGCCCCAAGTACAAGTGTTGCAAGTGAAGAAATTTTATTTTGAGGAGTGGTGAAGTGACCATTCTTGGAAAAATGTGTCTTGGTGAAGTATCAATTCACAAAAAACTAACAGATACCCATTTTAGAGCTCGGTGAGATCTTTCCAACCGTATGGACAGTTTTTCAAATTGATCTATGGTTTGGCCGGAGTGGGCGAAAGAAAAAACTGGGGTTTCTCTTTTAACAAGGCATTTTCCCTCCAAATTCACTCATTTGTAAGTGTAGCTGTGGTGACTGTAGAGAGGAGAGAAGGCCCTAAATCTTACGATGATCGTTGCGGACAAACTGACCTTTGGAATTGAGATCCGTCAATTGCAGGTAAGAGGCCTAACCCTACTCTTTCATTTAAGGGGATCAAAATTTCAGTTTAGGCACCCAGAGCTCATGAATAGGCTAGATCGCCCTTTTTGGGGTCTGTTCTGTGACCTGGGTAGTAGGTACTGGGCATAAAACTGTGACCTGTCCCAGGAAATGACCTTAAAAGTGTGACCTGTCAGAGAAAGGGGGTTTCAGTGCTGTTTTTGGATGAGAGATGGCATTTTTATGGTTGAGGGGCATAGGTGCCCCCAAGCATGTTATGGTCATGCCAAAATGTATTTAGAAAGGGGGAATCTAAACACATTTTATGATTTGGTGCTCCATTTGTTTTCATTATGGTTATGCAGTTCGAGAAAGGGAATGGAGGATTACCAATCTCTTTTCGTATTGCATACATGAAGCAAATGGACTTAAGTTTATAGGTTGGCATACATGGTGTCACTATCCCAAAGGGAGGATTTGGAGATAATGAACTGGTGCTCTATTAGAAAACCCACAAGTTGGTCAACAACAATGTCTAGGGGACTGGGTTGCTGATGTAAGATGAAGGAATGATGAGGGGTATCATCCCTAGAGTGATATGAAGTGATATGGGACTATAGAGGTTCTTCTAAATGGGGAAGAATAATGGTAATAGAGTTGACATGACTAGATACACTAGGAGAGTTGTGGAGAATTGCTTCTCTTGGACTCTCAAATATGGGTGCCCCCTTACCTAAACATTGGGTTTCAATGTAATGGCCACAAGGTGTGTGTGGTTCGAATGTATGGGTTCGATGTAAGGGAGGATAGATAAAGTCAGGGGTGGTTATTGCTTCCATAATGTCGTCATCAGAATAGAAGATGGGGTGACTGGTGGAAGAAAAACCACTTGACGCGACAAAGCTACCTGACTCATCATCATGAGAAGAAAGGTTCACACGTGCATCATCATAAGGGGTGACAAAAAAACAAGTAGATGAAGGATCCACCGATGTTGAGCCCAAGGTGATCGTTGAAGGTGTTAGGTAAACTTGACTCGGGATAGAGTCAATGTTGACTAGGGTAAATAGTAATGGTTTTGGGGCACATGGTATTGTGCACCCATGGTTTTTAGCCCATGGTATTGCATGTAATGGAGCCTATAAAATGCTAGGAAGACTTCATTGTAAGGTAGGCCTGGAGGTGAGCGGCGAAGGTTCACTTGGCTGTGTAAGTAGCAGGAGTGATGCTAAATAATGGTTGTGAAGTTACGCGACACTATATGCTGTGGATAAAAGACAACTGGTCATGAAGAGGACACCAGTGGTCAAGGATGGAGTCAAAGAAACAGTGAAGAGGACAATGTTGCTGCAAGCGGAGGTTAGAGTCGGGGCAGAGGACGTCGATGGGGCAAGGGTCGAGGTTTCGGTAATCGTGGTGGTGGACACTTCAATGTAGGCGGTGAAAACTATGGCTATGATGGATAGGACCACCCTCTTCGTCAACAGTTTGAAGACACCAATACAGATATCCCTAACGTGTCACTCATTGAGGAAGCAATCATGACTCTTATGCAAGGATCAAATTGGTTGAGTCGATCTGGGTTATCTCGCTGCTAGAAGGTAGATATCCAAGTTTGAAGTGGTGTAGCTTATGCTACTCTTGAAATTTTTTCTCCATTTGATCATTCCACCTAGAATTGGCCGAGAGTAAGATGGAGGACTGGAACGTTCAGATTCGTGCCACAAAAATTGATGTAAGGACAGATTCATACAAATATGATGTCCTCTCTAGAGAGGACATCATGAATGTAGAGAATGGTCATACAAATAATAGCAATAGTGAAACAAAAAAAAATGATTATAATGGAGTTAATTATTACATGTAAATGGGCATACTGCTGTAAGACTTGGTATGGTATGCGTACCCCTGGGTAATCACTGGTAAAGTCTGGGTTAGATCTAAGTGATAGGGGGGATGTCAAGTTAACAATTACCTTGGGTAAAAATTTGAGGGGGGAAGAGCTAGAGTGAGCGGGGTTATCTCACTTAGCAATTTTGGATGGATTTAGTCAAGAAACCCCAAGTCAAGTTTAAGGGGGGAATTTTTAGGTAAAATTGACTCGGGATAGTCAGTCAATGTTGACTAGTGTAAATATTAGTGGTTTTGGGGCACATGGTATTGTGCACCCATGGTTTTCAGCCCATGGTATTGCATGTAATGGAGGCTATAAAAGGTTCAGAAGACTTCATTGTAAGGTAGGCCTGGAGGTGAACGGTGAAGGCTCACTTGGCCGTATTGGCCAGGGTTTTGGCCAATTTTAATGAAATTTTATTGGTTGGGTTTTGCCCTGGATTTGGGGTTTTCCCAGATAAACATCTGTGTTTATGTTAATGATTTGTTGCTGTCTTTTTATGTTTATTCATCTCAGTAAATTTGTTTATTATTTATGCCATAAATTATAACAGAAGGGAGGTCAGGCGAAACAGAAGGGGAAGTCCCAGGGGGGTCTTCCACCGTGGATCTCATATATGATGACAGGTAGTTGAAAGTGGCTGAAGGCTCTGTCATTTCGATATCCATAGGGGGAATGTTTATGGGAATGGATGTGTCCTCTGGTTCTGCTGAAGCAAAACGCGCAAATAAGGGAGCAGTGGACTCGTTGAACTTGGCCTCGAATTGACGAACCGCTTCTAAAGAGGAGTGATACTCTTTGAGGCGGGGACAGAGGTAAGTATAGTGGCCATGGAAATCACACAAAGCACAGGGGTGATTTGTGTGTAAAGTCTTGAGTTTCTTGGATAAATCAGGTAAAGTAAAGTGAACTTCTAGGATATTAGACTCAAGAAACACTTCGTTAACCATGGGCTTGAGACGAGGAAATTCAAGACAATTATGGGTGGCATGAAGGACAACATCACAAAAAGCACATGAAGGTGTATGCTTTGGAGGTTGAGGAGGAGCAGGGTTTGTCGGCGCAACCTTGTCTTTAGGTTCCTTCTTGTGAGCTTTTCCCCCTTCACCCGAAGCTTTCGCAACAAGAGGAGGTTCCTGTTGAGGTGGCTAAGGCATGGTAGCAGAGGGAGGGGTCATGGGGACTAGTTGAACCGGGGTCAAAGCAAGATAAGGTTTGGGCTGACCAGGAAAGATAGCGGTTGGGGGATCAATGTACCAGATTGGGATCCCTAGGGTCAACTTAGGAAGGGATAAGGTAGCCATAACATGTACCGAAAACACTCCAGGAGGGGGAGCTAGGAACAATATCTGACCAGAGGGGTAATGGCGCATGACAACTTCGAGATGGTTAAAGCTAGGAGGAACTGTGCCAGGAGGGTAGAGAGGCACATGAATACCAGCTACAGATGAATGGACTAGAGGAGGGGTTCCTAAAGGCTGAGTTGAAGTGCTAGGAGAAGGTTGCAGAGGGCAGGGCTGCTGACTAGCCGAAGCGAGCTGCTTGAGGGAAGCCCGTGACGATTGCATCATGTAAACATTCAACGAGCTGGGATAGAGGCAGGAGGAGGAAGACCAGGGAAAGAAACAAGAAGATAGGAGTCTTTGTAGAATCCAAGTGAGACACTGGTCAAAGGTTCGACGGTTTTCTTATTGGCCACCGAAGATATGATGGACTCAGGGGAGGTTTGAGACTTCTATTCGTAATATGTTAACTAGTAAATGGTGGCTATATTTTTGTTATGAGGAAAGGAAATATTGTGGTGAACCGCTGATGGGACAACAAACATCGCATAAGTGCAGCTACGACCCAATAGAATGTTGTAATCTAAGGGGACATCAATGACTTCTATGTCAACACAAGCAATCTTTCCCGCAAGAGTAATAGGAAAATTGCAGAACATGTCAATGGGATGGGAAGAGTGGCCACCCCGCGCTCGGAGGGTGCTAGTGGAAGGGGCCAACTTAGGTGATCCGAGTTGCTTCCAAACCGAAGCGAACATCACACAGGTGGATGCCCCCTCATCAATGATGCAATGAGAGACATTGGCATTCCGGATCTTGACGGGGATTTGGAAGGCGACGACAGCAGGAAGGGGAGGATGTTTTGACCGGTCAACATCGAAGACGATCAAACGATAATCTGAAGGATCCACAATGCCCATGGCAGTTAGTAGAGATTTTCGTTGTGAAGGGCACAACTGGAGGAGTTACAACGTTGATATGGCAGCAAGATATTGCACCAAATCATCTACTATACTATACGAATGGGAAACTTTTCCAAAAGCAACATTTCGGCGTAATGGTACTTTGGGGATCTTGGTATGAACCTCTGCCTTAGTTTGAGGGATCTGTAAAGGACCATTGGTTGTCGAAAGAGGCTCTGTGGAACTTGAAGAAGGGGGCTCGGGGGCAGACGTAGCGGGAGGCTTGTTGTACTGACGGGACTCAGTTTAAAGGTTGAGGTCAACGGTAATTGGTTGGTTAGAGTTCATCATGAGAATATGGTAATCAGAGGTACCAGATGGAGGAGGTTGAGTGGTCGCCTGACCTTCAGGTGGTTGGGTAGTCACAAATCCTTGCCAAGGGAAAGGATTGGTAAAAAAAACCGGCTGGATAGGTGGAGCATTGGGAGGAACCAAAGGGGAGACTTGCTGTCCTCACGATGCTGCTTGAGTCTCCCACATTTGACGCATCTGTGGGAAAAGTGGACAATCATGGGTGTAATGACCATAGACACCACAACAAGAACAAGGCTTATTCATGCAAACATGTCTGTCCTATTTGGGCTAAGTTCCCTGTAGTTGGTTAGCAGTGTTAGGTGCATTCCCTTGGGGATTAGGTCCTGGATTACCAGGGGCAGATTGATTTTGGGTGCCTTTCCTCTTATTTTTGGAAGTCAGAGGATTATTCGCGCCCTGCTGTGCATACACCTGCCCCTAGGGGGTGGTGACTGCTATTGCAGGGGTTGAGAAGACAAGGGAGGTGGGGGTGCTCATGCTAGAGGATTTGGAGCACTAGGTTGTGGATATAGATAATAAGGAGGTTGGGTAACATTGTGGTAAACAGGTTGGACAAAAGGAGGAGGCATGTCGTATCCTGCATACATGCTACTGAGAGGGGGAAAGTGCTGGAGGAGTTGCTCCCCCCCCCCCCTGAGGGAAACCATAATCCATGGGAGGATGAGCGTATGGATGAGAAAGGGTTCCAATGATACTGTCAGCAGCATGGGATGCCCCTGGTGCGTTGGCACCACCGCATCTAGGGAGATCAGGTAAGACAGTATAAACATAACCACACTGTGCGTAGATCAGGTCATATTTTAATGCAATCTGGAGAGCAGCTTCTTCGGTCTGAGGGAAATGAGATGCAACATCTTTGCTGATAGCAGGAAAAAGGGATATAAGGAACCAGTCCATGTAGACATGGTCTTCGAAGGTAGGGGCTCGACATAGGCTCTTTCTTCTTCGCCATTCCTGGACACGGTCAGATAGGTGGGTCGCGGATGATTGAAAAAAAGAGGTCAAAAGTTCGGTACCAATGTCATAACGAAGGGGAAGCTGGAATTAAGACAGAAAATCTCGAGCGAGAGTCCCAAAAGTAGTATGAGAGGAGGAGGCCTGGTCAACATACCACTTAGAAGCTTCTCCAGTAAGCGTACGTTGGAACAACTGAAGATGGACAAAGTCGTCGGTGATGGAATTAGACGAATACCACATGTGGAAAGATCGAACATGGTTTGTAGGATCTTCTCCAACAAGACCTTCAAAATTGGGGATGTCAGAAGGGAGCTTGGTTGGCATAGCAGGCCAACCAGTGTCATGGCATATGGGGTCATTGATCAGCTGGTTAAATCGGGAAGACTGAGGCTTGCCATATAAGGTAGCAAGGGAGCAGCCATAATAGTTCCTGTTGTGGTCCCACTAGTAGTATTCCCAACATTAGGGCCGGGGCTACCACCAGCGTTAGGTCTTGAACCAGACATGGTGAAGATGACAGGGGGAGAATCGGGGATGGAACCAGAAGGAGAACCCAATGAACCAAAAGAGGAGTCGGAATGAGGACTCGGTGGAGGACTAAATCGAATCCAACGCGGAGGAGTAAGTATTCCTAATGGAAAATGAGGATGAAGGCCAAGAAGTCTTTGGGAAAAACACCTTGGGGGTGCAATGATGAAAGAACAAACAAGGATCACAAAAGGAAGAGAGACCAAAAAGGGTAAGGAGGTGCAGGATCAAATGATTACAATGTCGAAACAAGGGTAGATAGGTGCAGGATCAATTGATTACAATGTTATAGTCTTTGCCTAGCGATGTTAACTAGGCACTTCTTCACTTAGGGTGTGTGTGTTAATTTTAATTGTTAAACCCATATGTTTGTAGAGAGAAAAAAAAAGTGTGTTATATAACTGTAAATAAATCTGCAAATAACAGTAAAGGAAACTAAATACAACATTAATAAATAGCTAAAGATTCATCAATCTAAACCCAAGGAGGCGGGCTTCTCAACAACTAGTCTATGGGTGGGAAAAAATATAATCAAAGCACACCAAAATAGCCAATGGATCTAAAGTTGTGAGGGACAATGATAAAAGGTCATATATGTTGGAAATAGGTGCAGAAAACAACAAAAAACCAAAGGGAAAAGTGATGCGAATGAGGTGGCGAAAGGCTACAACCTAGAGGGAAGCGGAGGGGACCCTAGAGGAGGTCCAAACAAAACTAAAAATAGGTGTTTTAGATGGATCAATAGGCAATCTAAAATGGATATGAAGGTACAGGATCAGATCTGAAAAATGGCTGAACACACTGAAATTTCATACGACCTGCTTCAGCTAAACACCTCCTAGAAAGGTGGAAGCGTACTGAAGCCCTAGGGGGCTAGGTTCCCACTTCGACGAGTAAAAAAGAGCAATTACATGTCCAAAATGGGTGGAGAAGGAGGATAGACAACCCTGAACAATATCCCAGACAAACCCAGAAAAATCTCAGAAAAATTCCCGCAAAAAGTTCAGGTCCCAGTTTCTGACCTGATTTCTGTAGAGGTCGCAGGTTTGGGGCTATTTTCTGTGTCCTGGAGGTTTAGGTCACAGGTTTTGGCCCAAAAAGTGTGACCTGCACTTTCGACACTCTTGGGAGTATATTTCAGAAAAAATTGTCATCTCAGCTGTGGCTGATACCTGTCGCCTGCCCAATAGGTCCGAAAACACATTAAAGTTAGAATTTTTACTGTTTTAGGGTTTTATAGGTTAAAAAAAACATCAATAAAAGCAAAAAAAGAAGCTAAAGAAAAATCCTAGGGTTTGAAGTAGCTAGTCATGCAGGGATTTGAAAAACAACAGAGGTCGTAATTGTAAACCCTTGTGGAGTCGCCAGTTGTTAGGATGAATTTTAATCGCAAGTGTACGAAAAAAGCTCACTTTAGCTGTGCATAACAAAGAGTCCCAACATCAAAGATGGCTTCCATTTTCTTTAGAACTGTAGTTAGTTGACCAAGATAAATGCTACAAAATCTAGATCTATGTAGTAAAAGACATTAAGCAGTAAATAAAAGCAAGAGTTGCTCCATGAATCCAATAGACAAGACAAAAATATTTTTAAAGATTTTTTTGTATTTTTCACAGCTGGGAAGGGAACATAGAAAGATGTTACCAACCCCCCTCAATGGGATGGGTTCTTGTACGTCCTCAACACTTCAGATCTAAGATCTCTCTCTCTCTTGATGGTGTAGAAAACCTAGACAAAAAATGGAACTCAAAGGGAGCCCACAAGAAAAATGGTAGCAAAATATGAAAATGATGGAGGATCAAAGTCAGACCAAAAGTATAGATCCAAAGTGATCTTTAGGCAACAAAAGGTAGTGAGTGAATGGAAAAACCCTTCTATTTATAACAAAATATTGAGTTAGTCTAGAGATTGGTGCATAATTAAAATATTGTTAACCAATTCTAGATCCAACTTTTATGGAATATTTTATTATATTTGTTTAAGGGAAAAATAATTTGAATTTGGTCAAATCCCTTTATTTGTAAATAATAAATAAATATTATTTATTATTTTAAGGATGTGGCTGAGTAATAATTAAATAAATAGTGATTTATTCAATTATTTATAAGTGATTTAGTCAAATTTAACAAGGAATATTATTTAAGGTTTAAATAATTATCACTAGAAAATAATAAGATAAATAGTGATTTATCTAATTAATTTTCCTATTTTGGGTTAAATATGACCAAATAATATTAATTAAACTGTTGTTTAACTAGTTATTCCTTGAGGAAAATCAAACAAATATGGATTTATTCAATATTTCCTCATGGGGTTTCCTGTTTAAACCATAAACAACTTAATAAATTAAGGATTACTAAGTTATTTTTCATAGTGAAAGCAATTTTACTTAGGGTAAAATTGGTCTTACATTGTGTACATTGGTCCATCTAATAGTAACAGGTTAGATGACCAAAAATTGGTGTAACACTCGTGCTTGGTACACTTAGATTGACAACTATTTCACTGGGTTGGATTTCACCAAAAGTGAAGCAAATGCGAACCTGTACCAGATTGCGGTTGATGGTAAGCTCTTGATTATCATACTTTATGTTGATGATATAATTTTGATAGGTGATGAGCACCTGATAACTTCTTACAAGGAGGATCTTGAAAGGGAGTTCGAAATGAAGGACATGGGACTCCTTCACTATTTCCTTGGTTTGGAAATATGGCAGCAAGATGGTGAGCTATTTGTTTCTCAAGGCAATTATGCCAAAGAGTTTCTAAGTAAGTTTCACATGGACAACTATAAACCCATGGAGACTCCTCTTCTAGGAAATTGGAGGAAAGAGGATGCTACTTAGGGAGAAGTAGTGGATGCTACTGTTTATAGGTAGCTAGAGGGTTCACTGATGTACTTGGTGAACACTAGACCAGACATTTGCTATGCAGTTAACCAGCTGAGTCAAGCTATGGTTAAGCCGACCAAGATATTTTGGAAGGCAGGGAAGCATGTATTGAGATATCTCAGGGGCACTACATAGTATGGATTATGGTACATACATACAGAGGGTGTGAAGCTTTAAGGCTTCATGGATGCATATTGGGTAGGTAGTCCATCACACAAAAAGAGCACATCAGGAGGGATCCTCAACATAGGATTGACAACAGTTTCCTGGTACATCAGGAAGCAGCGCTCTGTGGTACTCAGTTTATTCAAGGCATAATACATGGCAACAAGTGAGGCTGCATGTGAGGCCATCTAGATGAGAAAGATCCTGGTTGGTTTGTTTGGTTCTCAGATGGATCTGACGGTGATACATTGTGATAACTAGAGTTGCATTAAACTCTCGGTTAATCCAGTATTCCATGATAGGTCCAAGCACATAGACATTCGGTACCACCATCTCGGAGGTTGTGTTCAAAGGTGAATTATGTTAATTCAGTACATTCCCAAGGAAGAACAGGATGCAGATATTCTGATGAAGGCACTCGCTAGGATCAAATTCAAATACCATAGAGGCAGGATCAAGGTGGCAGATAATCCCTTTCTTGTTGAGAGGGAGTGTTGAAAAGTCAACAAGAAATGTATGTCTAATTTAATTTTCCCTTAATTAAATTGGACAATAAAATGTAATCTTATCTCATAATCACTTGTAATAGTTAACTGAGTATGATAAACTCAGTTAGCTCATGAATAACGAGTTGAGGGTGGTTAGTGAGGCATGTAGAGTGATTCTAATAGTTATGGAGTTAAAATTTCAGTTGGTGCATTAGTTTAATGCATGAGAAATCAATTAACTAAATTTATTGAGTTAAAGTCAGTCGGACTAGTTGTAACTGATTGTTGCACTAGTGAGAGGTCAAGTGAATTAAATCAAATTTAATTCACATGCAGTGATCTGCCATGAAAATGATGATTTAATATTAACAGCTGCATGCATGTTAGTTCCAGTGGCGACCCAGTTGAGACAAAGGTTAAAGGGATGTTAACTATCAATTGTATCATTAGTAAGCTTCCCTCATGCAACAAGACATCCATTGGATTTCCCATGAACAATGCGTAGTTTTGGAAGGCTGAATTTCCTAAAGAATAGGGATTGCATTCCACATGAATTGCGCAAGCAAGGCATGCTGATTAGAGGCAGGAAATTGGCTAAGTGTTGGTTGATTTTGTCCGGGTCAGTATGAGACAGTTGTGAGAGTGTAGGAGACTCTTGTGAGAAGAGTGCATTGTACTTGTTTCATGATTTCATGGTGAATATACAATAGAAGATAGAGGGGTTTTGAGAAGCAATCTTTCCCCGGGAAAATATATGTTTTGTACTTTTATTTTCTTCTTTCTTTACTTGTTGTGATTGGCGATTGTGTTTATTTTCCACAATTTATTTGTAGAAGGATTCAATATCTAGCTTTAGTACATTGCTTGATCTGATTGAATCCATTGATATACATATATTTGAATAATTTCTACAGAGGCTATGATTCTCTTGTTAGGAACCTTGGGCATCAATGTAATAAGTGAAAGGTACACTATATTAAAGTATTTTATGAAAGCCAATATGAAGGGGAGGAGTTAGAGTTAGATAAGGGAGAATAATAAGGAATGGGGGCAGTGCACGAGGAGACCCATGAAGGAATTATTGATTCTCTTACATGGATCTCAATATATCACACTCTTTTGGTCAGGGGCACCATACAAGGAAAAAAGGTGACCGTGATTATTGATGGTGGGGCCTCCCACAACTTCATTGATGCAAAATTTTTGGCTAGAAGAGGATTGGAAACTGGAGAATTTAGAGGATTTACAATTTTGATTCCTCGGAAAAAGGAGAAAAACAACATGTTGTGCACTAAAATAGTCCCTAATATGAGTCTAACAATGGGAAACTACATAGTTATATAGAACTTCTTTGTTGTGAATTGTCCAAAACCCCATGTATTATTAGGAGTCCAATGGGTGTGTACAATTGGGACTCATACAATGAACTATCAAGGCTTGGAATTTTCATTTAAAAGTCTAGGTGGTAAGAAGGTAATGCTGAGAGGAATTCATTCTTACCCACCCAAAGTTGTGAACTGCAATAAGATGGAGGTAGATATTCGACATGTGGATATCATATGGGTTGTGGAGTGTCAAATCATGGAGAAGAAACCAACATAACAACATCAAAAGCATCCCCCTGACATAATGTCATTGTTGCAAAAATACTGCAAGGTTTTTGGAGAAATACCACCAGGATGACCATTGGATAGGGGATTTGAGCACGTCATCGAACTATAGGAAGGGGTCCAAGCTGTCATCAGTACCCCTTATCGACATCCCAAAGCATATAAGGATGAGATAAAGAAAGAAATCCAGGAGTTGTTGGAATTAGGACACATTCGACCAAGCTCATGCTCGTTTGCTTCATTTGTAGTATTGGTCAAGAAGAAGAATGGCTCCCTAGGGATGTGCATAGAGTGTCGAGCACTACATAAGAAGACCATAGAAAATTGATACCCTATTCCTAGGATCGATGAGCTGATGGATGAACTGAAAGGGTCCAGGTGTTTCTCAAAGATTTTGGGAACAAGACATTCCAAAGTCAACTTTTAGATGCCACTATGGACATTATGAGTTATTGGTGATGCCCTTTGTATTGACCAATGCCCCTGCCACATTTCAGTCTTGTATGAACCATGTGTTTAACAAGTAGATACATAGATTTGTGTTGGTATTCTTTGACAACATCCTGATTTAGAATCGAACATGGGAGAAGCATCTGCAACATTTGGATGAGGTTTTGGGAATACTAGAGGCACAAACATTCTATGCCAAAATCTCCAAATGTGAGTTTGGTATGATAAAGATGTTATATCTAGGTCACATAATCGAAGGCCAGGGCATCAAAGTGCACCAGGAGAAGATTGAATCCTTTCTCAATTGGCCCACTTCCAAAAATGTAACATAATTATGGAGCTTCTTAGGTATTTATACTTATATAGGAGATTTTTTAAGGGATATTCACAACTGGCAGCACCATTGACTGATCTAGCTAAAAATGGGGCCTTTGCATGGACAGAGACAACACATGAGGCATTTGAGCGGCTGAAGAAAGTGATGAGATCATGTCTAGTTCTAGCCTTTCCTGACTTCTCTCAACCATTCGTGTTGGAATGTGATGCCTCTGGGGAAGGAATTGGGGTTGTTTTAAAACAAAATCATCATCCGATCACTTTTTAGAGTAGGAAGCTTAAGGATTATGAGAGTGCTTATTCCATCTATGACAAAGAAATGCTCGTAATTATGTATGCATTGGCCAAGTTTCAACCATATCTAGTGGGAAACAGGTTCAAGGCCAAAACTGATCATAATAGTCTCTGATACTTCCCGGATTAGAAGCGATTGAATGAGAGGAAACACAAATTGGTCAGCAAGGTCCATTCTTATGGCTTTGCTATTGAATACGTCAAAGGAAAAAACAATTCAGTAGTAGATGACTTATCTTGGAGACCAACTATCTTATTCCTCATGGACATTGTGGAGGACTATAATTCCCATATTTTAGTAGAATATTCGAAGAACCAGTCAGATTGTGAGATCCTTGATGGATAGTCACCAGAAAATAGGTATAGAGTTGTAAATGACATTATATATTATAAGGACCGAATCTATTTAGTACCATAGTCTCAACTGAAGATGAAGATCACACAAGCAACCCATGATTCTCCTCTGGTAGAACATCTAGAATTTTTGAAGACTTATAGGAACATTAGGGAGAGGTTCACATGTAAGGGTCTCAAGAGGGACATGATCAAATATGTATAGGAGTGCAGTACCTGTCAGAGAAATAAGGTTGAACACACACATCCAACAGGTTTGTTACAGTTTCTACCCATCCCACAACAAAATTGGGAGAGTGTTTCTATGGATTTCATTACAAGGATACCCTCATCCCAAGGCAAAGATTGTATCTTTGGGGTGGTAGATCGCCTCACTACATATGCCCACTTTTTCATAATTTCCTCCAAAATTTAGACATCTTAGATAGCAAAAATATTCTTCCAATGAGTATTCTGAATGCATGGTTTTCCAAAAACCATTATCAGCATCGATGATAGTAGGCTCATGGGAGAATTCTGGTAGGAGTTATTCAGGTTAGGAAGCACGAAGCTCACTCCTAGTACACGTTACCACCCGAAGATAGACAAAAGTAGTAAATAAATGGGTGGAAGGTTACTTATAGAACTATGCCATAGGGAAACAAAGAGCATGGACCAAGTGGTTGTATTTAGGAGAAAATTTCTATAACACTACTTATGACATGTCCATAGGGATATCATCCTTCCAAGAATTATATGGATATGCGGCATTGTCTTTTGTAGACACAAATTTTGGAGATAACAGGGCAACATTAGCGAAGGATTGGATCCAAGGATGTCAGGATATTCTTCGGGCACTCAAGGATAACCTATAGACAACACAAAATCAATAGAAGTTATATGCAGATCAACAGAGGATTGAAATTTTTTTTGAAGTGGGAAATGTAGTATACCTTTCCCTACAACCATACATACAATTTACATTAAAGCATTGGTATCATATGAATTGGAGCTTCGAGTAGAGAGAAAAATTCATAACATATTTCATGTTTCTTGTTTAAAGAAGGAGGTAGGGTAAAACATCAAATCATCATTGGATTTACCCCCATTAGATGAGGAGGGACATCTTCAACTAGTTCCAAAAGAAGTGTTGGAGGTTCAAGAAAAGAGACTTCAAAGCAGGACCATCTGAGAATATTTGGTGCAATGGAGATATTTTCCCACCGAAGGAGCTCCCTGGGAGGGAGAGCAGATATTTTAGCATCCAACATTGAAATAGCTTGAGGACAAGTAGTTTTTGGCAGGTGGGACTGTAATATCCCAAAACCAATTAACCCCAGTTGGACCTATATATATATATATATATATATATATATATATATATATATATATATATATATATATATATATATATATATATATATATATATATATATATATATATATATATATAAGGGATTTTAAGCACATGTTACAAGGGGGGACTTAAAGACCCAAATCCACTTGACCCTAGTTGAATTATATATATATATATATATATATATATATATATATATATATATATATATATATATATATATTGCCCCGGGTAATTATCCACCTGTACTTCCCAGGGTTTCTCTCTAGAAATCAAGATTTAAAAGGAGGAGAAGAAACAAGAGCACGACACATATTTGAAAATTTTCTCTTGGCATTAATTTGGAAGATTAGGTGAGATTTCAAGAAATAATGGTCTCAGGTGAGATATTTCAAGCTAGCTTCAGTGTGGTTGAGCCTCACCCTAGTCAACAAACCCAATTTCAGTGGTTCTCGAAATCACCCTAACTGGATCATTTTTTTTATTTTTTTTGGTCTGGGGTTTCACACGTCTATTGTTTCTAGTTGTGGATATTGTTCCTTTGGGTTTCTCTGCAGTGTTTATGAAAATTGGCTCGATTGATACCTTATAAATCACTCAACTATTATAACTTGTTGAAGGTTGATTCATATAAGGAATCATCATGCAGAATGGTTTGATCACATGTTGAATATATGTTTGGTGCCTCGTTGGAAGTTTGTAAGAAGATACTTCAGTGTTTATTCTCATGGTAGTAGGGCATGAGCTAGTTTGGGGGTACTGTGAGGTGATAATTGTTGCAATATCAACATTGTGAAGATTGTGGGAGACTTGCATTGGATCGATGCCCATAGAGCATTGAAGAGGGACCAAACACTTCAAATTTGAAAGTCACCTTGTTAATCGTGAAATTGTTTCTCTTTGCATATCCTTATGCACAAAAGATGATCTAGCCACGAGACTCCTATTGCAAACTCTAGCGAATTTCCTTAAGGAGAAGGCCAAAGACCGAAGGAAGTATCAGAGCATAGTAGGGGAGATTGTGAAATCCTACTTCGCGGACCATATCTCATGTGGTAGGTACTCATAGTGGCTTGCATTTAAATCAGATTCTTTTAAAAAACAATAGTACTGGAAAGTTATTGCAATGCCAAAATGTGATTTTTTAGGGCTATTTCAGGTGTTCGGTAAGAAGCATGGATATCCACAGTGGACGCAGGGATAATTTCCTTATTGTATGATTCAATTTATATGATCGGCACTACTACGTATGCTCTTAATTATAATCAAATCATCTGTCCTTTAATAAAATTCATATGGTACAACTGCATGTTTGAAAGTACCCAAACCAAGGTCAAAGTTTATGGTTGGTCATGTAATTAAATAATCGTATGTCATTGTCTCATTGCATGGCCCATTTGGTTTCGAAACGATTGTTTAAATATGCCTCATACAATGAAAACACTTTGAGTACTTGATTTTATGGTGTTCGTATTGAAAGGTTCATTAGGCTTATAATTTTGAAGTAGCCAACGTTATGAAGTGTTATCCTAACTTAGAAACATATTTCGATTGTATTTTTCAGATCAAAAATATATTTCAATTATATTTTGCCGTAGGAATCTTACAATGAACAAGAACCTTGCAATTATCATCTTCAAGCAGTTCAAGTAGTCCTAGGTTGAAAAAACAGATAATACCTCTTATCAACTTCCCCGATTATAATAACATAATTTTTGTAATTGTTATTAATTCATAATAATTGAATGCAACTGTTATTAATTCATTATGATTTACAAAATGATTAAAGTAATAAAAACACAATAGTTATTTTTTTTCAAATTTTCAATTTTTATAATGTAATATAATTGTTATTAAGTTATACTTGATTACAAAATAATAAATGATGATTAGTTTAAATGAAAACATTACAAAATAATAAACAATGATTAGTTTAAATGAAAAAATAATGAAATAAAAGTTGTTTGGATTATAAAAGTGATATTTATCAAATAAAATAAAATATTAAATTATAAATTAATTATAAATATTTACTAAAATTTAACATATATTAAAAAGTGTTTCTCCACTATGTTGTCAATTTGGTATGTTGATTAGTGATGACTTAAAGGATAATGGTGTGGGACATTCCACCCCACACACTTGATATCTATAGGTTCAGAGGTTGCATGTAATTTCATTGATGCAACATGTAATGAAAGGCGATAAAATTATACACCCTCCAAGCTCTTAATATTTAGTGCTTATATCATCTATTGCATTTTTTAAAATGCAATCATGATAGAGGAGGAGGAATCCCATGTGGAGGTGGGGAAATTCGGAATGTATGGAAATGGAAATTTTCATAGATTCAACATAGCTACTCTCTTCCAAAGTGGGTTTTTTCGGTTTATATTTGTGATAGTTTGGCTACATTGGAGGGATGTGGTAGGTGATTTTTTGTGGTGTTTTAAAAATAGATTCAGGCAAGATGATTTGAGTGAGTTCTAGTTTAGGTTAGACAACTCAACAGTGAGAATAAAGGCCCAAATTTTCAAGGTAATAAATCTGTATTGATTCACTCCTTCGGAAATGTTGAGGAGGTTGTCTATATAGCTAGAATTTTTGGGTTGGCGATCTCTTGTCTTGAAGAAGGCTTCTCATATTTGGGTTTCTGATTGAAACCAGACAAATAAAAAAAATTGTATTGGAATTGGCTTTTGAATAAATTTTAGAAGAGCATGTCTCTCTGGTCTCATCATTGGTTGTCTTTGGGAGGTAGATATAAACTCATCTAATCTGTTCTACAACAGATTTTAGTGTAGTGGATGTGCCTTTACACGTTTCCAATGAAGGTTATTAAGAGGATCAAGGAAATCATCACTCATTTCCCATGGTCAGGGGTGAGGGGGGATCACAAGTTTCATCTAGAGTGTTTGGATGTCATTTCTAGAGAAAAGGAGTCATGTGGCTGGGGTATACTGCACTTGAAGTTTTTTGGGTGGGATTTGTTAACCAAGAGTCTTTGGAGAGATTTAAATGGCAGGGTATTTGGAAAGATATCATAAAAGAAAAGTAACTGAAGGATTTCTCTCTTATGGAGTGGTACAGACGCGGGGTTGTTGTTATGATGAAGGGTTCACACATCTGGAATAGTTTTCTAAAAGTTAGGAGTTGGATATTTGAAAATTTGCAATGGTATTTCAGAATGGGGGACACAATTTTGATTGGGATCGACCCAATACTGGGGGAGTGAAATAACCATTTTCTTCCTTTTCGGGTACTTGATGCCTTGCATTCAAAGGGAATTTTCTTCCTTGCTCAGGCCTATGGGTGCGAGAATGATATAATTTCCTACCTGTCTTGGAAAAATGCAAAGAAGGTTGGATTATCTGGTTCCAATGTTGTTTTTGAAATCAATACATTACAAATTATGGTGGGCAAGTATTTTAATGAGGGGGTGTGATGATTCCTTATATTGGATAGGAACCCTTCATAATAAGAACATGGTGGTCTTGGAAATATATAAATACATTTCCTACAATTCTCATGGCTTGACAAATCAATGCTCATATAAGAGGGTCTAGAGTTGGAAAATTCCTTTAAAATTTATTATCTTTGGGTGGCTTGCGTGGAAAAATCACATTCTTACATGGGACAATATTTGTAAAAGAGGTATCAATGGTCCGAATTGGTGTATCTTCTATAGGGACTCACAGGAGTATGTCCATCATCTATTTTTACAATGTCATTTTACTACTGTGGTGTGGGTGAGGGTACTGGATATTTACAAGCTTCCTTCAATTCAAACTTTCCCCTCCTTAGAGACATGTTATCAATGGTGGTTCAACAGGTGAGGGAAATTCATATCTATCCCTATGTTCATCACTTAGGAAATTTTGCGTGGGAGGAATTCTATGATCTTTGAGGGTAGTCCTTTGAATATTTCACATACTTGTAACAACATTTACGCTTGGTTTGAGGTTGAGGTTCGGGAAATAAAATTTTATATGATGGCTAGGTTGTTAAAGAATTTCTTTCATGTGAGATTTCCCGCAATTGTTTTTTTACGGTGCCTCTCAATTAGGTGGATGTGGTTGTAGGGTTGTGTTGCTGATCAATTCACATGTTCAGATTCAATTTTTCTAGTTTGACGCGCGGGTGGGGTGCGGGGGGGGGGGTTACAAATAGAAGAGAAGAGACAGTCGCCCTATGAAGACTATTATATATGGCTAGGAAACAAAGTTTGTATCAGATTTCTGTCTACCTAGAATCCAGGACTATTACTTATTGGGTTGCTGGAAATGCAAAAAGTATTGTCCTAGTACTTGATAATCATGCCCCACAACCACCGATGTTACTCCCACTTTCTGGCTCAGGCCTGGGAGAGGTATGTCTTTTTCAAAGGTAACGGAAAGTGACATGATTTAGGTGAATACTTGATAGCACGCGTGTCAGCCTAGTGTCTATGAGTTGGATTTACATCCTTGGCTCGAAATCAACTCACAATTTTATTATGTTTAGGCCCTACAGGGTACAGACTACAGTGTTACCTAAATTCTTAATCTATTTTTTGTGATTTTGTGATTTGTAATTTCTATCTAGGTCCTGGAAAATTATTAAGGCGGATATAAACAAAAACAATAAATGTAATTTAATACATTACCAATGCAGTTATAAACGAACAATAAAGAAGTACACTATTAACTTCTTAATCTGCTTTTTTGGATTTGTATAAATTGAAGATTAAGAAAATCTATTAAAATGGTTATAATTAAATAATAATGTAACATAATCTACTAATCTTGGAATCAGGTTTTGGGTTCATTTTTATCTGAATTTATCTACATTTGTATTCAATCTGGAATTAGTTATTTTATTTTAGAAGAAAAAGAAACTCACCTGGTCATCTAGAATATGGAGAAGAGTTGAGTTAAGTTGGATTATTCTCCTTTTTTCTTCGAGGGAGTTAAGTTGAATTTGATTATTTTCTTCTCTTCTTCCACCATACCTAATGCAAAGGAGTAACTCCATTTTCTCCACTCAAAATTAAATAACATCGAAAAGTTATATGATCAATACAGGAATCGTAACCATTGCATCAAACCCAATTGAAAAAGGAAGATGATGAATTAAATAGAACTAGTAAATCCAGGGGAAGGGGAAAGTTATAAAGGAAAAACGTACACAGGGCAGATTTTAATGGGCAATTTGACTTCTAAATTCTCGCAAGGCTGACATGGATGTCCAATCCGTGTGCCTTGGGTCGTTTGAACTCTGGGGACATAGATCTGATATTGAACCAGAATACAGATGAAACCCCGAATTAAAAATATTCCAAGTCAATTTACTGACTCAGATACTGCATCTTTCTCTGCCTCCAAGCCTCCAATAAGAAAAGAAATAGCTATATATACAAAATATACCTCAAATTTTGATGGGTCTTCTGGATCCAATTGTTGTCCAGATGCGCAGATGCACATTCTCTCCGTCCATTGCTTTGGCGGGTTCGAACCCTGAGGCCATACATCTCATATCGAACCCAGGACCATGTGTTACAAAGCCAATTGTGGTTCACCATGGCAGTAGACCGAGTCCCATTTATGGTTCCAGGCGTGGAGTGATGCCCAATTGATCATCTTGTTTTAGATCAACATGCAGGCATATTCTCAGTAGCACACAATGAAATGTACCTTGAACATCAAAGCAACTGAACCAAATGAAAGAGCGCGGCCCAGTCCTCTCCTCCCTTTTTAATTCGAGAAACGTATACCAATCAAATTAGGTTTTCTGTTTGTCCCAATCCTTTGTCTTTTACTTGCAAGATGCACACAGCGTGTTCGAACCTAATCAAACTAGCGGGTGTGAATCCAATCAAACCAAATCAAAGATCTCATCTCCTTCCTTTCAAGATGCGAGCCGCTTCGAACCCAATCAAACCAAATGGAAAAGCCCATTCTCCTTCTGTTTAATTTGACATAGATATAACAATCAAATTAGGTTTTACGCTGAAAGACTGTGTACGGTAGATGAATGGTAAAATTTATCTTTATATATTTAAATTTAATATTGAACTTTATATATATATATATAATAGAAAAAAAGGTGTTAGAAAAAATAAGTATAAAAAATATGAGTATAAAATTTTATTAAATAAAAAATTTAGTTTAATAATAAATATAAATTAATATATATATATATATATATATATATATATATATATATATATATATATATATATATATATATATATATATATATATATATGAAATTTAAAGAAATAAAATAAGTGTTTATTAATTATATATATTTTGAAAAAATTCATATAAGTATATTTAAAGCATGGAGAATTCTCATAAATTAAAAGTCAAAGAAACCTTTATTATAACAAAATAATTTGAAATTGTTATTATGATTGTACTCAAGACATGTATAGATGAAGTTTTTTTATATTCAATTTTGTTAATGGTATAAAGATGATAATTTTTATATATTGATTTAAGTTAATGATGTGGAGTTATATATATATATAAATATATAGTATAGAGTTGTATTTATTTTAGATAATTAAGATGAATATTATATTTTCATCATCAAGCTTCAATTCCCTTAAATGATATGTTGAATTTCTATCAAAAGAATGTACTTCTATAAAGAGAAAAGCACAAATGAACAATTTTTTAATCCACAATATATATATGTTAATAATTGTACTGCATATCATTGTTCTTGATTTTATTACACAAGCATATATTCAAAATAAATACAAAAATTCAAACTAAATGCAAAATGCTAAAAACAATCAACAAATAAAAGATTCAAATAATCTATATCACCTATCACTAAGCCATAATAGGTTTCCCATTGTTAAAAAAGTATACAGATAATTTTTATTAGGAAACCTATATTATATCTCAAACAAAAACATATAAATATTAAAATTTCTTCCTTAATGTACTTGAACATGTATTTCTCACCTCTTATTTTAATAAAAAATCACTCCCTTTACAATTCTCAAACTTCTATTTAAAAATCATATATAATTGTATATATTTATTTAAAAAAATAACATAAAATAATAAAAATAAATTTCTAGTTAAAAATCATATATAATTATATATATTTATTTAAAAAAATAACATAAAATAAGCAGAAAATTAATCTTTGATTATATTTCTTTATTTAAAAAAATAATAAAAATAATGTACAAGAAAATTCATCTCACGAGTACTTTTAGTAGCAACCCAACAACATTCATTCAAAGGAAAGCGCGTCGAAAGCCGAAGCGTCCGTCCACTGCAATTAAATGTTATACAACACACTATTTCTTTTATTGACGTCAGAAATCCAGTTGAACTCAAAGATTCTCTAATTCTGACACAACATATGATTCAGCATAACTAGAATCATAACCACTGGCCAGTTATGACTAAAATTAAACACCAAATCATTTTAAATAAGTCAATGATTATAAAGAGAATTTATACCAAAGCTTGGGATGAAAATTATAAGTATAGATTCTCTGGGATAAAAATCTTAGATGATCCTCCAGAAAGTAGCTTAAGTGGTTCTCGTGGGCTCCACTAATCAAAAAGCTTAAGTGGTTCTCGTGGGCTCCACTAATCAAAAGCATCGACTATGTATTATTTCCCAGTCACGGGACTAGAGTGACCGGTTTTCTCGTGAGCTTTCCAGTAAAAAGCCTTCACTGTGTAAATATTCTCTTTTATAGTCCTTGTGGGCTCGCTGTATCTAAAGGCATCCACTTTGTAGTACACACACTCACATGCTAGAGTCTGGATGAAGGAGATGTCACTTTAGTGTTACCCCAAAACAATGATTCCTAATGCCATTTTCAATTTTTATGTTCAAAGTGTTTAGTTAATTTTCATATTAAATTATACATGTTTATGTTGGCTATGGAGTTTGTTTTCTAGACCTAGAAATATGTCTGAATTTGTCTATGAAGACGTCATAATGAATAGTGATGTATTATAACATTTTTCTGTTATAAGTATTGTGTTGATACTATTTAAGGGTATATATTGTTTTTAATAATAATTTTATTTTTTAAAAATAAATAAAGTTTTTATGAAAATATAAATATTTAAATTTAAATGGAAAAAAATGTATTTAAAAACCATAATTCTAAAATTATTTTAATTTTATAATATAAAAAATAAAATAATAATTATTATAACAATAACCAATTATATTCAAATAAATTAATTAAAATTAAAATATCAATTATTATAATAATAACAAACTACATTAAAATAAATTAATATAAATTTATTTAAAATTATTTATGATTTATGATATAAAAAATAAATTAATAATTATTATAATAATAACAAATTATATTAAAATAAATTAATTAAAATTAAAATATTAATTATTATAATACTAACAAACTATTTTAAAATAACTTAAAATAAATATATTTATAATTTATAATAAAAAAATAAATAAATTTATTAAAATAAATTAATTAAAACTAAAATATTAATTATTAAAATAATAACAAACAATATATAAATTTATTTTAGTTGAAGTTTTTAAAGTAGTACTCCAAAGTTAGGTGATATGAATAGATTTAGTTTTTGAAATTAATTAGCAATTATCATGTGTGAATGTTTGTTGTAATTGTATTATCTAATAAATAAATATTTATATACATCAATCATTTCAATTAGTGAATATAAAAGATTTAAAATTGCATATTTACTTTAAAAACGAGAATGCATATGTTAAAATGATGATTTATGAACAAGACTCTAGCTTTTTAAAATGAGATCCTAAAACATGAAGACCATTATCAACTTATAGATTACTTACCTAGATCTACAACCTACTTAGCACTTAATATGATTAATAAGAGATTACATTACTTGTTGGTTGCTAGTTAATTTTAATATGGATAATAAGAGATTACATTACTTGTTGGTTGCTAGTTAATTTTTAATGTTTATTGCCTTACTGCTTGTCTAGTTGTACCAATCACTTATAATGTATTGCAAGTGTTGATATAAACCCATCTTTCAATTATACAAAAGTTAAAGAGTTATATGAATATTTTGGTTTATGTATTGAATACGAGTCTTTTTAAGGTTATCTTCATAAATTCATATGGGTTAGGCTAATTGTAACCTTTAACAAGTAGATACTATTTTTATATAAGAATGGCCGAAAATACTTTTAAATATTTCCCATAAAGATGACCATATGAAATCAGTATTATGTACCTTTATTTTTATAATATGTAATTTTTTTTTTGGAAAAAAAAGAAAATTATTAAATCTTACACAAAATCAATATAATCTATCCTACCTATTTGAAATTATTTATTAAATTCTATCTCATAATATATTAATTATTTTAAACCTACATTTCTATCCTATTTAGCTTTAATTATTTTAGGAAAAAAAAAACCTAAATGTAGAAAATAATTTAACTGACTTGAATTTTCTCTTTTTCTTCCGCCTTATTAGGTATGCACATCAACACCGACTCCTTTTAGTAAGCTGTTTCACAGAATCGACATAATTTACCCTGTGCAACGACTCCTTTCCACCTATCAAAATTAATTAACATTAAAAAGCGATTTGACTATGGAAGAATCTCAAATATTGCATCATACCCCATGAAAAAATAAAAGATCAGTAAATAAAGAAAATACAAGTAAATAAACAGATCTACCGAATAGCAACAAAGCATACCCGCGTATTTTTTTTTTACGGCCCTTGTAACGTGGATGCCTAATGAGTTTGCTTCATGCATCTGCAATTTGGGCGGGATCTAACTCTGAGGAGATACATCTCATATCAAACTTCGTTTGATATTAAACCTTATTGCGTAACCTTGTATTGTTTTTTCTTCGGTTGTTGGCTGAGGAGGAGGAAAACTATGAAAACTATTACAAAGAATCAATCAATCTAATTTACCAGAATATATTCATTTATATCCTACCCTAAGTTAATTATTAAAAAAAGAAAGAAACCTAAGAAGAAACAACTGTGTTGGATATTTTTTTTTCTTCCGCCATATTTGAGACAATCATCCATTGGTAACAAAGAAAGAAACCTAAGAAGAAACAACTGTGGTGGATATTTTTTTTTCTTCCGCCATATTTGAGACAATCATCCATTGGTAACTATTTCGTTTGCTCCTGCCAAAAATAAATGGCATCCGAATTCGCTCTCATCAATGGATGAATCACAAATATTGCATCAAATTCAACGAAAAAGGAGAAGACGAGGAAATGAGAGTTCTGCCGCATCCTCAAGTTAAAAAAGAAAAGATAAAGGAAGACAACACATACCATAGATTTTGATGATTTTGATGGGTTCGCTCTGATCAATGCATGAATTACAAATATTGCATCAAATTCAACGAAAAATGAGAAGACGAGGAAACAGAGGGTTCTGCCAAATCCTTGGGTTAAAAATAAAAGATAGGAAGACAACACATACCATAGATTTTGATGGGTTTTTTTGAGCTTTATTTGATTACTGCAAAGTTCAGATGAATGTTTAACCTCTATGTTCCAGTTGGACAATTTGAGCACAAAGTTTTAACTCGAACAATAAAGAATGTGTTAATTATATTAAACTGTATAAAACTACATTAAAAAAAAATGTATTAATTCCGCAACCTCAAATGAGGAAACAAAAAGGCAATACGTATCATATTAAATTCCAGACAAAACTAGATTAAAAAATGTATCTATCCGCAACCTCAAATGAGAAATAAAAAGTTATCTGCATTTTGATGGGCACTTCGGATTCGCCGATTGCACGACTCGTCTAAACGGCCATAAATCACACCTGAAGAACATAAATCACATATAAATCAAGAACTCATTTCCTTTCTTTTTTCCATGCCTCTCTGCTCATCTCTCTCTCACACTCTGCACAAACACAACCCAAGAAGCCACCGTACGTAGACCCACAACACATACATACGCAGGGCAAAGACAAAGAGAAGCTACCGTACGCAGACCCCAAACACACAGACATACACAGAGGGACACAAAGACATAAAAAGAGACGGAGAAAACACAACGCGAAAGAGCGCTCCAGACCGCCATGGAGAGAGAGAATGCAGAGAATACATAGATGTTGAATGTCAATGCGGCAATCAATTTATAGATACAATACCGTGCTGCACCTCGGATTCTATGATGTCCCTCGGCTAGTCATGTGACCGTTAATGATAAAAAAATATCACTTCTATTTTTGAATAAAAGCACAAAAGCACTCATCCAATGCATCGACTATAAAGATTTCATTCAATTCAATTTTCTCGTCCAATATGGAAGTATGACGGTTGATTCGCAAGAATTTCAAGACTATATCTCCATCTTCTTGGCGGAAAATCGATTCCTATAAAGTGGTGTCTGAGGGTGGAATTTTATTAAATGTTATTTATATTATTTTCTTTTATGTAAACTAATTATTATTTTTTAAATAATAATAATTTAAATTAAATACTTAGTGTCAATTTATTTAAATTAAATATATATTTATATTGTGTTTTTGTTAATCGAATATAATAACAATAATTTGTAAAATTAAAACAAAACTCTATTGGAGAAGATTGAATCCTTTATCAGTTGGCCCACTTCCAAAAATGTAACATAATTAAGGAGCTTCTTAGGTATTTATACTTATATAGGAGATTTTTTAAGGGATATTCACAACTGGCAGCACCACTCACTGATCTAGCTGAAAATGGGGCCTTTGCATGGACAGAGACAACACATGAGGCATTTGAGCGGCTGAAGAAAGTGATGAGATCATGTCTAGTTCTAGCCTTTCCTGACTTCTCTCAACCATTCGTGTTGGAATGTGATGCCTCTGGGGAAGGAATTGGGGTTGTTTTAAAACAAAATCATCATCCGATCACTTTTTAGAGTAGGAAGCTTAATGATTATGAGATTGCTTATTCCATCTATGACAAAGAAATGCTCGTAATTATGTATGCATTGGCCAAGTTTCAACCATATATAGTGGGAAACAGGTTCAAGGCCAAAACTGATCATAATAGTCTCTGATACTTCCTGGATTAGAAGCGATTGAATGAGAGGAAACACAAATTGGTCAGCAAGGTCCATTCTTATGACTTTGATATTGAATACGTCAAAGGAAAAAACAATTCAGTAGTAGATGACTTATCTGGGAGACCAACTATCTTATTCCTCATGGACATTGTGGAGAACTATAATTCCCATATTTTAGTAGAATATTCGAAGAACCAGTCAGATTGTGAGATCCTTGATGGATAGTCACCAGAAAATAGGTATAGTGTTGTAAATGACATTATATATTATAAGGACCGAATCTATTTAGTACCATAGTCTCAACTGAAGATGAAGATCATACAAGCAACCCATGATTCTCCTCTGGTAGAACATCTAGAATTTTTGAAGACTTATAGGAACATTAGGGAGAGGTTCACATGTAAGGGTCTCAAGAGGGACATGATCAAATATGTATAGGAGTGCAGTACCTGTCAGAGCAATAAGGTTGAACACACACACCCAACAGGTTTGTTACAGTTTCTACCCATCCCACAACAAAAGTGGGAGAGTGTTTCTATGGATTTCATTACAGGGATACCCTCATCCCAAGGAAAAGATTGTATCTTTGGGGTGGTAGATCGCCTCACTACATATGCCCACTTCTTCAGAATTTCCTCCAAAATTTAGACATCTTAGATAGCAAAAGTATTCTTCCAAGGAGTATTTTGACTGCATGGTTTTCCAAAAACCATTATCAGCATTGATGATAGTAGGCTCATGGGAACATTCTGGTAGGAGTTATTCAGGTTAGGAAGCACGAAGCTCACTCCTAGTACAAGTTACCACCCGAAGATAGACAAAAGCAGTAAATAAATGGGTGGAAGGTTACTTACAGAACTATGTCATAGGGAAACAAAGAGCATGGACCAAGTGGTTGTATTTAGGAGAAAATTTCTATAACACTACTTATGACATGTCCATAGGGATATCATCCTTCCAAGAATTATATGGATATGCGGCATTGTCTTTTGTAGACACAAATTTTGGAGATAACAGGGCAACATTAGCCAAGGATTGGATCCAAGGATGTCAGGATATTATTCGGGCACTCAAGGATAACCTATAGACAACACAAAATCAATAGAAGTTATATGCAGATCAACAGAGGATTGAAATTTTTTTTGAAGTGGAAAATGTAGTATACCTTTGCCTACAACCATACATACAATTTACATTAAAGCATTGGTATCGTATGAATTGGAGCTTCGAGTAGAGAGAAAAATTCATAACATATTTTATGTTTCTTGTCTAAAGAAGGAGGTAGGGTAAAACATCAAATCATCATTGGATTTACCCCCATTAGATGAGGAGGGACATCTTCAACTAGTTCCAAAAGAAGTGTTGGAGGTTCAAGAAAAGAGACTTCAAAGCAGGACCATCTGAGAATATTTGGTGCAATGGAGATATTTGCCCACCGAAGGAGCTCCCTCGGAGGGAGAGCAGATATTTTAGCATCCAACATTGAAATAGCTTGAAGATAGGTAGTTTTTGGCAGGTGGGACTGTAATATCCCAAAACCAATTAACCCCAGTTGGACCTATATATATATATATAAGGGGATTTTAAG
Source organism: Pinus albicaulis (assembly GCA_034641835.2). Taxonomy (NCBI): domain Eukaryota; kingdom Viridiplantae; phylum Streptophyta; class Pinopsida; order Pinales; family Pinaceae; genus Pinus; species Pinus albicaulis. The sequence continues at coordinate 524,046,388 of CM076578.1, forward strand.
CACATGTTACAAGGGGGACTGTAATATCCCAAATCCAATTGACCCTAGTTGGACTTATATATATATATATATATATTGGCCCTGGGTAATTATCCACCCAGGGTAATTTCCCATGGCTTCTCTCTAGAAATAAAGATTTAAAAGGAGGAGAAGAAACAAGAGCACGACACATATTTGAAAATTTTCTCTTGGCATTAATTTGGAAGATTAGGTGAGATTTCAAGAAATAATGGTCTGAGGTGAGATATTTCAAGCTAGCTTCAGTGTGGTTGAGCCTCACCCTAGTCAACAAACCCAATTTCGGTGGTTCTCGAAATCACCCTAACTGGATCATTTTTTTTTTTTTTTTTGGTCTGGGGTTTCACACGTCTATTGTTTCTAGTTGTGGATATTGTTCCTTTGGGTTTCTCTGCAGTGTTTATGAAAATTGGCTCGATTGATACCTTATAAATCACTGAACTATTATAACTTGTTGAAGGTTGATTCATATAAGGAATCATCATGCAGAATGGTTTGATCACATGTTGAATATATGTTTGGTGCCTCGTTGGAAGTTTGTAAGAAGGTACTTCATTGTTTATTCTCATAGTAGTAGGGCATGAGCTAGTTTGGGGGTACTGTGAGGTGATAATTGTTGCAATATCAACATTGTGAAGATTGTGGGAGACTTGCATCGGATCGATGCCCATAGAGCATTGAAGAGGGACCAAACACTTCAAATCTGAAAGTCACCTTGTTAATCGTGAAATTGTTGCTCTTTGCATATCCTTATGCACAAAATATGATCTAGCCATGAGACTCCTATTGCAAACTCTAGCGAATTTCCTTAAGGAGAAGGCCAAACACCGAAGGAAGTATCAAAGCATAGTAGGGGAGATTGTGAAATCCTACTTCGCGGACCATATCTCATGTGGTAGGTACTCATAGTGGCTTGCATTTAAATCACATTCTTTTAAAAAAAAATAGTACTGGAAAGTTATTGCAATGCCAAAATGTGATTTTTTAGGGCTATTTCAGGTGTTCGGTAAGAAGCATGGATATCCACAGTGGACGCAGGGATAATTTCCTTATTGTATGATTCAATTTATATGATTGGCGCTACTACGTATGCTCTTAATTATAATCAAATCATGTGTCCTTTAATAAAATTCATATGGCGCAACTGCATGTTTGAAAGTACCCAAACCAAGGTCAAAGTTTATGGTTGGTCATGTAATTAAATAATCGTATGTCATTGTCTCATTGCATGTCCCATTTGGTTTCGAAACGGTTGTTTAAATATGCCTCATAAAATGAAAACACTTTGAGTACTTGATTTTATGGTGTTCGTATTGTAAGGTTCATTAGGCTTATAATTTTGAAGTAGCCAACGTTATGAAGTGTTATACTAACTTAGAAACATATTTCGATTGTATTTTTCCGATCAAATATATATTTCAATTATATTTTTCCGTAGGAATCTTACAATGAACAAGAACCTTGCAATTATCATCTTCAAGCAGTTCAAGCAGTCCTAGGTTGAAAAAACAGATAATACCTCTTATCAACTTCCCCGATTATAATAACATAATTTTTTGTAAAATTGTTACTTAATTCTACATAATAATTGAATAAAAACATTATTAATTCATTATGATTTCTAAAATAATTAAAGTAATAAAAACACAATAATTGTTATTTTTTTTTCAAATTTCAATTTTTATATAATGTAATATAATTGTTATTAAGTTATACTTGATTACAAAATAATAAATGATGATTAGTTTAAATGAAAACATTACAAAATAATAAACAATGATTAGTTTAAATGAAAAAATAATGAAATAAAAGTTGTTTGGATTATAAAAATTGATTTTTATCAAATAAAATAAAATATTAAATTATAAATTAATTATAAATATTTACTAAAATTTAACATATATTAAAAAGTGTTTCTCCACTATGTTGTCAATTTGGTATGTTGATTAGTGATGACTTAAAGGATAATGGTGTGGGACATTCCACCCCACACACTTGATATCTATAAGTTCAGAGGTTGCATGTAATTTCATTGATGCAACATGTAATGAAAGAAGATAAAATTAAACACCCTCCAAGCTCTTAATATTTAGTGCTTATATCATCTATTGCATTTTTTAAAATGAAATCATGATAGAGGAGGAGGCATCCCATGTGGAGGTGGGGAAAGTCGGAATGTATGGAAATGGAAATTTTCATAGATTCAACATAACTACTCTCTTCCAAAGTGGGTTTTTTTGGTTTATATTTGTGATAGTTTGGCTACATTGGAGGGATGTGGGAGGTGATTTTTTGTGGTGTTTTAAAAATAGATTCAGGCAAGATGATTTGAGTGAGTTCTAGTTTAGGTTAGACAACTCAACAGTGGGAATAAAGGACCAAATTTTCAAGGTAATAAATCTGTATTGATTCACTCCTTCGGAAATGTTGAGGAGGTTGTCTATATAGCTAGAATTTTTGGGTTGATGATCTCTTGTCTTGAAGAAGGCTTCTCATATTTGGGTTTCTGATTGAAACCAGACAAATAAAAAAAATTGTATTGGAATTGGCTTTTGAATAAATTTACAGAAACTTATCTGGTCTCATCGTGGTTGTCTTTCGGAGGTGAATATAAACTCATCTAATGCGTTTCTGAGATTTTAGTGCAGTGGATGTGCCTTTACACGTTTCCAATGAAGGTTATTGAGATCAGGCAAATCATCACTCATTTCCATAGTGGGAGGTTAGGGGGATCTGAAGTTTCATCTAGAGTGTTTGGTTGTCATTTCTAGAGGAAAGGAGTTATGTGGCTGGGGTATACTGCACTTGAAGTTTTTTGGGAGGGATTTATTAACCAAGAGTCTTTGGAGAGATTTAAATGGCAGGGTATTTGGAAAGATATCATAAAAGAAAAGTAACTGAAGGATTTCTCTCTCATGGAGTGGTACAGACGCGGGGTTGTTGTTATGATGAAGGGTTCACACATCTGGAATAGTTTTCTAAAAGTTAGGAGTTGGATATTTGAAAATTTGCAATGGTATTTCAGAATGGGGGACACAATTTTGATTGGGATCGACCAAATCTTGGGGGTGTGAAATAATATTTTCTTCCTTTTCGAATTGTGATGCCTTGCATTAAGAGGGCATTCTTCCTTGCTCAAACCCTCACAGATTGTAAAGAATGATATAATTCCTACTGTCTTGGAAAATGCAAAGGTTGGATTATACGGATTTAATGTTACTTGAAATCAATAAAACACAAGTGCTAATTTGGGCAAGTATTTAATGAGGGTGTGAAGATGATTCCTTATATTAGATAGGAACCCTTCGTAATAAGAACATGGTGGTCTCGGAAATATATAAATACATTTCCTACAATTCTCATGGCTTGACAAATCATTGCTCATATAAGAGGGCATAGAGTTGGAAAATTCCTTTAAAAGTTATTATCTTTGGGTGGCTTGTGTGGAAAAATCACATTCTTACATGGGACAATATTTTTAAAAGAGGTATCAATGGTTCGAACTGGTGTATCTTCTATAGGGACTCACAGGAGGATGTCCATCATCTATTTTTACAATGTCATTTTACTACTGTGGTGTGGGTGAGGGTACTGGATATTTACAAGCTTCCTTCAATTCAAACTTTCCCCTCCTTAGATACATGTTATCAATGGTGGTTCAACAGGTGAGGGAAATTCATATCTATCCCTATGTTCATCACTTAGGAAATTTGGCGTGTGAGGAATTCTATGATCTTTGAGGGTATTCCTTTGAATATTTCACATACTTGTAACAACATTTAGGCTTGGTTTGAGGTTGAGGTTCGGGAAATAAAATTTTATATGACGGCTAGGTTGCTAAAGAATTTCTTTCATGTGAGATTTCCCGCAATTGTTTTTTTACGCTGCCTCTCAATTAGGTGGATGTGGTTGTAGGGTTGTGTTGCTGATCAATTCACATGTTCAGATTCAATTTTTCTAGTTTGACGCGCGGGTGGGGTGCCGGGGGGGGGGGGTTACAAATAGAAGAGAAGAGACACTCGCCCTATGAAGACTATTATATATGGCTAGGAAACAAAGTTTGTAGTTTCTATCTACCTAGAATCTGAGGACTATTACTTATTGGGTTCTTTGGAAATGCAAAAAATGTGTCTGACAGTAAGTGCTTGGTTCATATTGAGAAATTTAAAGAAATGTTTTTACGAGGTGTCTCTTTTGCTAAAGCATGTATACCAGGGAGTTAAATAACATGGCATATGGGATGTCAAGGAGTTGGATGCGACTCTGGGGTTCTTCTACTATAACCTTAGATATGATGGTGGGGTGTGGGATGAAGATTGCATGATGCCACTATGTTGATCACTCTTTGAATGAGGATGGTCGAATCACCTGTTTTCATTTTTGGGTCTCTATATATAATGGATGCATAGTTCTCTCTTATAGGATGTATATGAACCTTAATTTGTCTATGGTAGGGTCTTTAGGAATGTAGAATTATTATATGCTAGATGTTGTTGTACATGTGTATATCTTTTTTGTTGGGACTAAAATATTTTGTCTTGGTATAATGAACATATTAATTTTGTTTTTTTTGTTGAGACTCAAGTATTTAGCCTACATATGATGAATTTTTGTTGAGACTAAAATATTTAGTTTGCATATGATGAACATATTGAAAATATATTTACTATTTTTTTCATATTAATTAAATTACCATCATTTTTTATTTTCTCTCTAAATAAATAAAGCCTTGAAATCCATGCCATCATGTCCCTTGAGATAAGGAAATTTTATATTTAACCCTGATTAACACATGTATTCAATTTTAATTAAAATATAAATCATAAACTTACACAAAATCTTGTACATTGTGTTGATTGAAGTGGTGTTAGGTGATGCATGACATCGTGTGACTCATCCTCATGGTGGCAGATTGGGTGGAAGTTATCATTAGTGGTGTATTGACGAGAAGGTGAAACTTCTCTCTGAAATATGGTAGGTGCATTACATAATCCAAAGGGAAGTACCCTATAGGCATATGTTCCCCACAGACATGTAAAAGTGGGTCGCGGATGATTCCTGGACACGGTCAGATAGGTGGGTCGCGGATGATTGAAAAAAAGAGGTCAAAAGTTCGGTACCAATGTCATAACGAAGGGGAAGCTGGAATTAAGACAGAAAATCTCGAGCGAGAGTCCCAAAAGTAGTATGAGAGGAGGAGGCCTGGTCAACATACCACTTAGAAGCTTCTCCAGTAAGCGTACGTTGGAACAACCGAAGATGGACAAAGTCGTCGGTGATGGAATTAGACGAATACCACATGTGGAAAGATCGAACATGGTTTGTAGGATCTTCTCCAACAAGACCTTCAAAATTGGGGATGTCAGAAGGGAGCTTGGTTGGCATAGCAGGCCAACCAGCGTCATGGCATATGGGGTCATTGATCAGCTGGTTAAATCGGGAAGACTGAGGCTTGCCATATAAGGTAGCAAGGGAGCAGCCATAATAGTTCCTGTTGTGGTCCCACCCTCAAAGTATGCAAATCATCTATCTCATTATATATTATATAGGTAATTGTTATACGTCATTATACATTATATATGTAATTATTATACATATAATTGAAGTAGTTTTTAGTGGGACTTTGGGTTGGTGTGAATCTAGTGAAAAAATTGAAATAAAATCTTGATTTTTTGTTATTTAAACTAATTTTCACCTAAAAAAAAACGCAAACATTTAAATTGTGCAAGTTACCTATCAAATTTCTATTTTCAATACATTTTTGTCAAATTTTAAAGAAATTAGAGTAGAAAATCCAACCAAAAATCTTGATTTTTGTTACTTCACACGAACTGTTTCACCTACCCTAATTTAAAGTGACTGTGACAAGTTGCTGTCTCGTCTAGAGCGGACTCGAGACAAAGATTAACCACAAAAAGAATCGGGATGGATTTTGCTTTTCAAGAGGAGAATCAAGGACCAACTCGATCTCCAGGATAATCGGATTCAGCTATTGCCGACGAGCCCTAGTTACTGTATTATATCTTGCAACTCTAGAATCCGGGCATTCTATGATTATCAACTAATAGGTGGCAGGAACAGATGGAGTTTTCTTCATTCAACGTGCAAGGACCCCACGTTGGAACTGACTCATCCTAGTACTTGATAATCATGCCCCACAACCACCGATGTTACTCCCACTTTCTGGCTCAGGCCTGGGAGAGGTATGTCTTTTTCAAAGGTAACGGAAAGTGACATGATTCCAAGTGGATACTTGTTGTATGGCAGTATCGACCTAGTGTCTATGATTTGGATTTACATCCTTATTAAATCAACTCACAATTATGTTATGTTTAGGCCTACGAGACCATGGACTAAGGTGTTTACCTAAATTCTTAATCTATTTTTTGTGATTTTGTGATTTGTAATTTCTATCTAGGTCGTGGAAAATTATTAAGGCGGTTATAAACAAAAACAATAAATGTAATTTAATACATTATCAATGCAGTTATAAACGAACAATAAAGAAGTACACTATTAACTTCTTAATCTGACTTTTGTGATTTGATAACTAAGATTAAGAAAACTATTAAAATGGTTATAATTAAATAATAAATGTAACATAATCTACTAATTCAGAATCAGGTTTTGGGTTCATTTTTATCTGAATTTATCTACATTCATGTTCTATCTGGAATTAGTTATTTTATTTTAGAAGAAAAAGAAACTCACTTGGTCATCTAGAATATGGAGAAGAGTTGAGTTAAGTTGGATTATTCTCCTTTTTTCTTCGAGGGAGTTAAGCTGAATTGGATTATTTTCTTCTCTTCTTCCACCATACCTAATGCAAAGGAGTAACTCCATTTTCTCCACTCAAAATTAAATAACATCGAAAAGTTATATGATCAAGACAGGAATCGTAACCATTGCATCAAACCCAATTGAAAAAGGAAGATGATGAATTAAATAGAACTAGTAGATCCAGGGGAAGGGGAAAGTTATAAAGGAAAAACGTACACAGGGTAGATTTTAATGGGCAATTTGACTTCTAAATTCTCGCAAGGCTGACATGGATGTCTAATCCGTGTGCCTTGGGTCGTTTGAACTCTGGGGACATAGATCTGATATTGAACCAGAATACAGATGAAACCTCGAATTAAAAATATTCCAAGTCAATTTACTGACTCAGATACTGCATCTTTCTCTGGCTCCAAGCCTCCAATAAGAAAAATAGCTATATATACAAATATACCTCAAGTGCAGTGGCTCTTACCTGGATCCAATTGTTGTCCGAGATGCGAGATGCACATTCTCTCGGAGTCCATTGCTTTTGGCGAGTTCGAACCACTGAGGCCATACATCATCGAACCCGGACCATGTGTTCTAAAACCAAGGTGTGGTTCTACATCGCGTGGGCCAGGAGTCCCTTTTATGGTTTCAGGCGTGGAGTCTTTGCAATTGATCATCTTGTTTCGGATCAACATGCGGGCATATTCTCGGTAGCACACAATGAAATGTACCTCGAACATCAAAGCAACCGAACCAAATGAAAGAGCGCGGCCCAGTCCTCTCCTCCCTTTTTAATTCGAGAAACGTATACCAATCAAATTAGGTTTTCTGTTTGTCCCAGTCCTTTGTCTTTTACTTGCAAGATGCACACAGCGAGTTCGAACCTAATCAAACTAGCAGGTGTGAATCCAATCAAACCAAATCAAAGATCTCATCTCCTTCCTTTCAAGATGCGAGCCGCTTCGAACCCAATCAAACCAAATGGAAAAGCCCATTCTCCTTAATTAATTGCTTGTAAGATATAACAATCAAATTAGTTTTAATTTGAAAAGAGCGTATGTGAGTAGATAGATAGTAAGAATTATGCCTTACATATATTTAAATTTAATATTAGAGATTTATATATATATATATAATAGAAAAAGGTGTTAGAAAAAATAAGTAAAAAATATGGTATAAAATTTTATTAAATAAAAAATTTAGTTTAATAATAAATATAAATTAATATATATATATATATATATATATATATATATATATATATATATGAAATTTAAAGAAATAAAATAAGTGTGTAAGACCCCCAAAGTATGTGTTGAAAACTTCAAAGTTAGACATTGAACTTAAATCTAAGGAGTGGACCCCAAAGGATGAATGAATTGTGAATGTGATTTAATATTCAATTTGAAGAAATGAATAAAGTACTGGTATGCATGTTGACCAAAAATGAGATTTGAGATCACTTGCTAAATCCATGAGGATGGATAAGGCAACTATTCCCCACAATCCTTCAAAAAATCCTTGGAAGGAATTAATGCTGATTTAGATTTTGAGGAAGAACCTAAATTTCCCCAATGATGAGGAAAGTAGTTGGGAAGAGGTAAAAAAAAGCTGGAAAAGCTAAGGGAAAGCATAAAGAAGCTTTAAAGAATCCCAAAAATGGGAAGCCTAGGCAAACAGGAAGAAAAGCATCCTGCTATTCTGGACATAGAATTAGAAACAGGCTTTGGGGAACTATTAGCTTAAATAAGCTGCTCCTAAACAGATCAAGAGGTTTTTGATCTATGGTGGAGGTGGTCTCAGCTTGGGGGTGAGTTCTGGGAGAGAAATAGAACTCTACGGTTGGGAGGTTGGTCTTCTGCATGAGTGGTATGTATTTAAAATCACACAATAGTTATTTTATACGGTATGAATTGGCTATATAACTTACTACTTTATATTAAAGGTAGAAAATACTACATGTTGAATTAATGATGGTATAAATTTTATTTGTAACTTTAATCTGCTTTAATAAGTAAAAGAGGAACAGTAGGAATGGGGTTTTCAACCCATATGACAGAGAAAGAAGAAAATATGGGAGTCTGAGATGTTCTTGCTTTTAACAGAAGTACTGGCAGAAGCAAATCTTCCACCTTCTGTATAGTAGTAAGAACCAGAGCCCAAGATAGCATCCACTAGAATGTCTAAACCCAATTTGGGGTCTAAATCTGGAGATGGTGTATAAAAGGGGGAGTCAAGAAACATAACTAGAAAATCTTAAGTTATTATTAGAATGGAAAACTTCAGATGATGCTCAGAAAAACAATTATAGAATTAAATATCAACCGAAATCCAGAATTTGCAACCCTAAACCGCCTTACACCATACACCTGTCTTCATCGCCATAACTGGCATGGGGATGAGTAACTCGGCGGAGTGGGCAGTATTAAAGTCAGAGGTAGGTGAAGTACTACGTCTCAGTTAATAACCATCACCTCGGACCAGTAAATAGCGTAGTTCAAACGATCAAGTCACGTGAAGAAATCCGAGGTGGCACCGCCTGTAACCAGGGCGTACACCCGACTTAAATATCCAAGGATCAGATCAAATCAATACACGCAGTGCTCAACGATGCCTCGAAATATCGAGCAGAGTTCAGAACAAAATATATAAAAATCTCTATGGTTACAAAGCGAAATAACTACGGTGTGAAATTATGGTTCTATAGTAATTAATTTCGATTAAATACGATTGCGTTCATTTGACTCGTCCTCATAACCATATATTACATACATAAACCCATAGTGTTAAACTTGGAAATCGTAGTGCGTTATGCATATGTCAAATTTTAAGTCACTACCAATATTAAGGCCTATGGGAGCCTTTGAAGGAGTGCTTCGAGGCTTATAAATCGAAATATATATATATTGTGAACTACATATATGCAAGTTCTATGGGAAGGGCATTTAACCTGTGTGGGAAATTTTGTTCACGAGACATAAAGTAGGGATATATAAATGTGTAATGTATATATAATATATATATGGCCACACTCCTGTGTAGAGTTGGGGAAAGACGATTTAACCAATACATACTAGGGTGAAAACTGGAATTTTTTGTTTGTTTGTTTGTTGGTGTGGTGATAGAGGTACATGAAAAATGGTATCAGATCCCAAGTTATAAAACTGGGCTGTTATGATTATGCTCACTGAATTCTGAATGTTATTTTTAAATGAATAGTGCAGAGATTGTTTTTTTTCAATATTACTGATCAATATTCTGATTGTATACAGTGGTGCTACAATGGCTGAAGGTGGAGAAATTTATGTGGATCTGCGGGATGAGTTTGGTTCACCAAATCCCAATGCCCCGGTAATGGCTATGTTGCACAGGTTGCAACGAGAATTGGCTGAATTGAAGAGCCAGAATGACATACTGTCATCAGCCAGTAAGGAGCAAGAAAAACTCATCAGAGGACTCACTTCCCGGAATAGCCAAGAAGGCGAAGGTTCCGGAAAGAGGAAGATGGATGAATCTGATGATGATGATGCTGGTAGACATCAATCTAAACAGAAAAGAGAATTGTAGGGGGAATTCAGAAAGATCAAACCTCCTTCCTATGATGGGGAGAAGGAGGAAGATACTAAAGCTTGGTTGCTGAACATGATTAAGTATTTCCAAGTTTATGAGTATGAGAGCAATCTGAAAGCCAGATTAGCTATTTACCAGCTACAAGGTAAAGCTACCTTTTGGTGGGAAGAGACAAAAATGGTGCATGCCCTTGATGAAAAGACTGTTACTTGGGAGGATTTCCAGGCTAACTTCAAAAATCGTTATTTGAATGAGCGATATTATGATGATAAAGAAAAAGAATTTCATGAACTTAGACTAGGACAGCTCACTATTCATGAGTTTGTTACTAAGTTTACCAACCTGTTGAGATATGTACCCTACATTAGGGAAGAAAAGGCAAAAGTACAAAGGTTTCTGAACTGTTTGCCTACAGTATACAAAGAGAAAATTGAATTTGACAATCCAAAAACAATGGACGAAGCTGTTAGAAAAGCCCGATTATGCTATCAGCAGTTTAAAGGAAAGACTGAACAAGGAAAAAGCTGGTTAAACAAGGGGGAGTTTAAAGGAAAAAGACAGAAACCAGCCTATTTAAATAATTTTGGCAGAGATCATCTGCGAAAGAAGTTTAACAAGCCCAAGGAGAGCCAAACTGCTCAATCCCAGGTGGCTTCAAAACAAATAGAGGGGGAAAATAAAAAGGAAGGAACAGTCAGAATGAAGGAACCTTTGAAATGTTGGGGCTGTGGAGAACCCCATATGATGAGGGATTGCCCCCATCGAAATATTCACATGATAAACAGAGAGCGAGAGGCAACAACAGTAAATGACATAGCCAGAAATATACCAACTATCAGTGCAGCCTTGGAAAATCGGCAAGCGGAACATCAAGCAACTATGCTGGAAATGGAGGGTAAGATTTCTGACCTACTTGTTACTGTTTTGATTGATCCAGGTGCTTCTTTAAGTTACATTAGTCCTGGAATTGTAGAAAAATGTAAAATCAGACCTGAAAAATTTCAGCAGTCATGGTTGGTACAGCTGGCCACTGGGACTAAGAGAAAAGTAACCCATAAGTTGCCCAAAAAAACAATTCAATTAAATGGTTTTGCAACAGAAGTGACTCTGAACATACTGCCGTTAGGATCCTATGACTTGCTGATAGGAATGGATTGGCTGGAAAAGCAGAAAGCTCTCATGAATTGTTGGGATAAAACCCTGCATTGTGTGGATGAAGAGGGGAAACCTTTTACTTTGAAAGGAAAACCAAAATCCATTTCAGTAAGACAAATATCAGCCTTACAATTAAAACGAACAGCTAGAAAAGGATACCAAGTTTATGCAGTGCATGTAGAAGAAGTAGAACCGAAAACTGGAGAAGATTTGTTGAATGAGTTGCCGGTGGTAAGAGAATTTAAGGAAGTTTTTCCGGATGAGATTCCTCATCTACCCCCTAAAAGAGAAATTGATTTTTCCATAGATTTGGTGCCGGGAGCCACACCTGTTTCCCGAGCTCCCTACATAATGAGCCTCTTGAACTGATGGAGCTGAAGATGCAATTGCAAGAATTATTAGACAAAGGTTACATTAGACCAAGTGTGTCTCCTTGGGGAGCACCAGTCTTATTCGTGAAAAAGAAAGATGGAACTTTCAGGATGTGCATTGATTATCGTCAACTAAACAAGTTGACCATTAAAAATAGATATCCGCTCACTAGAATTGATGATCTTTTTGACCAAGTGAGAGGGGCCTCAGTGTTTTCGAAGATTGACTTAAGAACTGGATATCACCAGCTCAGAATCAAGGAAGAAGACATCAGCAAAACAACTTTTCGAACCCGGTATGGACACTACGAATTTGTGGTTTTACCTTTTGGATTGACAAATGCCCCGCCACATTTATGTGTCTGATGAACAGTGTGTTAAATAAGTATCTGGATAAATTTGTTCTTGTGTTCATAGATGATATCTTAGTCTACTCCAAAAATGAAGATGAACATCAAGAACACTTGAGAATAGTATTGCAGACCTTAAAAGAAAACCAGTTATATGCCAAGTTGAGCAAATGTGAATTTTATAAAGATAAAATTCAATATCTGGGTCATATTATATCTGAAAAAGGCCTTGCAGTTGATCCTGAAAAGATAAAAGCCATTAAAGAATGGCCATTCCCAACTGATGTTTCAGCAGTAAGGTCATTCATGGGGATGGCAGGCTACTATCGCAGATTTGTGGAGAGATTTTCTGCTATAGCACATCCCATCACGTCACTGCAGAGGAAGGGAGTTAAGTTCTTATGGACTGAAAAATGTCAAGTCAGTTTCGAGCAATTAAAACAAAGACTTACATCAACCCCTATACTGAAGATTGCAGATCCTGATAAGGAATTTGTGGTGTGTACTGATGCTTGCAGAGAGGGATTGGGAGGAGTCATGTTGCAGGAAAAATCCGTTATTGCCTATGAATCTCGAAAGCTGAAAATACATGAACAGAATTATAGTGCCTACGATCTGGAATTAGCAGCTGTTATCCATGCTTTGAAGATGTGGCGACACTATCTCCTTGGAAAAAAATTTATTTTAATGACTGACCACATTAGTCTCAAGTACTTCTTTTCCCAAACTGATCTGAATGCAAGGCAAGCCAGATGGTTGTCCTTTTTAAGTGAATTTGACATGGACATTAAACATATCAAGGGAAAAGAGAATAAAGTTGCTGATGCATTAAGCAGGAATGCATGTCAGACTATAAACCTCCTTGGGAGTAGTGCGCAGATCGAAGTAGAAGAATTGGTGAGAAAAACAGCAAATCAAGACCCAAACTATGAAACACTCTTGGTGAAACTGCAGAAAAAGGAGGAAACTGATTTCACTCAAAACCAACAAGGGCTGCTATATTATAAAAACAGGTTGTATATTCCAAATGTAGAGTCCTTAAAAAGAGAAATTCTGGATGAATATCACAAACAACCATATGCAGGACATCCAGGATATCAAAAACTGTTAACAGCCCTGAAAAAGAAATTGTTCTGGCCAGGGATGAAGAAAGATGTGGCGGAATATTTAAGTAAGTGCATGGAATGTCAGCTGGTTAAAGTTGAACATCAACATCCAGCAGGTTTGTTGAATCCTTTGCCAATAGCAGAATGGAAATGGGACACAGTTTCCATGGACTTCATAACAGGGTTACCCAAAACCAAGTATCAACATGATTCTGTGATGGTAGTAGTAGACACTCTCACAAAATCTGCCCACTTTATACCAGTAAAATCCACTTTTGGGACAGCTCAAGTAGCGAATGTGTTTCTGAAGGAAGTAGTAAGGCTTCATGGCGTTCCAAAAGTAATTGTATCAGACCGAGACGCCAAGTTTACAGCAGCATTTTGGAAAGGATTGTTTGGAGGGATGGGTACTAAGTTGAATTTTAGTACTGCCTATCACCCTTAGACCGATGGGGAAACAGAAAGGACTAATCAAATTTTGGAGGATATGCTGAGAATGTATGTGATGGACAGACCATCAAAGTGGGAGGAGTATTTTCACTTAGCTGAATTTGCTTATAACAACAGCTACCAATCCTCAATCAAAATGAGTTCGTTTGAGGCACTGTACGGAAGGAAGTGTCGTACTCCTTTGAGCTGGAGTCAACCCGAGGATAAACTAATGTTGGGACCTGATGCGTTACAAGAGATGGAGAGAATTGTAAAACAGATACAAAGAAACATTCAGGCAGCACAAGATCGACAGAAAATCTATGCTGATAAGAAGAGAGTGCATCGCAAGTTCAAAGTGGGAGATCATGTGTATTTGCGTATTAAACCCAAAAAGAGCACACTTTATGCTAGAAGTTGTGCCAAATTGGCCCCCAGATACTGTGGTCCTTTTGAAGTCTTAGAAAGGGTGGGACTAGTGGCTTACAAACTAGCCTTACCACCCCATGTTAGAGTTCATGATGTGTTTCATGTTTCATTATTAAAAAGATATGTGCATGATGCTTCTCACATATTTGATTGGAATGTTGTACAGGTGGAACCAGAAGGGGAATTTCTGCCAGAACCGCTTCAAATATTGGAGCGGGAAGAAATTGAATTGCGAAACAGAACAATAGCCAGAGTAAAAGTGCAGTGGAAACACTTTACTGCTAAAGAAGCTACTTGGGAAAGAGAAGCTGAAATGATGGAGAGATATCCATTTTTGTTTAAGAAAAGAACTCTAGTAGTTAAATAATAACACCGAGGACGGTGTTTATTTTTAGAGGGGGAATATGTAGCACTGGTGTATTTGAAAACTTCAAAGTTGAACGTGAACTTAAATCCTAGGGGAGTGGACCCCGGACCCGAAAGGATGAATGAATTGTGAATGTGATTTAATATTCAATTTGAAGAAATGAATAAAATCTTGGTATATGTTGACCAAAAATGAAAATTGAGATCACTTGCTAAGTCATGAGGATGGATAAGGCAACAATTATTCCCCTAAAATCCTTGAAATCCTTGGAAGGAATTAATGCTAATTTAGATTTTGAGGAGAAAATCTAAATTTCCCCAATGATGAGGAAAGTAGTTGGGAAGAGAGTAGCAGAATTTGAAGGATTGGGGAAAAGCATAAAAACGGCTTTAAAGAATGCAGGTGGGAAGCCTGGGCAAACGGAAAGAAAAACATCTGCTATTACGGGCGTAGAATTAGAAACGAGGCTTTGGGGAACTATTAGCTTGTCAGTGCCTGCTCCTAAACAGATCAGAGGTTGATCTGTGGTGGAGGTGGTCTCAGCTCGGGGGTGAGTTCTCGGAGAGAAATAGAACTCTACGGTTGGGAGGTTGTTCTATTGCATGATTGGTATGTGTTTAAACCACCTATGGATTTTATTTTCTACAGTATGAATTGGCTACATATAATTAACTACCTTATATTAGAAGTGAAAATATTGCATGCTGGATAATGATAGTATAAATTTTATTTGTAACTTTAATCTGCTTCAATAAGTAAGAGAGGAATAGTAGGAATGGGTTTTTCAACCCATATGACAGAGAAAGGAGAAATTATTGGAGTCTGTGATGTTCTTGCTTTTAACAGAAGTAACTGGCAGAAGAAAATCTTCCACCTTCTGTATGGTAGCAAGAACAAGAGCCCAAGATAGTATCCACCAGAATGTCTAAACCCAATTTGGGTCTAAATCTGGAGATGCTGTACAAAGGGGGATTCAAGAAACATAATTAGAAAAACTTAAGTAATTATTACAATGGAAAACTCCAGATGATGCTCAGAAAAACAATTATAGAATTAAATATCAACGAAATCCGAAATTTGCAGCCTAAGCACGCCCTACCTTTTTGTCTTCATCGCCATAGCGCGCCAGGGATGAGTAACTCGGCGGGTGGCGGTATTAAAGTCGGAGAGTAGGTGAAGTACTACGTCTCGATTAATAACCATCGCCCACCGGACCGATGCATCAGCGTAGTTCAAACAATCAAATCACGTGAAGGAAATCAAGGTGGCCTTGCTGTAACCAGGGCGTACACGCGACTT
The DNA here is from genome assembly GCA_034641835.2 of Pinus albicaulis. Classification (NCBI taxonomy): domain Eukaryota; kingdom Viridiplantae; phylum Streptophyta; class Pinopsida; order Pinales; family Pinaceae; genus Pinus; species Pinus albicaulis. Next base: position 524,062,250 of record CM076578.1, read on the forward strand.
AAATATCAAGGATCGGATCAAATCGGTATACGCGGTGCTCAACGATGCCTCGAAATCTCGAGTAGAGTTCCGAAAAAAATATATGAAAATCACTATGGTTACAAAGCGAAATAACTACGGTGTGAAATTATGGTTCTATAGTAACTAAATTTGATTAAATACGATGGCGTTCATTTGACTCGCCCTCATAACCGTATATTACATACATAAACCCATAGTGCGCAGCTTGGAAATCGTAGAGCATTATGCATATGTCAAAGTTTAAGTCCTTACCAATAATAAGACTGTAGACCTTTGAAGGAGTAACGGAAGCTTATAAGTAAATATATATATATGTTATGAACATATAATAAGTTCTATGGGAAGGGCATTTAACTTTATGTGGGAGAATTTTGTTCACGAGGCATAATGTAGGGATATATAAATGTGATATATATATATATATATAATATATATATATATAATATATATATGACACACTCACAATAGAGAGTTAGGGAAAAACGTTTAACTTAATACATACTAGAATTGTGGAATTTTTTTTTGGTGTGGTGATAGAGGTACATGACAAAGTGTTTATTAATTATATATATTTTGAAAAAATTCATATAAGTATATTTAAAGTATGATAATTTTCATAAATTAAAAGTCAAAGAAACCTTTATTATAACAAAATAATTTGAAATTGTTGTTATGATTGTACTCAAGACATGTATAGATGAAGTTTTTTTATATTCAATTTTGTTAATGGTATAAAGATGATAATTTTATATATTGATTTAAGTTAATGATGTGGAGTTATATATAAGGAAAAGAGAAACATATTTATAGAGTTGCATTTATTTTAGATAATTAAGATGAATGGTTGTTATTTTCATCATCATGCTTCAATTCCCTTAAACGATATGTTGAATTTCTATCAAAAGAATGTACTTCTATAAAGAGAAAAGCACAAATGAACAATTTTTTAATCCACAATATATATATGTTAATAATTGTACTGCATATTATTGTTCTTGATTTTATTACACAAGCATATATTCAAAGTAAATACAAAAATTCAAACTAAATGCAAAATGCTAAAAACAATCAACAAATAAAAGATTCAAATAATCTATATCACCTATCACTAAGCCATAATAGGTTTCCCATTGTTAAAAAAATATACAGATAATTTTTATTAGGGAAACCTATATTATATCTCAAACAAAAACATATAAATATTAAAATTTCTTCTTTAATGTACTTGAACATGTATTTCTCACCTCTTATTTTAATAAAAAATCACTCCCTTTACAATTCTCAAACTTCTATTTAAAAATCATATATAATTATATATATTTATTTAAAAAAATAACATAAAATAATAAAAATAAATTTCTAGTTAAAAATCATATATAATTATATATATTTATTTAAAAAAATAACATAAAATAAGCAGAAAATTCATCTTTCATTATATTTCTTTATTTAAAAAAATAATAAAAATAATGTAAAAGAAAATTCATCTCACGAGTACTTTTAGTAGCAACACAACAACATTCATTCAAAGGAAAGCGCGTCGAAAGCCGAAGCGTCCACTGCAATTAAATGTTATACAACACACTATTTCTTTTATTGACCTGTGTGAATTTCTAACGTCAGAAATCTAGTTCAACTCGAAGATTCTCTAATTTTGACACAACATATGATTCAGCATAACTAGAATCATAACCACTCGCCAGTTATGACTAAAATTAAACACCAAATCATTTTAAATAAGTCAATGATTATAAGGAGAATTTATACCAAAGCTTGGGATGAAAATTATAAGTATAGATTCTCTGGGATAAAAATCTTAGATGATCCCAGAAAGTAGCTTAAGTGGTTCTCGTGGGCTCCACTAATCAAAAAGCTTAAGTGGTTCTCGTGGGCTCCACTAATCAAAAGCATCCACTATGTATTATTTCCCAGTCACGGGACTAGAGTGACCGGTTTTCTCGTGAGCTTTCCAGTAAAAAGCCTTCACTGTGTAAATATTCTCTTTTATAGTCCTCGTGGGCTCGCTCTACATTAAAACTTACATCCACTTTGTAGTACACTCACTCGCTAGAGTACGGGTGAAGGAGATGTCACTTTAGTATTGCAAAAACAATGATTCTATTGCCATTTTCAATTTTTATGTTCAAAGTGTTTAGTTAATTTTCATATTAAATTATACATGTTTATGTTAGCTATGAGTTTGTTTTTACAGACCTAGAAGTTTTTACAGACCTAGAAATATGCTGAATTTGTGTGGATATGCTGAATTTGTGTTTATGAGGGCGTCATAATGAATAGTGATATATTATAACATTTTTACATTTATAATTATTGTATTGATACTATTTAAGGGTATATATTTTTAATAATAATTTTATTTTTTTAAAAATAAGTAAGTTTTTATGAAAATATAAATATTTAAATTTAAATGGGAAAAAATGTATTTAAAAACCATAATTCTAAAATTATTTTAATTTTATAATATAAAAAATGAAATAATAATTATTATAACAATAACCAATTATATTCAAATAAATTAATTAAAATTAAAATATTAATTATTATAATAATAACAAACTACATTAAAATAAATTAATATAAATTTATTTAAAATTATTTGATTTATGATATAAAAAATAAATTAATAATTATTATAATAATAACAAATTATATTAAAATAAATTAATTAAAATTAAAATATTAATTATTATAATACTAAAAAAACTATTTTAAAATAACTTAAAATAAATATATTTATAATTTATAATAAATAAATAAATAAATTGTATTAAAATAAATTAATTAAAACTAAAATATTAATTATTAAAATAATAACAAACAATATTAAAATAAGTTAATATAAATTTATTTTAGTTGAATTTTTTAAAGTAGTACTCCAAAGTTAGGTGATATGAATAGATTTAGTTTTTGAAATTAATTAGCAATTATCATGTGTGAATGTTTGTTGTAATTGTATTATCTAATAAATAAATATTTATATACATCAATCATTTCAATTAGTGAAAATAAAAGATTTAAAATTGCATATTTACTTTAAAAATCAGAATGCATATGTTAAAATGATGATTTATGAACAAGACTCTAGCTTTTTAAAATGAGATCCTAAAACATGAAGACCATTATCAACTTATAGATTACTTACCTAGATCTACAACCTACTTAGCACTTAATATGAATAATAAGAGATTACATTACTTGTTGGTTGCTAGTTAATTTTAATATGGATAATAAGAGATTACATTACTTGTTGGTTGCTAGTTAATTTTTAATGTTTATTGCCTTACTGCTTGTCTAGTTGTACCAATCACTTATAATGTATTGCAAGTGTTGATATAAACCCATGTTTCAATTATACAAAAGTTAAAGAGTTATATGAATATTTTGGTTTATGCATTGAAATGTGTATTGAATACCAGTCTTTTTAAGGTTATCTTCATAAATTCATATGGGTTAGGCTAATTCTAACCATTAACATGTAGATACTATTTTTATATAAGAATGGCCTAAGATACTTTTAAATATTTCCCATAAAGATGGCCATATGAAATCAGTATTATGTAACTTTATTTTTATAATATGTAATTTTTTTTTGGAAAAAAAGAAAATTATTAAATCTTACACAAAATCAATATAATCTATCCTACTTATTTGAAATTATTTATTAAATTCTATCTCATAATATATTAATTATTTTAAACCTACATTTCTATCCCATTTAGCTTTAATTATTTTAGGAAAAAGAAAAACCTAAATGTAGAAAATAATTGAACTGACTTAAATTTTCTCTTTTTCTTCAGCCTTATTAGGTATGCACATCAGCACCCACTCCTTTTAGTAAAATTTGTTCCTGGAATGGGCATAATTTACACGTACGACGACTCCTTTCAACCTGCAAAATTAATTAACATTAAGCGATTTGACTATGGAAGAATCTCAGAAATATTGCATCATACCAGCAAGAAAAAATAAAAGATCGGTAAATAAAGAAAAGAGAGAGAAATACAAGTAAAATAAAAACGGATCTCTTTAGAATCCATGAATGAAAAGAAAAGTTATAGCAACAAAGCATACCCGCGGATTTTTTTTTACGGCCCTTGTAACGTGGATGCCTAATCAGTTTGCTTCATGCATCTGCAATTTGGGCGGGATCTAACTCTGAGGAGATACATCTCATATCAAACTTCGTTTGATATTAAACCTTATTGCGTAACCTTGTATTGTTTTTTCCTTCGGTTGTTGGCTGAGGAGGAGGAAAACTATGAAAACTATTACAAAGAATCAATCAATCGAATTTACCAATATATTCATTTATATCCTACCCTAAGTTAATTATTAAAAAAAGAAAGAAACCTAAGAAGAAACAACTGTGTTGGATATTTTTTTGTGTTGGATATTTTTTTTTCTTCCGCCATATTTGAGACAATCATCCATTGGTAACAAAGAAAGAAACCTAAGAAGAAACTACTGTGTTGGATATTTTTTTTTCTTCCGCCATATTTGAGACAATCATCCATTGGTAACTATTTCGTTTGCTCCTGCCAAAAATAATTGGCATCCGAATTCGCTCTGATCAATGGATGAATCACAAATATTGCATCAAATTCAACGAAAAAGGAGAAGACGAGGAAACAGAGAGTTCTGCCAGATCCCTGGGTTAAAAAAGAAAATATAGGAAGACAACACATACCATAGATTTTGATGGGTTCGCTCTGATCAATGGATGAATTACAAATATTGCATCAAATTCAACGAAAAATGAGAAGACGAGGAAACAGAGGGTTCTGCCAAATCCTTGGGTTAAAAATAAAAGATAGGAAGACAACACATACCATAGATTTTGATGGGTTTTTTTGAGCTTTATTTGATTACTGCAAACTTTAGATGAATGTTTAACCTCTATGTTCCAGTTGGACAATTTGAGCATGTTTAATCCTGAACACAAAGAACAAGTATCATATTAAATTCCAGATAAAACCAGATTAAAAAACAGATTCATCTGCAACCCTCAAATGAGAAACAAAAAGTACACGTATCATATTAAATTCCAGATAAAACTAGATTAAAAAATAGATTCATCTGCAACCCTCAAATGAGAAATAAAAAGTTATCTGCGGATTTTGATGGGCACTTCTGGATCCAGTTACTTGCACGGCTCGTCTAAACGGCCATAAATCACACCTGAAGGACATAAATCACATATAAATCAAGAACTCATTTTTTCCATGCCTCTCTGCTCATCTCTCTCTCACACTCTGCACAAACACAACCCAAGAAGCCACCAGACAGAGACCCACAAACATACAGACATACGCAGAGGGCAACGACAAAGAGAAGCCACCAGACAGAGACCCCAAACATACAGACATACACAGAGGGACACAAAGACATAAAAAGAGACGGAGAAAAAACAACGCGAAAGAGCGCTCCAGACCGCCATGGAGAGAGAGAATGCAGAGAATCCATAGATGTTGAATGCCAATGCGGCAATCAATTTATAGATACAATACCGTGCTGCACCTCGGATTCTATGATGTCCCTCGGCTAGTCATGTGACCGTTAATGATAAAAAAATATCACTTCTATTTTTGAATAAAAGCACAAAAGCACTCATCCAATGCATCGACTATAAAGATTTCATTCAATTCAATTTTCTCGTACAATATGGAAGTATGACGGTTGATTCGCAAGAATTTCAAGACTATATCCCCATCTTCTTGGCGGAAAATCGATTCCTATAAAGTGGTGTCTGAGGGTGGAATTTTATTAAATGTTATTTATATTATATTCTTTTATGTAAACTAATTATTATTTTTTAAATAATAATAATTTAAATTAAATACTTAGTGTCAATTTATTTAAATTAAATATATATTTATATTGTGTTTTTGTTAATCGAATATAATAACAATAATTTGTAAAATTAAAACAAAACTCTATTGGAGAAGATTGAATCCTTTCTCAATTGACCCACTTCCAAAAATGTAACATAATTAAGGAGCTTCTTAGGTATTTATATTTATATAGGAGATTTTTTAAGGGATATTCACAACTCGCAGCACCACTCACTGATCTAGCTAAAAATGGGGCCTTTGCATGGACAGAGACAACACATGAGGCATTTGAGCAGCATTTGAAGAAAGTGATGAGGATCCATGTCACAGTTCTGGCCTTTCTACGACTTCTCTCAGCCATTCTGTTGGAAGATAATGATGCCTCTGGGGAAGGAATTGGGGCTGTTTTAAAACAAAATCATCATCCGATCACTTTTTAGAGTAGGAAGCTTAAGGATTATGAGAGTGCTTATTCCATCTATGACAAAGAAATGCTCGTAATTATGTATGCATTGGCCAAGTTTCAACCATATATAGTGGGAAACGGGTTCAAGGCCAAAACTGATCATAATAGTCTCTCATACTTCCTGGATTAGAAGCGATTGAATGAGAGGAAACACAAATTGGTCAGCAAGGTCCATTCTTATGACTTTGATATTGAATACGTCAAAGGAAAAAACAATTCAGTAGTAGATGACTTATCTGGGAGACCAACTATCTTATTCCTCATGGACATTGTGGAGGACTATAATTCCCATATTTTAGTAGAATATTCGAAGAACCAGTCAAATTGTGAGATCCTTGATGGATAGTCACCAGAAAATAGGTATAGAGTTGTAAATGACATTATATATTATAAGGACCGAATCTATTTAGTACCATAGTCTCAACTGAAGATGAAGATCATATAAGCAACCCATGATTCTCCTCTGGTAGAACATCTAGAATTTTTGAAGACTGATAGGAACATTAGGGAGAGGTTCACATGTAAGGGTCTCAAGAGGGACATGATCAAATATGTATAGGAGTGCAGTACCTGTCAGAGCAATAAGGTTGAACACACACACCCAAGAGGTTTGTTACAGTTTCTACCCATCCCACAACAAAAGTGGGAGAGTGTTTCTATGGATTTCATTACAGGGATACCCTCATCCCAAGGCAAAGATTGTATCTTTGGGGTGGTAGATCGCCTCACTACATATGCCCACTTCTTCAGAATTGCCTCCAAAATTTAGAAATCTTAGATAGCAAAAATATTCTTCCAAGGAGTATTTTGACTGCATGGTTTTCCAAAAACCATTATCAGCATCGATGATAGTAGGCTCATGGGAGCATTCTGGTAGGAGTTATTCAGGTTAGGAAGCACGAAGCTCACTCCTAGTACAAGTTACCACCCGAAAATAGACAAAAGCAGTAAATAAATGGGTGGAAGGTTACTTACAGAACTATGTCATAGGGAAACAAAGAGCATGGACCAAGTGGTTGTATTTAGGAGAAAATTTCTATAACACTACTTATTCCATGTCCATAGGATATCATCCTTCCAAGAATTATATGGATATGCGGCATTGTCTTTTGTAGACACAAATTTTGGAGATAACAGGGCAACATTAGCCAAGGATTGGATCCAAGGATGTCAGGATATTCTTCGGGCACTCAAGGATAACCTATAGACGACACAGAATCAATAGAAGCTATATGCAGATCAACAGAGGATTGAATTTTTTTTTGAAGTGGGAAATGTAGTATACCTTTGCCTACAACCATACATACAATTTACATTAAAGCATTGGTATCATATGAATTGGAGCTTCGAGTAGAGAGAAAAATTCATAACATATTTCATGTTTCTTGTTGAAAGAAGGAGGTAGGGTAAAACATCAAATCATCATTGGATTTACCCCCATTAGCTGAGGAGGGACATCTTCAACTAGTTCCAAAAGAAGTGTTGAGTTAAAAGAGACTTGCAAGGACCATGCGAGAATATTCAGTGCGGTGGAGATATTTTCCCACTTAGAAGGAGCTCCCTGGGAGGGAGAGCAGATATTTTAGCATCCAACATTGAAATAGCTTGAGGACAAGTAGTTTTTGGCAGGTGGGACTGTAATATCCCAAAACCAATTAACCCCAGTTGGACCTATATATATATATAAGGGGATTTTAAGCACATGTTACAAGGGGGACTGTAATATCCCAAATCCAATTGACCCTAGTTGGACTTATATATATATATATATATATATATATATATATTGGCCCTCGGTAATTATCCACCCAGGGTAATTTCCCATGGTTTCTCTCTAGAAATCAAGATTTAAAAGGAGGAGAAGAAACAAGAGCACGACACATATTTGAAAATTTTCTCATGGCATTAATTTGGAAGATTAGGTGAGATTTCAAGAAATAATGGTCTCAGGTGAGATATTTCAAGCTAGTTTCAGTGTGGTTGAGCCTCACCCTAGTCAACAAACCCAATTTCGGTGGTTCTCGAAATCACCCTAACTAGATCATTTTTTTTATTTTTTTTGGTCTGAGGTTTCACACGTCTATTGTTTCTAGTTGTGGATATTTTTCCTTTGGGTTTCTCTGCAGTGTTTATGAAAATTGGCTTGATTGATACCTTATAAATCACTGAACTATTATAACTTGTTGAAGGTTGATTCATATAAGGAATCATCATGCAGAATGGTTTGATCACATGTTGAATATATGTTTGGTGCCTCGTTGGAAGTTTGTAAGAAGGTACTTCATTGTTTATTCTCATGGTAGTAGGGCATGAGATAGTTTGGGGGTACTGTGAGGTGATAATTGTTGCAATATCAACATTGTGAAGATTGTGGGAGACTTGCATCAGATCGATGCCCATAGAGCATTGAAGAGGGACCAAACACTTCAAATTTGAAAGTCACCTTGTTAATCGTGAAATTGTTGCTCTTTGCGTATCCTTATGCACAAAAGATGATCTAGCCACGAGACTCCTATTGCAAACTCTAGCGAATTTCCTTAAGGAGAAGGCCAAACACCGAAGGAAGTATCAAAGCATAGTAAAGGAGATTGTGAAATCCTACTTCGCGGACCATATCTCATGTGGTAGGTACTCATAGTGGCTTGCATTTAAATCACATTCTTTTAAAAAACAATAGTACTGGAAAGTTATTGCAATGCCAAAATGTGATTTTTTAGGGCTATTTCAGGTGTTCGGTAAGAAACATGGATATCCACAGTGGACGCAGGGATAATTTCCTTATTGTATGATTCAATTTATATGATTGGCGCTACTACGTATGCTCTTAATTATAATCAAATCATCTGTCCTTTAATAAAATTCATATGGCGCAACTGCATGTTTGAAAGTACCCAAACCAAGGTCAAAGTTTATGGTTGGTCATGAAATTAAATAATCGTATGTCATTGTCTCATTGCATGTCCCATTTGGTTTCGAAACGGTTGTTTAAATATGCCTCATAAAATGAAAACACTTTGAGTACTTAATTTTATGGTGTTCGTATTGTAAGGTTCATTAGGCTTATAATTTTGAAGTAGCCAATGTTATGAAGTGTTATCCTAACTTAGAAACATATTTCGATTGTATTTTTCCGATCAAATATATATTTCAATTATATTTTGCCGTAGGAATCTTACAATGAACAAGAACCTTGCAATTATCATCTTCAAGCAGTTCAAGCAGTCTTAGGTTGAAAAAACAGATAATACCTCTTATCAACTTCCCCGATTATAATAACATAATTTTTGTAATTGTTATTAATTCATAATAATTGAATGCAACTGTTATTAATTCATTATGATTTACAAAATGATTAAAGTAATAAAAACACAATTGTTATTTTTTTTTCAAATTTTCAATTTTTATAATGTAATATAATTGTTATTAAAAAAAAAAAAAAAAAGTTATAGCAGTTACAAAAATAATAAATGATGATTAGTTTAAATGAAAACATTACAAAATAATAAACAATGATTAGTTTAAATGAAAAAATAATGAAATAAAAGTTGTTTGGATTATAAGAATTGATATTTATCAAATAAAATAAAATATTAAATTATAAATTAATTATAAATATTTATTTAAAATTTAACATATATTAAAATTTTTCTCACTATGTTGTCAATTTGGTATGTTGATTAGTGATGACTTAAAGGATAATGGTGTGGACAGCTCACCACACATGATATCTATAAGTTCAGAGGTTGCATGTAATGTCATTGATGCAACATGTAATGAAAGGCGATAAAATTATACACCCTCCAAGCTCTTAATATTTAGTGCTTATATCATCTATTGCATTTTTTAAAATGCAATCATGATAGAGGAGGAGGAATCCCATGTGGAGGTGGGGAAAGTCGGAATGTATGGAGGAAATGAAATTTTCATAGATTAACATAACTACTCTCTTCAAAATGGGTTTTTGGTTTATATTTAGCAGTAGTTTGGCTACATTGGAGGGATGTGGGAGGTGATTTTTTGTGGTGTTTTAAAAATAGATTCAGGCAAGATGATTTGAGTGAGTTCTAGTTTAGGTTAGACAACTCAACAGTGGGAATAAAGGCCCAAATTTTCAAGGTAATAAATCTGTTTTGATTCACTCCTTCGGGAAATGTTAAGGAGGTTGTCTATATAGCTAGAATTTTTGGGTTGGCGATCTCTTGTCTTGAAGAAGGCTTCTCATATTTGGGTTTCTGATTGAAACCAGACAAATAAAAAAAATTGTATTGGAATTGGCTTTTGAATAAATTTTAGAAGAGCTTGTCTCTCTGGTCTCATCATTGGTTGTCTTTGGGAGGTAGATATAAACTCATCTAATCTGTTCTACAACAGATTTTAGTGTAGTGGATGTGCCTTTACACGTTTCCAATGAAGGTTATTAAGAGGATCAAGGCAATCATCACTCATTTCCCATGGTCAGGGGTTAGGGGGGATCACAAGTTTCATCTAGAGTGTTTGGATGTCATTTCTAGAGGAAAGGAGTTATGTGGCTGGGGTATACTGCACTTGAAGTTTTTTGGGTGGGATTTATTAACCAAGAGTCTTTGGAGAGATTTAAATGGCAGGGTATTTGGAAAGATATCATAAAAGAAAAGTAACTGAAGGATTTCTCTCTTATGGAGTGGTACAGACGCGGGGTTGTTGTTATGATGAAGGGTTCACACATCTGGAATAGTTTTCTAAAAGTTAGGAGTTGGATATTTGAAAATTTTCAATGGTATTTCAGAATGGGGGACACAATTTTGATTGGGATCGACCCAATACTGGGGGTGTGAAATAACCATTTTCTTCCTTTTCGGGTACTTGATGCCTTGCATTCGAAGGGAATTTTCTTCCTTGCTCAAGCCTACGGGTGCGAGAATGATATAATTTCCTAACTGTCTTGGAAAAATGCAAAGAAGGTTGGATTATCTGGTTCCAATGTTGTTTTTGAAATCAATACATTACAAATTATGGTGGGCAAGTATTTTAATGAGGGGGTGTGATGATTCCTTATATTGGATAGGAACCCTTCGTAATAAGAACATGGTGGTCTCGGAAATATATAAGTACATTTCCTACAATTCTCATGGCTTGACAAATCATTGCTCATATAAGAGGGCCTAGAGTTGGAAAATTCCTTTAAAAGTTATTCTCTTTGGGTGGCTTGCGTGGAAAAATCACATTCTTACATGGGACAATATTTGTAAAAGAGGTATCAATGGTTCGAACTGGTGTATCTTCTATAGGGACTCACAGGAGGATGTCCATCATCTATTTTTACAATGTCATTTTACTACTGTGGTGTGGGTGAGGGTATTGGATATTTACAAGCTTCCTTCAATTCAAACTTTCCCCTCCTTAGAGACATGTTATCAATGGTGGTTCAACAGGTGAGGGAAATTCATATCTATCCCTATGTTCATCACTTAGGAAATTTGGTGTGTGAGGAATTCTATGATCTTTGAGGGTATTCCTTTGAATATTTCACATACTTGTAACAACATTTAGGCTTGGTTTGAGGTTGAGGTTCGGGAAATAAAATTTTATATGACGGCTAGGTTGCTAAAGAATTTCTTTCATGTGAGATTTCCCGCAATTGTTTTTTTACGGTGCCTTTCAATTAGGTGGATGTGGTTGTAGGGTTGTGTTTCTGATCAATTCACATGTTCAGATTCAATTTTTCTAGTTTGACGCGCGGGTGGGGTGCGGGGGGTGGGCAGGGGGTACAAATAGAAGAGAAGAGACACTCGCCCTATGAAGACTATTATATATGGCTAGGAAACAAAGTTTGTATCAGATTTATTTCTACCTAGAATCCAGGACTATTACTTATTGGGTTGCTGGAAATGCAAAAAGTATTGTCCCCCAACTTCGTAAATTGCTTGGTTCATATTGAGAATTTAAAGAAATATTTTACAGGTGTCTCTTTTCAACATGTGTATAGGGAGTTAAATAACATGGCATATGGGATGTCAAAGAAGGGGTTGGATGCGACTCTAGGGTTTCTTCACTATAACTTTAGATATGATGGTAGGGTGTAGGATGAAGACATGATGCCAATATGTTGATCACTCTTTGAATGAGGATGGTCGAATCACCTATTTTTTCATTTTTGGGTCTCGATATATAATGGATGCATAGTTCTCTCTTATAAGATGTATATGAATCTTAATTTGTCTATGGTAGGGTCTTTAGGAATGTAGAATTATTATATGCTAGATGTTGTTGTACATGTGTATATCTTTTTTGTTGGGACTAAAATATTTAGTCTTGGTATAATGAACATATTAATTTTGTTTTTTTTTGCTGATACTGAAGTATTTAGCCTACATATGATGAATTTTTGTTGAGACTAAAATATTTAGTTTGCATATGATGAACATATTGAAAATATATTTACTATTTTTTTCATATTAATTAAATTACCATCATTTTTTATTTTCTCTCTAAATGAATAAAGCCTTGAAATTCATGCCATCATGTCCCTTGAGATGAGGAAATTTTATATTTAACCCTGATTAACACATGTATTCATTTTTAATTAAAATATAAATCATAAACTTACACAAAATCTTGTACATTGTGTTGATTGAAGTGGTGTTAGGTTATGCATGACATCGTGTGAGTCATCCTCATGGTGGTAGATTGGGTGGAAGTTATCATTAGTGGTGTATTGACGAGAAGGTGAAACTTCTCTCTGAAATAGGTAGGTGCATTACATAATCCAAAGGGAAGTACCCTATAGGCATATGATCCCCATAGACATGTAAAAGTGGTTTTGTCTTGATCTTTTGGTGCTAGTTGGATTTTATTATATCCACTAAAACCATCTAAAAATGAAAAATACTTTTTTACTGCTAAGGTATGTAATACTTTATCTATAAAGGGTAGTGGAAAATGATCTTTCAAGGAGGCTTTGTTTAATTATCTGTAATCAATATATACTTTCCATTTTCCATTTTTCTTTAGAACAATCACTAAAGGTGTCACCCATTGACTACCTGATATCGAATAAATGAAATTCACATTCAAAAGTTTTTGTAATTCCTCTTTAAAAATTTCTCTCAGATTCAAGTTCATTCTCCTCTAAGGTTGTCTAACTAGTTTGACATTTTCCTGTATATAAATATGATGCATACAAGTTTTAGATTTAATCCCTTTCATATCAATATATTCCCATGCATAAGCAGAATAATGTTTTTGTAGCATCTTTATTAATTTTCTCTTTTGAAATTCTTTCAATTTATTGTTAATATTCAATGTTGTGCTTGGAAAAATTTCTACTTGAGAATTGACAATTGCTTTGATAAAATGAAAAGCCATTTGATGACATGATAGATATTCAATATTACATTGTTCTTGAAAATTTTGATCTTTCTCATAGTAAGAAGAATAATCCTTATTATTAATTAAATTTATTAATTGATCTTCTTCATCCAATTATCAAAAGTATATATTGGTTGCATATTATCAAAGTATTCAACATTGTCATCTATCCAAATTTCACTTTCCACTTTAGTTATTGTTTTCACATGAGGATACAATATGAATTTCTTAGTGAAATCAGAAGGATACAATATGAATTTCTTAGTGGAATTCCCATTATATATATATACATATCACTAGAATAAGTAATAACAAAACTACAACATAGTTATTATAAAATTAATTAAGTAATATGTATAATTGTAGGAGTCTAGCATCATCTACTATATATATATATATTATATTTAACCAAAACTTTAATATCCATGATGATGTAAATAGTGATTGACCAAGTCTATCAACACTCACACACTTATAAAATCAATGTAAACCTTTCAAAAAATACATAAACTTAAGCATCTACTTATTTTGAATCAATAAAATATTTCACTAGTATTAAAGAATTGCTTTTATATAGATATATCATTTTAACAATTTTATCAAATATTAAAATAAAACACACATTAAAAGTATGCAAATCATCTATCTCATTATATATTATATAGGTAATTGTTATACGTCATTATACATTATATATGTAATTATTATACATATAATTGAAGTAGTTTTTAGTGGGACTTTTTGGAGTTTCCAGTGCTTGAATCTAGTGAAAAAAATTGAAATAAAATCTTGATTTTTGTTATTTAAACTAATTTTTTCACCACCCTAAAAAAAAACCCTAAGGCATTTAAATTGTGCAAGTTACCTATCAAATTTCTATTTTCAATACATTTTTGTCAAATTTTAAAGAAACTAGAGTAGAAAATCCCATCAAAAATCTTGATTTTTGTTACTTCACACGAACTGTTTCACCTACCCTAATTTAAAGTGACTGTGACAGGTTGTTGTCTCGTCTAGAGCGGACTCGAGACAAAGATTAACCACAAAAAGAATCGGGATGGATTTTGCTTTTCAAGAGGAGAATCAAGGACCAACTCGATCTCCAGGATAATCGGATTCAGCACATTAACGAGAGCCCTGAATTCTTGTATTATATCTTGTGACTCTAGAATCAGGACGTGCCCCATGATTGTCAACTAATAGGTGGCGGGAACATCATAGGTTTTGCATTCATCGTGCAAGGACCCACGTTGGAGCTGACTCATCCTAGTACTTGATAATCATGCCCCATATTCAGAGAGGACTCCACTTTGCAGCTCGGCCCCGGGAAGTATTCATTTTTCAAAGATGGCATTGACATGATTGGAGGTAGGTTCTTCATCAAGTTCTACGTGTCAACCTAGTGTCTATGAGTTGGATTTACATCCTTGGCTTGAAATCAACTCACAATTTTGTTATGTTTAGGCCCTACAGGGTACAGACTACAGTGTTACCTAAATTCTTAATCTATTTTTTGTGATTTTGTGATTTGTAATTTCTATCTAGGTCCTGAAAAATTATTAAGGCGGTTATAAACAAAAACAATAAATGTAATTTAATACATTATCAATGCAGTTATAAACGAACAATAAAGAAGTACACTATTAACTTCTTAATCTGCCTTTTGTGATTTGTTAACTAAGATTAAAAAAACTATTAAAATGGTTATAATTAAATAATAAATGTAACATAATCTACTAATTCAGAATCAGGTTTTGGGTTCATTTTTATCTGAATTTATCTACATTTGTATTCTATCTGGAATTAGTTATTTTATTTTGGAAGAAAAAGAAACTCACTTGGTCATCTAGAATATGGAGAAGAGTTGAGTTAAGTTGGATTATTCTCCTTTTTTCTTCGAGGGAGTTAAGCTGAATTGGATTATTTTCTTCTCTTCTTCCACCATACCTAATGCAAAGGAGTAACTCCATTTTCTCCACTCAAAATTAAATAACATCGAAAAGTTATATGGTCAATACAGGAATCGTAACCATTGCATCAAACCCAATTGAAAAAGGAAGATGATGAATTAAATAGAACTAGTAGATCCAGGGGAAGGGGAAAGTTATAAAGGAAAAACGTACACAGGGCAGATGTTAATGGGCAATTTGACTTCTAAATTCTCGCAAGGCTGACATGGATGTCCAATCCGTGTGCCTTGGGTCGTTTGAACTCTGGGGATATAGATCTGATATTGAGCCAGAATACAGATGAAACCCCGAATTAAAAATATTCCAAGTCAATTTACTGACTCAGATACTGCATCTTTCTCTGGCTCCAAGCCTCCAATAAGAAAAGAAATAGCTATATATACAAAATATACCTCAAATTTTGATGGGTCTTCTGGATCCAATTGTTGTCCAGATGTGCAGATGCACATTCTCTCCGTCCATTGCTTTGGCGGGTTCGAAACCTGAGGCCATACATCTCATATCGAACCCAGGACCATGTGTTACAAAGCCAATTGTGGTTCACCATGGTAGTAGACCGAGTCCCATTTATGGTTCCAGGCGTGGAGTGCTGCCCAATTGATCATCTTGTTTCAGATCAACATGCAGGCATATTCTCAGTAGCACACAATGAAATGTACCTTGAACATCAAAGCAACCGAACCAAATGAAAGAGCGCGTCCCAATCCTCTCCTCCCTTTTTAATTCGAGAAATGTATACCAATCAAATTAGGTTTTCTGTTTGTCCCAGTCCTTTGTCTTTTACTTGCAAGATGCACACAGCGAGTTCGAACCTAATCAAACTAGCGGGTGTGAATCCAATCAAACCAAATCAAAGATCTCATCTCCTTCCTTTCAAGATGCGAGCCGCTTCGAATCCAATCAAACCAACTGGAAAAGCCCATTCTCCTTCTGTTTAATTTGACATAGATATAACAATCAAATTAGGTTTTCCGCTGAAAGACTGTGTACGGTAGATGAATGGTAAAATTTATCTTTATATATTTAAATTTAATATTGAAGTTTATATATATATATATATATATATAATAGAAAAAAAGGTGTTAGAAAAAATAAGTAAAAAAAATATGAGTATAAAATTTTATTAAATAAAAAATTTTGTTTAATAATAAATATAAATTTATATATATATATATATATATATATGAAATTTAAAGAAATAAAATAAGTGTGTAAGACCCCCAAAGTATGTGTTGAAAACTTCAAAGTTAGACATTGAACTTAAATCCTAAGGGGAGTGGACCCCAAAGGATGAATGAATTGTGAATGTAATTTAATATTCAATTTGAAGAAATGAATAAAGTACTGGTATGCATGTTGACCAAAAATGAGAATTGAGATCACTTGCTAAGTCCATGAGGATGGATAAGGCAATTATTCCCCAAAATCGTTCAAAAATCCTTGGAAGGAATTAATGCTAATTTAGATTTTGAGGAAAAATATAAATTTCCCCAATGATGAGGAAAGTAGTTGGGAAGAGGTAGCAAGCTGGAAAAAGTTGAGGAAAAGCATAAAACAGCTCTAAAGAATCCCAAATTGGGAAGCCTAGGCAAACAGGAAGAAAAGCATCCTGCTATTCTGGAAGCAGAATTAGAAACAGGCTTTGGGGAACTATTAGCTTAAATAAGCTGCTCCTAAACAGATCAGAGGTTGATCTGTGGTGGAGGTGGTCTCAGCTCGGGGGTGAGTTCTGGGAGAGAAATAGAACTCTACGGTTGGGAGGTTGGTCTACTGCATGAGTGGTATGTATTTAAACCACCCAAGGATTTTATTTCCTGCAAGTATGAATTGGCTACATATAACTTACTACTTTATATTAAAGGTGAAAATACTACATGTTGGATAATGATGGTATAAATTTTATTTGTAACTTTAATCTGCTTTAATAAGTAAAAGAGGAACAGTAGAAATGGGGTTTTCAACCCATATGACAGAGAAAGAAGAAATTATGGGAGTCTGAGATGTTCTTGCTTTTAACAAAAGTAACTGGCAGAAGCAAATCTTCCACCTTCTGTATGGTAGTAAGAACCAGAGCCCAAGATAGCATCCACTAGAATGTCTAAACCCAATTTGGGGTCTAAATCTGGAGATGCTGTATAAAAGGGGGAGTCAAGAAACATAACTAGAAAATATTAAGTTATTATTAGAATGGAAAACTTCAGATGATGCTCAGAAAAACAATTATAGAATTAAATATCAACCGAAATCCAGAATTTGCAACCCTAAACCGCCTTACACCATACACCTGTCTTCATCGCCATAACTGGCATGGGGATGAGTAACTCGGCGGAGTGGGCAGTATTAAAGTCAGAGGTAGGTGAAGTACTACGTCTCAGTTAATAACCATCGCCTCGGACCAGTAAATAGCGTAGTTCAAACAATCAAGTCACGTGAAGAAATCCAAGGTGGCACCGCCTGTAACCAGGGCGTACACCCGACTTAAATATCCAAGGATCAGATCAAATCAGTATACGCAGTGCTCAACGATGCCTCGAAATATCGAGCAGAGTTCAGAAAAAAATATATAAAAATCTCTATGGTTACAAAGCGAAATAACTACGGTGTGAAATTGGTTCTATAGTAATTAATAATTTCGATTAAATACGATTCGTTCATTTGACTCGTCCTCATAACCGTATATTACATACATAAACCCATAGTGTTAAACTTGGAAATCGTAGTGCGTTATGCATATGTCAAATTTTAAGTCACTACCAATATTAAGGCCTATGGGAGCCTTTGAAGGAGTGCTTCGAGGCTTATAAATCGAAATATATATATATTGTGAACAACATATATGCAAGTTCTATGGGAAGGGAATTTAATCTATGTGGGAAATTTTGTTCACGAGGCATAATGTAGGGATATATAAATGTGTAATGTATATATAATATATATATGGCCACACTCCTGTGTAGAGTTGGGGAAAGACGATTTAACCAATACATACTAGGGTGAAAACTGGAATTTTTTTTTGTTTGTTTGTTGGTGTGGTGATAGAGGTACATGACAAATGGTATCAGAGCCCAAGTTATAAAACTGGGCTGTTATGATTATGCTCACTGAATTCTGAATGTTATTTTTAAATGAATAGTGCAGAGATTGTTTTTTTTCAATATTACTGATCAATATTCTGAGTGTATACAGTGGTGCTACAATGGCTGAAGGTGGAGAAATTTATGTGGATCTGCGGGATGAGTTTGGTTCACCAAATTCCAATGCCCCGGTAATGGCTATGTTGCACAGGTTGCAACGAGAATTGGCTGAATTGAAGAGCCAGAATGACATACTGTCATCAGCCAGTAAGGAGCAAGAAAAACTCATCAGAGGACTCACTTCCCGGAATAGCCAAGAAGGCGAAGGTTCCAGAAAGAGGAAGATGGATGAATCTGATGATGATGATGCTGGTAGACATCAATCTAAACAGAAAAGAGAATTGTAGGGGGAATTCAGAAAGATCAAACCTCCTTCCTATGATGGGGAGAAGGAGGAAGATGCTGAAGCTTGGTTGCTGAACATGATTAAGTATTTCCAAGTTTATGAGTATGAGAGCAATCTGAAAGCCAGATTAGCTATTTACCAGCTACAAGGTAAAGCTACCTTGTGGTGGGAAGAGACAAAAATGGTGCATGCCATTGATGAAAAGACAGTTACTTCAGAGGATTTCCAGGCTAAGTTCAAAAATCGTTATTTGAATGAGCGATATTATGATGATAAAGCAAAATAATTCCATGAAGTTAGACTAGGACAACTCAATATTGATGATTTTGTTACTAAGTTTACAAACCTGTTGAGATATGTACCCTACATTAGGGAAGAAAAGGCAAAAGTACAAAGGTTTCTGAACTGTTTGCCTACAGTATACAAAGAGAAAATTGAATTTGACAACCCAAAAACAATGGACGAAGCTGTTATAAAAGCGAGACTATGCTATCAACAGTTTAAAGGAAAGGCTGAACAATGAAAAAGCTTGTTAAAAAAGGGGGAGTTTAAAGGAAAAAGATAGAAACCAACATATTTAAAGAATTTTGGCAGAGAGCATCTGCGGAAAAAGTTTAATAAACCCAAAGAGAGCCAAAATGCTCAATCCCAGGTGGCTTCAAAACAAATAGAGGGGGAAAATAAAAAGGAAGGGACAGTCAAAATGAAGGAACCCTTGAAATCTTGGGGCTGTGGAGAATCCCATCTGTTGAGGGACTGTCCCCATAGAAACATTCATATGATCAGAAGAGAGCAGGAAGCGACAACAGTAAATGACGTAGCCAGAAATATACCAACTATTAGTGCAGCCTTGGAAAATCGGCAAGCAGAACATCAAGCAACCATGGTGGAAATGGAGGGTAAGATTTCTGACCTACCTATTACTGTTTTGATTGATCCAGGTGCTTTTTTAAGTTACATTAGTCCTGGAGTTGTAGAAAAATGTAAAATCAAACCTGAAAAATTTCAGCAGTCATGGTTGGTACAGTTGGCCACTGGGACTAAGAGAAAAGTAACCCATAAATTGCCCAAAACAACCATTCAATTAAATGGTTTTTCAACAGAAGTAACTCTGAACATACTGCCGTTAGGATCCTATGACTTGCTGATAGGAATGGATTGGCTGGAAAAGCAGAAAGCCCTGATGAATTGCTGGGATAAAACCCTGCATTGTGTGGATGAAAAAGGGAAACCTTTTACTCTAAAAGGAAAACCAAAATCCATTTCAGTAAGACAAATATCAGCCTTACAATTAAAACGAACAGCTAGAAAAGGATACCAAGTTTATGCAGTGCATGTGGAAGAAGTAGAACAGAAAATTGGAGAAGATCTGTTGAAGGAGTTTCCAGTGGTAAGGGAATTTAAGGAAGTTTTTCCAGATGAGATTCCTCATCTACCCCCTAAAAGAGAAATTGATTTTTCCATAGATTTGGTGCCGGGAGCAACACTTGTTTCCCGAGCCCCCTACAGAATGAGCCCTCCTGAACTGATGGAGCTGAAGATGCAATTGCAAGAATTATTAGACAAAGGTTACATTAGACCAAGTGTGTCCCCTTGGGGAGCACCAGTCTTATTCGTGAAAAAGAAGGATGGAACTTTCAGGATGTGCATTGATTATCGTCAACTAAACAAGTTGACCATTAAAAATAGATATTTGCTCCCTAGAATTGATGATCTTTTTGACCTGGTGAGAGGGGCCTCAGTCTTTTTGAAGATTGACTTAAGAACTGGATATCACCATCTCAGAATCAAGGAAGAAGACATCAGCAAAACAAATTTTCGAACCCGGTATGGACACTACGAATTTGTAGTCTTATCTTTTGGATTGACAAATGCCCCCACCACATTTATGTGTCTGATGAACAGTGTGTTAAATAAGTATCTGGATAAATTTGTTCTTGTGTTCATAGATGATATCTTAGTCTACTCCAAAAATGAAGATGAACATCAAGAACACTTGAGAATAGTATTGCAGACCTTAAAAGAAAACCAGTTATATGCCAAGTTCAGCAAATGTGAATTTTATAAAGATAAAATTCAATATCTCGGTCATATTATATCTGAAAAAGGCCTTGCAGTTGATCTTGAAAAGATAAAAGCCATTAAAGAATGGCCAGTCCCAACTGATGTTTCAGCAGTAAGTTCATTCATGGGGATGGCAGGCTACTATCGCAGATTTGTGGAGAGATTTTCTGCTATAGCACATCCCATCACGTCACTGCAGAGGAAGGGAGTTAAGTTCGTATGGACTGAAAAATGTCAAGTCAGTTTCGAGCAATTAAAACAAAGACTTACATCAGCCCCTATACTGAAGATTGTAGATCCTGATAAGGAATTTGTGGTGTGTACTGATGCTTGCAGAGAGGGATTGGGAGGAGTCCTGTTGCAGGAAAACTCCGTTATTGCCTATGAATCTCGAAAGCTGAAAATACATGAACATAATTATAGTGCCTACGATCTGGAATTAGCAGCTGTTATCCATGCTTTGAAGATGTGGCGACACTATCTCCTTGGAAAAAAAATTATTTTAATGACTGACCACATTAGTCTCAAGTACTTCTTTTCCCAAACTGATCTGAATGCAAGGCAAGCCAGATGGCTGTCCTTTTTAAGTGAATTTGATATGGACATTAAACATATCAAGGGAAAAGAGAATAAAGTTGCTGATGCATTAAGCAGGAATGCGTGTCAGACTATAAACCGCCTTGGGAGTAGTGCGCAGATCGAAGTAGAAGAATTGGTGAGAAAAATAGAAAATCAAGACCCAAACTATGAAACACTCTTGGTGAAACTGCAGAAAAAGGAGAAAACTGATTTCACTCAAAACCAACAAGGCTGCTATATTATAAAAACAGGTTGTATATTCCAAATGTAGAGTCCTTAAAAAGAGAAATTCTGGATGAATATCACAAACAGCCATATGCAGGACATCTAGGATATCAAAAACTGTTAACAGCCCTGAAAAAGAAATAGTTCTGGCCAGGAATGAAGAAAGATGTGGCGGAATATTTAAGTAAGTGCATGGAATGTCAACTGGTTAAAGTTGAACATCAACATCCAGCAGGTCTGTTAAACCCTTTGCCAATAGCAGAATGGAAATGGGACACAGTTTCCATGGACTTCATAACAGGGTTACCCAAAACCAAGTATCAACATGATTCTGTGATGGTAGTAGTAGACACTCTCACAAAATCTGCCCACTTTATACCAGTAAAATCCACTTTTGGGACAACTCAAGTAGCGAATGTGTTTCTGAAGGAAGTAGTAAGGCTTCATGGCATTCCAAAAGTAATTGTATCAGACCGAGATGCCAAGTTTACAGCAGCATTTTGGAAAGGATTGTTTGGAGGGATGGGTACTAAGTTGAATTTTAGTACTGCCTATCACCCTCAGACCGATGGGCAAACAGAAAGGACTAATCAAATTTTGGAGGATATGCTAAGAATGTATGTGATGGACAGACCATCAAAGTGGGAGGAGTATTTGCACTTAGCTGAATTTGCTTATAACAACAGCTACCAATCCTCAATCAAAATGAGTCCGTTTGAGGCACTGTACGGAAGGAAGTGTCGTACTCCTTTGAGCTGGAGTCAACCCGAGGATAAACTAATGTTGGGACCTGATGCGTTACAAGAGATGGAGAGAATTGTAAAATAGATACAAAGAAACATTCAGGCAGCACAAGATTGACAGAAAAGCTATGCTGATAAGAAGAGAGTGCATCGCGAGTTCAAAGTGGGAGATCATGTGTATTTGCGTATTAAACCCAAAAAGAGCACACTTTATGCTGGAAGTTGTGCCAAATTGGCCCCCAGATACTGTGGTCCTTTTGAAGTCTTAGAAAGGGTGGGACCAGTGGCTTACAAACTTGCCTTACCACACCATGTTAGAGTTCATGATGTGTTTCATGTTTCATTATTAAAAATATATGTGCATGATGCTTCTCACATAGTTGATTGGAATGTTGTACAGGTGGAACCAGAAGGGGAATTTCTGCCAGAACCGCTTCAAATATTGGAGTGGGAAGAAATTGAATTGCGAAACAGAACAATAGCCAGTGTAGAAGTGCAGTGGAAACACTTTACTGCTGAAGAAGCTACTTGGGAAAGAGAAGCTGAAATGATGGAGAGATATCCATTTTTGTTTAAGAAATGAACTCTAGTAGTTAAATAATAACACCGAGGACGGTGTTTATTTTTAGAGGGGGACTATGTAACACCCCCAAAGTATGTGTTGAAAACTTCAAAGTTAGACATTGAACTTAAATCCTAAGGGGAGTGGACCCCAAAGGATGAATGAATTGTGAATGTGATTTAATATTCGATTTGAAGAAATGAATAAAGTACTGGTATGCATGTTGACCAAAAATGAGAATTGAGATCACTTGCTAAGTCCATGAGGATGGATAAGGCAATTATTCCCCAAAATCCTTCAAAAATCCTTGGAAGGAATTAATGCTAATTTAGATTTTGAGGAAAAATCTAAATTTCCTCAATGATGAGGAAAGTAGTTGGGAAGAGGTAGCAAGCTGGAAAAAGTTGAGGAAAAGCATAAAACAGCTTTAAAGAATGCCAAATTGGGAAGCCTAGGCAAACAGGAAGAAAAGCATCCTGCTATTCTGGACGTAGAATTAGAAACAGGCTTTGGGGAACTATTAGCTTAAATCAGCTGCTCCTAAACAGATCAGAGGTTGATCTGTGGTGGAGGTGGTCTCAGCTCGGGGGTGAGTTCTGGGTGAGAAATAGAACTCTACGGTTGGGAGGTTGGTCTACTGCATGATTGGTATGTGTTTAAACCACCTATGGATTTTATTTTCTACAGTATGAATTGGCTACATATAACTTACTACTTTATATTAAAGGTGAAAATACTACATGTTGGATAATGATGGTATAAATTTTATTTTTAACTTTAATCTGCTTTAATAAGTAAAAGAGGAATAGTAGGAATGGGGTTTTCAACCCATATGACAGAGAAAGAAGAAATTATGGGAGTCTGAGATGTTCTTGCTTTTAACAGAAGTAACTGGTAGAAGCAAATCTTCCACCTTCTGTATGGTAGTAAGAACCAGAGCCCAAGATAGTATCCACTAGAATGTCTAAACCCAATTTGGGGTCTAAATCTGGATATGCTGTATAAAAGGGGGAGTCAAGAAACATAACTAGAAAATCTTAAGTTATTATTAGAATGGAAAACTTCAGATGATGCTCAGAAAAACAATTATAGAATTAAATATCAAACGAAATCCAGAATTTGCAACCCTAAACCACCTTACACCATACACCTGTCTTCATCGCAATAACTGGCATGGGGATGAGTAACTCGGTGGAGTGGGCAGTATTAAAGTCAGAGGTAGGTGAAGTACTACGTCTCAGTTAATAACCATCGCCTCGGACCAGTAAATAGCGTAGTTCAAACGATCAAGTCACGTGAAGAAATCCGAGGTGGCACCGCCTGTAACCAGGGCGTACACCCGACTTAAATATCCAAGGATCAGATCAAATCAGTACACGCAGTGCTCAACGATGCCTCGAAATATCGAGCAGAGTTCAGAACAAAATATATAAAAATCTCTATGGTTACAAAGCGAAATAACTACGGTGTGAAATTATGGTTCTATAGTAATTAATTTCGATTAAATACGATTGCATTCATTTGACTCGTCCTCATAATCGTATATTACATACATAAACCCATAGTGTTAAACTTGGAAATCGTAGTGTGTTATGCATATGTCAAAGTTTAAGTCACTACCAATATTAAGGCCTATGGGAGCCTTTGAAGGAGTGCTTCGAGGCTTATAAATCGAAATATATATATATATTGTGAACTACATATATGCAAGTTCTATGGGAAGGGCATTTAACCTATGTGGGAAATTTTGTTCACGAGGCATAATGTAGGGATATATAAATGTGATATATATATATAATATATATATGGCCACACTCCTGTGTAGAGTTGGGGAAAGACGATTTAACCAATACATACTAGGGTGAAAACTGGAATTTTTTTTTTTTTGTTGGTGTGGTGATAGAGGTACATGACAAAGTGTTTATTAATTATATATATTTTGAAAAAATTCATATAAGTATATTTAAAGTATGATAATTTTCATAAATTAAAAGTCAAAGAAACCTTTATTATAACAAAATAATTTGAATTTGTTATTATGATTGTACTCAAGACATGTATAGATGAAGTTTTTTTATATTCAATTTTGTTAATGGTATAAAGATGATAATTTTTATATATTTATTTAAGTTAATGATGTGGAGTTATATATAAGGAAAAGAGAAACATATATATAGAGTTGCATTTATTTTAGATAATTAAGATGAATGGTTGTTATTTTCATCATCAAGCTTCAATTCCCTTAAATGATATGTTGAATTTCTATCAAAAGAATGTACTTCTATAAAGAGAAAAGCACAAATGAACAATTTTTTAATCCACAATATATATATGTTAATAATTGTACTCCATATCATTGTTCTTGATTTTATTACACAAGCATATATTCAAAGTAAATACAAAAATTCAAACTAAATGCAAAATGCTAAAAACAATCAACGAATAAAAGATTCAAATAATCTATATCACCTATCACTAAGCCATAATAGGTTTCCCATTGTTAAAAAAATATACAGATAATTTTTATTAGGGAAACCTATATTATATCCCAAACAAAAACATATAAATATTAAAATTTCTTAGTTAATGTACTTGAACATGTATTTCTCACCTCTTATTTTAATAAAAAATCACTCCCTTTACAATTCTCAAACTTCTATTTAAAAATCATATATAATTATATATATTTATTTTAAAAAATAACATAAAATAATAAAAATAAATTTCTAGTTAAAAATCATATATAATTATATATATTTATTTAAAAAAATAACATAAAATAAGCACAAAATTCATCTTTGATTATATTTCTTTATTTAAAAAAATAATAAAAATAATGTAAAAGAAAATTCATCTCACGAGTACTTTTAGTAGCAACCCAACAACATTCATTCAAAGGAAAGCGCGTCGAAAGCCGAAGCGTCCACTGCAATTAAATGTTATACAACACACTATTTCTTTTATTGACCTGTGTGAATTTCTAACGTCAGAAATCCAGTTCAACTCGAAGATCCTCTAATTCTGACACAACATATGATTCATCATAACTAGAATCATAACCACTGGCTAGTTATGACTAAAATTAAACACCAAATCATTTTAAATAAGTCAATGATTATAAGGAGAATTTCTCTCGCTTGGGATAGAAACGGTTCCGTATAGATTCCTGCAGGATAAAAATCTTAGATCCTCAAATGACTTAAGTGGTTCTGTGGGCTCCACTAATCGAAAAGCTTAAGTGGTTCTAGTGGGCTCCACTAATCAAAAGCATCCACTATGTATTATTTCCAGGTCACGGGACTGAGGTAGTAGGTTTTTCTGTGTTTCCAGTAAAAAGCCTTCACTGTGTAAATATTCTCTTTTATAGTCCTCGTGGGCTCACTGTATCTAAAGGCATCCACTTTGTAGTACACACACTCACATGCTAGAGTCTGGATGAAGGAGATTTCACTTTAGTGTTACCCGAAAACAATGATTTCTAATGCCATTTTCAATTTTTATGTTCAAAGTGTTTAGTTAATTTTCATATTAAATTATACATGTTTATGTTGGCTATGGAGTTTGTTTTCTAGACCTAGAAATATGTCTGAATTTGTCTATGAAGACGTCATAATGAATAGTGATGTATTATAACATTTTTCTGTTATAATTATTGTGTTGATACTATTTAAGGGTATATATTGTTTTTAATAATAATTGTATTTTTTAAAAATAAATAAAGTTTTTATGAAAATATAAATATTTAAATTTAAATGGGAAAAAATGTATTTAAAAACCACAATTCTAAAATTATTTTAATTTTATAATATAAAAAATAAAATAATAATTATTATAACAATAACCAATTATATTCAAATAAATTAATTAAAATTAAAATATTAATTATTATAATATTAACAAACTACATTAAAATAAATTAATATAAATTTATTTAAAATTATTTCTGATTTATGATATAAAAAATAAATTAATAATTATTATAATAATAACAAATTATATTAAAATAAATTAATTAAAATTAAAATATTAATTATTATAATACTAACAAACTATTTTTAAAATAACTTAAAATAAATATATTTATAATTTATAATAAAAAAAAAAAAAAATTGTATTAAAATAAATTAATTAAAACTAAAATATTAATTATTAAAATAATAACAAACAAATATTAAATAATTAATATAAATTTATTTTAGTTGGGGGAAGTTTTTAAAAAGTAGTACTTGAGATTAATTGATATGAATGGATTTAGTTTTGAAATTAGTGTGGTGTGTGTGTAGATGTTTGTTGTTGTAATTGTATTATCTAATAAATAAATATTTATATACATCAATCATTTCAATTAGTGAAAATAAAAGATTTAAAATTGCATATTTACTTTAAAAACCAGAATGCATATGTTAAAATGATGATTTATGAACACGACTCTAGCTTTTTAAAATGAGATCCTAAAACATGAAGACGATTATCAACTTATAGATTACTTACCTAGATCTACAACCTACTTAGCACTTAATATGAATAATAAGAGATTACATTACTTGTTGGTTGCTAGTTAATTTTAATATGTATAATAAGAGATTACATTACTTGTTGGTTGCTAGTTAATTTTTAATGTTTATTGCCTTACTGCTTGTCTAGTTGTACCAATCACTTATAATGTATTGCAAGTGTTCATATAAACCCATGTTTCAATTATACAAAAGTTAAAGAGTTATATGAATATTTTGGTTTATGCATTGAAATGTGTATTGAATACCAGTCTTTTTAAGGTTATCTTCATAAATTCATATGGGTTAGGCTAATTGTAACCATTAACAAGTAGATACTATTTTTATATAAGAATGGCATCAGTATTATGTAACTTCATTTTTATAATATGTAATTTTTTTTGGGAAAAAAGAAAATTATTAAATCTTACACAAAATCAATATAATCTATCCTACCTATTTGAAATTATTTATTAAATTCTATCTCATAATATATTAATTATTTTAAACCTACATTTCTATATTCTAGGAAAAAGAAAAACCTAAATGTAGAAAATAATTGAACTGACTTGAATTTTCTCTTTTTCTTCCGCCTTATTAGGTATGCACATCAGCACCCACTCCTTTTAGTAAGCTGTTTCACAGAATCAACATAATTTACCCTGTGCAACGACTCCTTTCAACCTACCAAAATTAATTAACATTAAAAAGCGATTTGACTATGGAAGAATCTCAAATATTGCATCATACCCCATGAAAAAATAAAAGATCAGTAAATAAAGAAAATACAAGTAAATAAACAGATCTACCGAATCCATGAATGAAAAGAAAAGTTATAGCAACAAAGCATACCCGCGGATTTTTTTTGTACGGCCCTTGTAACGTGGATGCCTAATGAGTTTGCTTCATGCATCTGCAATTTGGGCGAAATCTAACTCTGAGGAGATACATCTCATATCAAACTTCGTTTGATATTAAACCTTATTGCGTAACCTTGTATTGTTTTCGGTTGTTGGTGAGGAGGAAAACTATAAAAATGTTACAAAGAATCGATCAATCTAATTTACCATATTATATTCATTTATATCCTAACATTAGGGTATTAAAAAAAGAAAGAAACCTAAGAAGAAACAACTGTGTTGGATATTTTTTTTTCTTCCGCCATATTTGAGACAATCATCCATTGGTAACAAAGAGAGAAACCTAAGAAGAAACAACTGTGTTGGATATTTTTTTTTCTTCCGCCATATTTGAGACAATCATCCATTGGTAACTATTTCGTTTGCTCCTGTCAAAAATAATTGGCATCCGAATTCGCTCTGATCAATGGATGAATCACAAATATTGCATCAAATTCAACGAAAAAGGAGAAGACGAGGAAACAGAGAGTTCTGCCAGATCCCTGGGTTAAAAAAGAAAAGATAGGAAGACAACACATACCATAGATTTTGATGATTTTGATGGGTTCGCTCTGATCAATGGATGAATTACAAATATTGCATCAAATTCAACGAAAAATGAGAAGACGAGGAAACAGAGGGTTCTGCTAAATCCTTGGGTTAAAAATAAAAGATAGGAAGACAACTGCAAACTTCAGTTGAATGGGTTTTTTTTGAGCTTTATTTGATTACTGCAAACTTCAGATGAATGTTTAACCTCTATGTTCCAGTTGGACAATTTGAGCATGTTTAATCCTGAACACAAAGAACAAGTATCATATTAAATTCCAGATAAAACCAGATTAAAAAACAGATTCATCTGCAACCCTCAAATGAGAAACAAAAAGTACACGTATCATATTAAATTCCAGATAAAACTAGATTAAAAAACAGATTCATCTGCAACCCTTAAATGAGAAATAAAAAGTTATCTGCAGATTTTGATGGGCACTTCTGGATCCAGTTACTTGCACGGCTCGTCTAAACGGCCATAAATCACGCCTGAAGGACATAAATCACATATAAATCAAGAACTCATTTCCTTTCTTTTTTCCATGCCTCTCTGCTCATCTCTCTCTCACGGCCATAAATCACGCCTGAAGGACATAAATCACATATAAATCAAGAACTCATTTCCTTTCTTTTTTCCATGCCTCTTTGCTCATCTCTCTCTCACACTCTGCACAAACACAACCCAAGAAGCCACCAGACAGAGACCCACAAACATACAGAGATACGCAGAGGGCAAAGACAAAGAGAAGCCACCAGACAGAGACCCCAAACATACAGACATACACAGAGGGACACAAAGACATAAAAAGAGACGGAGAAAAAACAACGCGAAAGAGCGCTCGAGACCGCCATGGAGAGAGAGAATGCATAGAATACATAGATGTTGAATGTCAATGCGGCAATCAATTTATAGATACAATACCGTGCTGCACCTCGGATTACGCAGTGTCCCTCGGCTAGTCATGTAACCGTTAATGATAAAAAAATATCACTTCTATTTTTGAATAAAAGCACAAAAGCACTCATCCAATGCATCGACTATAAAGATTTCATTCAATTCAATTTTGTCGTCCAATATGGAAGTATGACGGTTGATTCGCAAGAATTTCAAGACTATATCCCCATCTTCTTGGCGGAAAATCGATTCCTATAAAGTGGTGTCTAATGGTGGAATTTTATTAAATGTTATTTATATTATTTTCTTTTATGTAAACTAATTATTATTTTTTAAATAGCCTTCAATTTAAATTAAATAGCAGATATGGTTATTTAAATTAAATATATATTTATATCGTGTTTTTGTTAATCGAATATAATAACAATAATTTGTAAAATTAAAACAAAACTCTATTGGAGAACATTGAATCCTTTCTCAAGTGGCCCACTTCCAATTAATGTAACATAACTAAGGAGCTTCTTAGGTATTTATACTTATATAGGATATTTTTTAAGGGATATTCACAACTGGCAGCACCACTCACTGATCTAGCTAAAAATGGGGCCTTTGCATGGACACAGACAACACATGAGGCATTTGAGCGGCTGAAGAAAGTGATGAGATCATGTCTAGTTCTAGCCTTTCCTGACTTCTCTCAACCATTGGTGTTGGAATGTGATGCCTGGTTGTTTTAAAACAAATCATCATCCGATCACTTTTTAGAGTAGGAAGCTTAAGGATTATGAGAGTGCTTATTCCATCTATGACAAAGAAATGCTCGTAATTATGTATTCATTGGCCAAGTTTCAACCATATATAGTGGGAAACAGGTTCAAGGCCAAAACTGATCATAATAGTCTTTGATACTTCCTGGATTAGAAGCGATTGAATGAGAGGAAACACAAATTGGTCAGCAAGGTCCATTCTTATGAGTTTGATATTGAATACGTCAAAGGAAAAAACAATTCAGTAGTAGATGACTTATCTGGGAGACCAACTATATTATTCCTCATGGACATTGTGGAGGACTATAATTCCCATATTTTAGTAGAATATTTGAAGAACCAGTCAGATTGTGAGATCCTTGATGGATAGTCACCAGAAAATAGGTATAGAGTTGTAAATGACATTATATATTATAAGGACCGAATCTATTTAGTACCATAGTCTCAACTGAAGATGAAGATCATACAAGCAACCCATGATTCTCCTCTGGTAGAACATCTAGAATTTTTGAAGACTTATAGGAACATTAGGGAGAGGTTCACATGTAAGGGTCTCAAGAGGGACATGATCAAATATGTATAGGAGTGCAGTACCTGTCAGAGCAATAAGGTTGAACACACACACCCAACAGGTTTGTTACAGTTTCTACCCATCCCACAACAAAAGTGGGAGAGTGTTTCTATGGATTTCATTACAGGGATACCCTCATCCCAAGGCAAAGATTGTATCTTTGGGGTGGTAGATCGCCTCACTACATATGCCCACTTCTTCAGAATTTCCTCCAAAATTTAGACATCTTAGGTAGCAAAAATATTCTTCCAAGGAGTATTTTGACTGCATGGTTTTCCAAAAACCATTATCAGCATCGATGATAGTAGGCTCATGGGAGCATTCTGGTAGGAGTTATTCAGGTTAGGAAGCACGAAGCTCACTCCTAGTACAAGTTACCACCCGAAGATAGACAAAAGCAGTAAATAAATGGGTGGAAGGTTACTTATAGAACTATGTCATAGGGAAACAAAGAGCATGGACCAAGTGGTTGTATTTAGGAGAAAATTTCTATAACACTACTTATGACATGTCCATAGGGATATCATCCTTCGAAGAATTATATGGATATGCGGCATTGTCTTTTGTAGACACAAATTTTGGAGATAACAAGGCAACATTAGCCAAGGATTGGATCCAAGGATGTCAGGATATTCTTCGGGCACTCAAGGATAACCTATAGAAAACACAAAATCAATAGAAGTTATGTGCAGATCAACAGAGGATTGAATTTTTTTTTGAAGTGGGAAATGTAGTATACCTTTGCCTACAACCATACATACAATTTAGATTAAAGCATTGGTATCATATGAATTGGAGCTTCAAGTAGAGAGAAAAATTCATAACATATTTCATGTTTCTTGTTTAAAGAAGGAGGTAGGGTAAAACATCAAATCATCATTGGATTTACCCCCATTAGATGAGGAGGGACATCTTAACCTAGTTCCAAAAGAAGTGTTGGAGGTTCAAGAAAAGATACTTCAAAGCAGGACCATCTGAGAATATTTGGTGCAATGGAGATATTTGCCCACCGAAGGAGCTCCCTGGGAGGGAGAGCAGATATTTTAGCATCCAACATTGAAATAGCTTGAGGACAAGTAGTTTTTGGCAGGTGGGACTGTAATATCCCAAAACCAATTAACCCCAGTTGGACCTATATATATATATATATATATATATATATATATATATATAAGGGGATTTTAAGCACATGTTACAAGGGGGACTGTAATATCCCAAATCCAATTGACCCTAGTTGGACTTATATATATATATATATATATATTGGCCCTGGGTAATTATCCACCCAGGGTAATTTCCCATGGTTTCTCTCTAGAAATAAAGATTTAAAAGGAGGAGAAGAAACAAGAGCACGACACATATTTGAAAATTTTCTCTTGGCATTAATTTGGAAGATTAGGTGAGATTTCAAGAAATAATGGTCTCAGGTGAGATATTTCAAGCTAGCTTCAGTGTGGTTGAGCCTCACCCTAGTCAACAAACCCAATTTCGGTGGTTCTCGAAATCACCCTAACTGGATCATTTTTTTTATTTTTTTTGGTCTGGGGTTTTACACGTCTATTGTTTCTAGTTGTGGATATTGTTCCTTTGGGTTTCTCTGCAGTGTTTATGAAAATTGGCTCGATTGATACCTTATAAATCACTGAACTATTATAACTTGTTGAAGGTTGATTCATATAAGGAATCATCATGCAGAATGGTTTGATCACATGTTGAACTAGTTTGGTGCCTCGTTGATTTTGGAGAAAATTACTTCATTGTTTATTCTCTCTGGTAGTAGGGCATGAGCTAGTTTTGAAATGCTTGTGAGGTGATAATTATTGCAATATCAACATTGTGAAGATTGTGGGAGACTTGCACATCGGATCGTGCCCATAGAGTGGCATTGAAGAAGGGACCAAACACTTCAAATTTGAAAGTCACCTTGTTAATGTGATATTTGTCTTTGCAATTGCATATCCTTATGCCTAACAATGATCTAGCCATGAGACTCCTATTGCAAACTCTAGCAATTTTCCTTAAGGAGAAGGCAAAAAACACAGAAGGAAGTATCAAAGCATAGTAGGGGAGATTGTGAAATCCTACTTCGCGGACCATATCTCATGTGGTAGGTACTCATAGTGGCTTGCATTTAAATCACATTCTTTTAAAAAACAATAGTACTGGAAAGTTATTGCAATGCCAAAATGTGATATTTTAGGGCTATTTCAGGTGTTCGGTAAGAAGCATGGATATCCACAGTGGACGCAGGGATAATTTCCTTATTGTATGATTCAATTTATATGATTGGCGCTACTACGTATGCTCTTAATTATAATCAAATCGTATGTCATTGTCTCATTGCATGGCCCAGTTGGTTTCGAAACGGTTGTTTAAATATGCCTCATAAAATGAAAACACTTTGAGTACTTGATTTTATGGTGTTCGTATTGTAAGGTTCATTAGGCTTATAATTTTGAAGTAGCCAACGTTATGAAGTGTTATCCTAACTTAGAAACATATTTCGATTGTATTTTTCCGATCAAATATATATTTCAATTATATTTTGCCGTAGGAATCTTACAATGAACAAGAACCTTGCAATTATCATCTTCAAGCAGTTCAAGCAGTCCTAGGTTGAAAAAACAGATAATACCTCTTATCAACTTCCCCGATTATAATAACATAATTTTTGTAATTGTTATTAATTCATAATAATTGAATGCAACTGTTATTAATTCATTATGATTTACAAAATGATTAAAGTAATAAAAACACAATTGTTATTTTTTTTTTCAAATTTTCAATTTTTATAATGTAATATAATTGTTATTAAGTTATACTTGATTACAAAATAATAAATGATGATTAGTTTAAATGAAAACATTACAAAATAATAAACAATGATTAGTTTAAATGAAAAAATAATGAAATAAAAGTTGTTTGGATTATAAAAATTGATTTTTATCAAATAAAATAAAATATTAAATTATAAATTAATTATAAATATTTACTAAAATTTAACATATATTAAAAAGTGTTTCTCCACTATGTTGTCAATTTGGTATGTTGATTAGTGATGACTTAAAGGATAATGGTGTGGGACATTCCACCCCACACACTTGATATCTATAAGTTCATAGGTTGCATGTAATTTCATTGATGCAACATGTAATGAAAGGCGATAAAATTATACACCCTCCAAGCTCTTAATATTTAGTGCTTATATCATCTATTGCATTTTTTAAAATGCAATCATGATAGAGGAGGTGGGGAAAGTCGGAATGTATGGAAATGGAAATTTTCATAGATTCAACATAACTACTCTCTTCCAAAGTGGGTTTTTTTGGTTTATATTTGTGATAGTTTGGCTACATTGGAGGGATGTGGGAGGTGATTTTTTGTGGTGTTTTAAAAATAGATTCAGGCAAGATGATTTGAGTGAGTTCTAGTTTAGGTTAGACAACTCAACAGTGGGAATAAAGGCCCAAATTTTCAAGGTAATAAATCTGTATTGATTCACTCCTTCGGAAATGTTGAGGAGGTTATCTATATAGCTAGAATTTTTGGGTTGGCGATCTCTTGTCTTGAAGAAAGCTTCTCATATTTGGGTTTCTGATTGAAACCAGACAAATAAAGAAAATTGTATTGGAATTGGCTTTTGAATAAATTTTAGAAGAGCCTGTCTATCTGGTCTCATCATTGGTTGTCTTTGGGAGGTAGATATAAACTCATCTAATCTGTTCTACAACAGATTTTAGTGTAGTGGATGTGCCTTTACACGTTTCCAATGAAGGTTATTAAGAGGATCAAGGCAATCATCACTCATTTCCCATGGTCAGGGGTTAGGGGGGGATCACAAGTTTCATCTAGAGTGTTTGGATGTCATTTCTAGAGGAAAGGAGTTATGTGGCTGGGGTATACTGCACTTGAAGTTTTTGGGAGGGATTTATTAACCAAGAGTCTTTGGAGAGATTTAAATGGCAGGGTATTTGGAAAGATATCATAAAAGAAAAGTAACTGAAGGATTTCTCTCTTATGGAGTGGTACAGACGCGGGGTTGTTGTTATGATGAAGGGTTCACACATCTGGAATAGTTTTCTAAAAGTTAGGAGTTGGATATTTGAAAATTTGCAATGGTATTTCGGAATGGGGGACACAATTTTGATTGGGATCGACCCAATACTGGGGGTGTGAAATAACCATTTTCTTCCTTTTCGGGTACTTGATGCCTTGCATTCGAAGGGAATTTTCTTCCTTGCTCAAGCCTACGGGTGCGAGAATGATATAATTTCCTACCTGTCTTGGAAAAATGCAAAGAAGGTTGGATTATCTGGTTCCAATGTTGTTTTTGAAATCAATACATTACAAATTATGGTGGGCAAGTATTTTAATGAGGGGGTGTGATGATTCCTTATATTGGATAGGAACCCTTCGTAATAAGAACATGGTGGTCTCGGAAATATATAAATACATTTCCTACAATTCTCATGGCTTGACAAATCATTGCTCATATAAGAGGGCCTAGAGTTGGAAAATTCCTTTAAAAGTTATTATCTTTGGGTGGCTTGTGTGGAAAAATCACATTCTTACATGGGACAATATTTTTAAAAGAGGTATCAATGGTTCGAACTGGTGTATCTTCTATAGGGACTCACAGGAGGATGTCCATCATCTATTTTTACAATGTCATTTTACTACTGTGGTGTGGGTGAGGGTACTGGATATTTACAAGCTTCCTTCAATTCAAACTTTCCCCTCCTTAGAGACATGTTATCAATGGTGGTTCAACAGGTGAGGGAAATTCATATCTATCCCTATGTTCATCACTTAGGAAATTTGGCGTGTGAGGAATTCTATGATCTTTGAGGGTAGTCCTTTGAATATTTCACATACTTGTAACAACATTTAGGCTTGGTTTGAGGTTGAGGTTCAGGAAATAAAATTTTATATGACGACTAGGTTGCTAAAGAATTTCTTTCATGTGAGATTTCCCGCAATTGTTTTTTTACTGTGCCTCTCAATTAGGTGGATGTGGTTGTAGGGTTGTGTTGCTGATCAATTCACATGTTCAGATTCAATTTTTCTAGTTTGACGCGCGGGTGGGGTGCCGGGGGGGGGGGTTACAAATAGAAGAGAAGAGACACTCGCCCTATGAAGACTATTATATATGGCTAGGAAACAAA
Organism: Pinus albicaulis; assembly: GCA_034641835.2. NCBI lineage: Eukaryota > Viridiplantae > Streptophyta > Pinopsida > Pinales > Pinaceae > Pinus > Pinus albicaulis. The sequence continues at coordinate 524,098,901 of CM076578.1, forward strand.
GTTTGTATCAGATTTCTGTCTACCTAGAATCCAAGACTATTACTTATTGGGTTGCTGGAAATGCAAAAAGTATTGTCCCCCAACTTGGTAAATTGCTTGGTTCATATTGAGAATTTAAAGAAATATTTTACAGGTGTCTCTTTTCAACATGTGTACAGGGAGTTAAATAACATGGCATATGGGATGTCAAAGAAGGGGTTGGATGCGACTCTAGGGTTTCTTCACTATAACTTTAGATATGATGGTAGGGTGTAGGATGAAGACATGATGCCACTATGTTGATCACTCTTTGAATGAGGATGGTCGAATCACCTATTTTTTCATTTTTGGGTCTCGATATGTAATGAATGCATAGTTCTCTCTTATAGGATGTATATGAACCTTAATTTGTCTATGGTAGGGTCTTTAGGAATGTAGAATTATTATATGCTAGATGTTGTTGTACATGTGTATATCTTTTTTGTTGGGACTAAAATATTTAGTCTTGGTATAATGAACATATTAATTTTGTTTTTTTTTGTTGAGACTAAAGTATTTAGCCTACATATGATGAATTTTTGTTGAGACTAAAATATTTAGTTTGCATATGATGAACATATTGAAAATATATTTACTATTTTTTTCATATTAATTAAATTACCATCATTTTTTATTTTCTCTCTAAATAAATAAAGCCTTGAAATCCATGCCATCATGTCCCTTGAGATGAGGAAATTTTATATTTAACCTTGATTAACACATGTATTCATTTTTAATTAAAATATAAATCATAAACTTACACAAAATCTTGTACATTGTGTTGATTGAAGTGGTGTTAGGTGATGCATGACATCGTGTGAATCATCCTCATGGTGGTAGATTGGGTGGAAGTTATCATTAGTGGTGTATTGACGAGAAGGTGAAACTTCTCTCTGAAATATGGTAGGTGCATTACATAATCCAAAGGGAAGTACCCTATAGGCATATGTTCCCCACAGACATGTAAAAGTGGTTTTTTCTTGATCTTCTGGTGCTAGTTGGATTTGATTATATCCACTAAAACCATCTAAAAATGAAAAATACTTTTTTACTGCTAAGGTATGTAATACTTTATCTATAAAGGGTAGTGCTTTCAAGGAGGCTTTGTTTAATTATCTGTAATCAATATATACTTTCCATTTTCCATTTTTCTTTAGAACAATCACTAAAGGTGACACCCATTGACTACCTGATATCGAATAAATGAAATTCACATTCAAAAGTTTTTGTAATTCCTCTTTAAAAATTTCTCTCATATTCAAGTTCATTCTCCTCTAAGGTTGTCTAACTAGTTTGACATTTTCCTGTATATAAATATGATGCATACAAGTTTTAGAGTTAATCCCTTTCATATCAATATATTCCCATGCATAAGCAGAATAATGTTTTTGTAGCATCTTTATTAATTTTCTCTTTTGAAATTCTTTCAATTTATTGTTAATATTCAATGTTTTGCTTGGAAAAATTTCTACTTGAGAATTGACAATTGCTTTGATAAAATGAAAAGCCATTTGATGACATGATAGATATTCAATATTACATAGTTCTTGAAAATTTTGATCTTTCTCATAGTAAGAAGAATAATCCTTATTATTAATTAAATTTATTAATTGATCTTCTTCATCCAATTATCAAAAGTATATATTGGTTGCATATTATCAAAGTATTCAACATTGTCATCTATCCAAATTTCACTTTCCACTTTAGTTATTGTTTTTACATGAGGATACAATATGAATTTCTTAGTGAAATCAGAAGGATACAATATGAATTTCTTAGTGGAATTCCCATTATATATATATACATATCACTAGAATAAGTAATAACAAAACTACAACATAGTTATTATAAAATTAATTAAGTAATATGTATAATTGTAAGAGTCTAGCATCATCTACTATATATATATATATATTATATTTAACCAAAACTTTAATATCCATGATGATGTAAATAGTGATTGACCAAGTCTATCAACACTCACACACTTATAAAATCAATGTAAACTTTTCAAAAAATACATAAACTTAAGCATCCACTTATTTTGAATCAATAAAATATTTCACTAGTATTAAAGAATTGCTTTTATATAGATATATAATTTTAACAATTTTATCAAATATTAAAATAAAACACACATTAAAAGTATGCAAATCATCTATCTCATTATATATTATATAGGTAATTGTTATACGTCATTATACATTATATATGTAATTATTATACATATAATTGAAGTAGTTTTTAGTGGGACTTTTTGGAGTTTCCAATGCTTGAATCTAGTGAAAAAAATTGAAATAAAATCTTGATTTTTGTTATTTAAACTAATTTTTTCACCACCCAAAAAAAAACCCCTAAGACATTTAAATTGTGCAAGTTACCTATCAAATTTCTATTTTCAATACATTTCTGTCAAATTTTAAAGAAATTAGAGTAGAAAATCCCACCAAAAATATTGATTTTTGTTACTTCACACGAACTGTTTCACCTACCCTAATTTAAAGTGACTGTGACAGGTTGTTGTCTCGTCTAGAGCGGACTCGAGACAAATATTAACCACAAAAAGAATCAGGATGAATTTTTCTTTTCGAGAGGAGAATCAAGGACCAACTCGATCTCCAGGATAATCGGATTCAGCTATTGCCAACGAGCCCTAGTTACTGTATTATATCCTGCAACTCTAGAATCCGGGCATTCTATGATTATCAACTAATAGGTGGCAGGAACAGATGGAGTTTTCTGCATTCATCGTGCAAGGACCCCACGTTGGAACTGACTCATCCTAGTACTTGATAATCATGCCCCACAACCACCGATGTTACTCCCACTTTCTGGCTCAGGCCCGGGAGAGGTATGTCTTTTTCAAAGGTAACGGAAAGTGACATGATTTAGGTGAATACTTGATAGCACGCGTGTCAGCCTAGTGTCTATGAGTTGGATTTACATCCTTGGCTCGAAATCAACTCACAATTTTGTTATGTTTAGGCCCTACAGGGTACAGACTACAGTGTTACCTAAATTCTTACTCTATTTTTTGTGATTTTGTGATTTGTAATTTCTATCTAGGTCCTGGAAAATTATTAAGGCGGTTATAAACAAAAACAATAAATGTAATTTAATACATTATCAATGCAGTTATAAACGAACAATAAAGAAGTACACTATTAACTTCTTAATCTGCCTATTGTGATTTGTTAACTAAGATTAAGAAAACTATTAAAATGGTTATAATTAAATAATAAATGTAACATAATCTACTAATTCAGAATCAGGTTTTGGGTTCATTTTTATCTGAATTTATCTACATTTGTATTCTATCTGGAATTAGTTATTTTATTTTAGAAGAAAAAGAAACTCACGTGGTCATCTAGAATATGGAGAAGAGTTGAGTTAAGTTGGATTATTCTCCTTTTTTCTTCGAGGGAGTTAAGATGAATTTGATTATTTTCTTCTCTTCTTCCACCATACCTAATGCAAAGGAGTAACTCCATTTTCTCCACTCAAAATTAAATAACATCGAAAAGTTATATGATCAATACAGGAATCGTAACCATTGCATCAAACCCAATTGAAAAAGGAAGATGATGAATTAAATAGAACTAGTAGATCCAGGGGAAGGGGAAAGTTATAAAGGAAAAACATACACATGGTAGATTTTAATGGGCAATTTGACTTCTAAATTCTCGCAAGGCTGACATGGATGTCCAATCCGTGTGCCTTGGGTCGTTTGAACTCTGGGGACATAGATCTGATATTGAACCAGAATACAGATGAAACCCCGAATTAAAAATATTCCAAGTCAATTTACTGACTCAGATACTGCATCCTTCTCTGGCTCCAAGCCTCCAATAAGAAAAGAAATAGCTATATATACAAAATATACCTCAAATTTTGATGGGTCTTCTGGATCCAATTGTTGTCCAGATGCGCAGATGCACATTCTCTCCGTCCATTGCTTTGGCGGGTTCGAACCCTGAGGCCATACATCTCATATCGAACCCAGGACCATGTGTTACAAAGCCAATTGTGGTTCACCATGGCAGTAGACCGAGTCCCATTTATGGTTCCAGGCGTGGAGTGCTGCCCAATTGATCATATTGTTTCATATCAACATGCAGGCATATTCTCAGTAGCACACAATGAAATGTACCTTGAACATCAAAGCAACCGAACCAAATGAAAGAGCGCGTCCCAGTCCTCTCCTCCCTTTTTAATTCGAGAAACGTATACCAATCAAATTAGGTTTTCTGTTTGTCCCAGTCCTTTGTCTTTTACTTGCAAGATGCACACAGCGAGTTCGAACCTAATCAAACTAGCTGGTGTGAATCCAATCAAACCAAATCAAAGATCTCATCTCCTTCCTTTCAAGATGCGAGCCGCTTCGAACCCAATCAAACCAAATGGAAAAGCCCATTCTCCTTCTGTTTAATTTGACATAGATATAACAATCAAATTAGGTTTTCCGTTGAAAGACTGTGTACGGTAGATGAATGGTAAAATTTATCTTTATATATTTAAATTTAATATTGAAGTTTATATATATATATATAATAGAAAAAAAGGTGTTAGAAAAAATAAGTAAAAAAAATATGAGTATAAAATTTTATTAAATAAAAAATTTAGTTTAATAATAAATATAAATTAATATATATATATATGAAATTTAAAGAAATAAAATAAGTGTTTATTAATTATATATATTTTGAAAAAATTCATATAAGTATATTTAAAGTATGATAATTTTCATAAATTAAAAGTCAAAGAAACCTTTATTATAGCAAAATAATTTGAAATTGTTATTATGATTGTACTCAAGACATGTATAGGTGAAGTTTTTTTATATTCAATTTGTTAATGCTTGTATAAAGATGATAATTTTTATATATTGATTTAAGTTAATGATGAGTTATATATAAGGAAAAGAGAAACATATATATAGAGTTGCATTTATTTTAGATAATTAAGATGAATGGTTGTTATTTTCATCATCAAGCTTCAATTCCCTTAAATGATATGTTGAATTTCTATCAAAAGAATGTACTTCTATAAAGAGAAAAGCACAAATGAACAATTTTTTAATCCACAATATATATATATGTTAATAATTGTACTGCATATCATTGTTCTTGATTTTATTACACAAGCATATATTCAAAGTAAATACAAAAATTCAAACTAAATGCAAAATGCTAAAAAAATCAACAAATAAAAGATTCAAATAATCTATATCACCTATCACTAAGCCATAATAGGTTTCCCATTGTTAAAAAAATATATAGATAATTTTTATAAGGGAAACCTATATTATATCTCAAACAAAAACATATAAATATTAAAATTTCTTCGTTAATGTACTTGAACATGTATTTCTCACCTCTTATTTTAATAAAAAATCACTCCCTTTACAATTCTCAAACTTCTATTTAAAAATCATATATAATTATATATATTTATTTAAAAAAATAACATAAAATAATAAAAATAAATTTCTAGTTAAAAATCATATATAATTATATATATTTATTTAAAAAAATAACATAAAATAAGCAGAAAATTCATCTTTGATTATATTTCTTTATTTAAAAAATAATAAAAATAATGTACAAGAAAATTCATCTCACGAGTACTTTTAGTAGCAACCCAACAACATTCATTCAGGCGAAAGCGTCAAAGCCGAAGCGTCCACTGCAATTAAATGTTATACAACACACTATTTCTTTTATTGACCTGTGTGAATTTCTAACGTCAGAAATCCAGTTCAACTCGAAGATTCTCTAATTCTGACACAGCATATGATTCAGCATAACTAGAATCATAACCACTGGCTAGTTATGACTAAAATTAAACACCAAATCATTTTAAATAAGTCAATGATTATAAGGAGAATTTATAACAAAGCTTGGGATGAAAATTATAAGTATAGATTCTCTGGGATAAAAATCTTAGATGATCCTCCAGAAAGTAGCTTAAGTGGTTCTCGTGGGCTCCACTAATCAAAAAGCTTAAGTGGTTCTCGTGGGCTCCACTAATCAAAAGCATCCACTATGTATTGTTTCCCAGTCACGGGACTACAGTGATTGGTTTTCTCGTGAGATTTCCAGTAAAAAGCCTTCACTGTGTAAATATTCTCTTTTATAGTCCTCGTGGGCTCCCTGTATCTAAAGGCATCCACTTTGTAGTACACACACTCACATGCTAGAGTCTGGATGAAGGAGATGTCACTTTAGTGTTACAACTTTCGTTTTACGAGAAAATATTTTGAAATTGAAATTTATTGTGAGTATATTTAGATATTTTAAGAGAAAGTGTTTTTTATTTTTCTTTTTTTAATATTAGATGATAAAAGATTTCATTTCATTGTGTTTTAGGATTTGTTAGACACTTTGTTTTGCAAATGTGAAACTTCTTCTTCTTTTTCATTGTAACAACTTGCTAAATGCCATACTTACCAAAAATTGAATCGTTGGCATAGGAATGGTATGAGTGAGATTTAGGGTTTTTGCAAGTGCATAAGATGGCTTTGTAAATGTGGGAAAAATGCAGATTGGGGCTTGAGAAATTGGAGAAAACGCCAACATTGGAGGTCTAAAATCATCAAGTAACTTATCATTTTTTAGTTCTTCTTTATAATTCCCTCATTTATAGATTTAATGGGTTTTGGCCCAAATCAGATGCTTTGAATTAGTGGATTTACACCTTGTGGTAAAAAAAATATGATATTTACCTGTGTTCTAAAGTTTTTTTCATTATACAATTTGAATCATAGCAATACAACTTGAGGTTGGTTTTGTATAAATTAATGGGCCAACATTGATATTCACACTCATCTCATAATTATAGAATTTATGATGGAAATTTTTGAATCTCAAGGCTACATATGTGTCTTGGAAATGATTTGGATTGAATACTCAATCTTGTGTTACACCATCGCAAACCATCATAGGAATACAACTTGACGCTAGTTTTGTATAAATTAATGGGCCAACATTGATATTCACACCCATCCCATAATTATAGAATTTATGATGGAAATTTTTTAATCTCAAGGCTACAAATGTGTCTTGGAAATGATTTGGATTGAATACTCAATCCTATGTTACACCATCCCAAACCATCATAGGAATACAACTTGAGGTTGGTTTTGTATAAATTAATGGGCCAACATTGATATTCACACCCATCCCATAATTATACAATTTATGATAGAAATTTTTGAATCTCAAGGCTACAAATGTGTCTTGGAAATGATTTGGATTGAATACTCAATCCTCTGTTACACCATCACATTTCCTCTTAAGAGTGTGATATGAAGAACAATAGTCTTGTTATACAAGAAAGTGAATGTCATTTTAATATGGAAACATTTTTGGAAGGAGATATTTTTATTTATGTTATGGATTATTTTCTTAACTCCAAGCTTAGTTTAGCCTTTCTCTATATACATAAGAAAAAAATATAAAGTAAAATCACAAATTTAAGTTATAGTTTTATATTTTATAATTACAATATTTAGTTTCTTATTAAAATATTTTACACATTTATTTATTCAAATAAATTCTATTGTGAATATTTTTTTCTCTTATTATTTGACTATAATTTTTTTATTGTACTCTTTACTAAAGAAAACAACTTTATTAATAAAGGACCTAATGCCAAATTGAAATATTACTTAATTGAGAACTACTATAATATATCAAAATGATTTTTTGTTTCTTAAAAAAAAAATTATACAAAATCACTTTAGTTCAGAATTGAAACACTTTTAAAGAAAATTTGATTTATAAATTATTTGTTTGATATGTGGTTCAATTTCCATTACCTATTATGTCCAAACCTCATGGGGAGCTATTAAACCTAGGAGCCAACTTTAGGTAAATAAACATTTTACATGAGATAAGTTGGACAAACAAAAAAATTATAATCCTAAAATTCTCTTACCTAATCCTCCTTTTAAATATATATTGGATTTCCATTTATTAAAAACAAAAGGCAATATTAAGAACCTCCTAAAGTGATAAAAAAGTAACTAACATGAAAAAAATAAAACTCCTACTACAACATAAAAATGTTAATTTTAGTTGAATCATTAAAAAAAAAAAGTGATAATAACTCTACACCTTATATCATTAACAAAAATCAATTAAATTTCTCCAAATTTACTATTTTTCACAATCAAATTTGGATAAATTTACAATTTTTTTATAAATGTATGAAACAATAAACAAATTATAAAAGCACAAATATAAAATATGATACTTTAGAAAGTGGAAAATTAAAATATTTTTCACAATATTTCAGCAATTTCCATAAAATCTAGTTAAAATATCTAATTTCAAAATATTTATATCTTAATCAAGTCATTATTATGTTCATTTTTTTAAACATTATATTTAATAATTATTTTTTCTAAAATAATATTTGCTACTTTTAAACAATAAAATGTGATTTCTATTAATAAAACATTATATAATAATTACTAAAACAAAATGCTTTAAATGAGACCAAACACTAATCAAAATAACTACTCAAGAATGAACATCAAGTTAAAAAGACACAGCTACTATAAAATGTCCATTTGATTATGTCCAGACTCTATTTATGCATACATTTGATTCTGTCCAGGCTCTATTTATGTATACATTTGGCTCAATTGGGAACTCAATCTTGTGTTACACCATCGCAAACCATCATAGGAATACAACTTGAGGTTGGTTTTGTATAAATTAATGGGTCAACATTGATATTCACACCCATCCCATAATTATAGAATTTATGATGTAAAATTTTTAATCTGAAGGCTACAAATGTGTCTTGGAAATGATTTGGATTGAATACTCAATATTATGTTACACCATCCCAAACCATCATAGGAATACAACTTGAGGTTGGTTTTGTATAAATTAATGGGTCAACATTGATTGATGGAAATTTTTGAATCTCAAGGCTAAAAATGTGTCTTGGAAATGATTTGGATTGAATACTCAATCCTATGTTACACCATCACATTTCCTCTTAAGAGTGTGATATGAAGAACAATAGTCTTGGTATACAAGAAAGTGAATGTGATTTTAATATGAAGACATTTTTGGAAGGAAATATTGTTCTTTATGTTATGGATTATTTTCTTAACTCCAAGCTTGGTTTAGCCTTTCTCTATATACATAAGAAAAAAATACAAAGTAAAATCACAAATTTAAGCTATAGTTTTATATTTTATAATTACAAAATTTAGTTTCTTATTAGAATATTTTACACACATTTATTTATTCAAATAAATTCTATTGTGAATATTTTTTCTCCTATTATTTGATTATAATTTTTTTTATTGTACTCATTTCTAAAGAAAACAAATTTATTAATAAAGAACGTAATGCCAAATTCAAATATCACTTAAGTGATTTTTTTTCTTAAAAAAAAAATTATACAAATTCACTTTAGTTTAGAATTGAAACACTTTTAAAGAAAAATTAATTTATAAATTATATGTTTGATATGGGGTTCAATTTCCATTACCTATTATGTCCAAACCTCATGGGGAGCTATTAAACCTAGGAGCCAACTTTAGGTAAATAAACATTCACATGAGATAAGTTGAATAAACAAAAAAAATTATAATCGTAAAATTCTCTTACCTAATCCTCTTTTTAAATATATATTGGATTTCCATTTATTTAAAACAAAATGCATTATTAAGAACCTCCTAAAGTTATAAAAAGTAACTAACATGAAAACAAACAAACAAAAAACTCCTACTTAGAACATAAAAATGTTAATTTTAGTTGAATCATTAAAAAAATAAAAAGTGATAATAACGCTACAAGTTATATCATTAAAAAAAATCAATTAAATTTCTACAAATTTACTATTTTTCACAATCAAATTTGGACAAATTTACAATTTTTTTATAAATGTATGAAACAATAAACAAATTATAAAAGCACATATATAAAATATGATCGTTTAGAAAGTGGAAAATTAAAAATATCTTTCACAATATTTCAGCAATTTACATAAAATCTAGTTAAAATATCTTAATTTCAAAATATTTATATCTTAATCATATTCATTCTTTATATTTAAATTTTATATTTAATAATTGATTTAACTAAAATAATATTTATTATTTATAAACCCCGGTGGCGGTTTTGGGTTCTTCGAAGTGTTGAGCGCGCCACACTGCGCGTTCCTTTATTTTAACGGTAGAGATACTGGTCTTTTCCTCCTTGCGCGAGGCCTCTGGCCTCTGGCCTTCCATGGCCTCCCTGAATGCTGCTACGGAGGGCCTTGCTGATCAGTATGCAGCAGATGCTTTTTCTGCATTGGTCAAATCTCTTCAACCTCAGAGAACTCGCCCTGCGCTGTCCAAATTTGTCAAGAAGCTGGATGGGTTGCAAGAGGTTAACCTCCCTCCCACACTTCCACGAATGGCTGCACTCTCTTTAGCTGAGCGGGGACTCATCGGTCAATTCACTGGCCTTTGGCCTTCCCCGAAAACAATTCAACGATGGATCGAAAGAAACTGGGTAGACAAATTTAATGGTAAAATCTCCATTCGTTTATGTGGAAAAGGTTATTACACTTTCCATTTCGAATCTAGAGCAGACAAGGACTTAATCTTCAGAAATGGGCCGTACTTCATGGACTCTCGTGGATTGTATCTGAACAAATGGACTCCAGACTTCGATCCTGAGCTGGATGTCCCTAATGCTGTTCTGGTTTGGGTTCGTCTTCCGCATCTCCCACTCCACTGTTGGGGAGATGACTCGGTTCGAGCCATCGGCAATGCTGTTGGAAAATACATTGATCGGAGCAAGCCCAAGGATAATATGCAGGCATGTGCGCGTATATGTGTTGAAGTAGATCTCGGCAAGGGTCTTCCAGAAGCAATCAAACTAAAGGTGGACGAATGGACGCATATTCAGCAACTGGACTATGAAAAAATTCCCTTCAAATGCAAGGTATGTCATGAATACGGCCATTTTGCCAATCGCTGTTCCAAAATAGTTAATGATGAACTTGCTCAATCTGAAGAGCAATGGGAAACTGTAAAAAAGAAGAAGACTACCTCTGGCTTGAAAGCAAACTATGAAGAGGCTCCTCCTAAATCTGCCCCTCCCAAGCCTAACCCCCCTTCAGCTCCGCCCAAAGCTTCCTCCTCAGCTGTCCCTCCTCCCTCCTCTCCTCTTGGCCCGCCCATCTTCCCCACCCCGGGGCCAAACTCTGGTCCTCCCCTGATATCTTCAAATCCCTTTGACGCCCTCTCTCTCCCTGAAAATGATCCCCTGATCCCCCTTGAAAATGACCCTCCCATCCTTTTCTCCCTTTCTCATTCCTCTCCCTCCCATTCTCCAGACCCCCCCCCACCCCGAACTACTAGAAGCTCCTCGAAAGAGCATGGAGTCAATCAAGAGTCCCAAAAAAAAGGACCTGGCAGGAAATCAAGCAAACAGCAAAGAGATGAAAATGCTCAAAAAGACATCGACATGGGAACTCAAAACCCCATAGAAACTTATATATTGGGTCAAAATAGCAAAGAAACAACACATAAGGAGCAAGGGGGACGAGCATCCCTCCGAAATCTAAATACTCAATGATGAAAGTTATATCATGGAATTGTAGGGGACTGGGGCACCCCTCAAAAATTGCTGCCCTGGAAGATCTTACAGACCATGAGAAGCCAGGAATTGTAATGATTCAGGAAACAAAGAAAAGATTGCAAGAGATGACAAGAATTATAGAACAGCTTAGGCATTATGAGGGACAAATATGTGAAGCAAGAGGAGCTTCTGGTGGTATCACCACTATGTGGAACAAAAATACTTGGATATGCACATCCAAAACTATCAATCCTCACTGGATTGAAGTCACTTTAGAAAAGCAAGAAGAGCACAAGCAAATAGTCATTTATAACATTTATACACCGAACCATTTCAGAGACAAAGAGCAGTGCTGGGCCACACTACAAGAAGACATCCAAGCTGAAGACAATAGAAACATCATCCTTGGGGGCGACCTAAATCTTATATTACACTCCAATGAAAAAAGAGGAGGCACATTTACACACGATCCTTATAGAGCAAAGCTGGAAAACATCATGCAAGAGTGTGATTTAGTAGATATCATTCCAAAAAATTGGAGGTACACTTGGAACAACCGCAGGCTGGGCAGAGATAACATAATGGAGCACCTTGACAGAATTCTGGTAAACACTTCTTTCCTCTCTGAGTTCTCTACTGCTCATGCTGCAATTCTGCCTTATTTAGCTTCCGATCATTACCCCATTAGCATTATCCTTGAAGCACATTGTCCTTTGGGGCCGTTGCCTTTCAAATACAACTCTCTTTGGCGCATCAATCCCATTGTGGATCAGATTGTCAAAACAGGCTGGCAAAATCATATAGAAGGATCACCGGGGTTTATTTGGGAATGCAAACTGAAGAATATAAAACATGCCTTGAAGGAATGGGTGAAGCAACATTACAAAGAACCAGAAAATGTCAAAGTTGAGCTAAAAACTAAATTAAAAGAAAATCACAGGAAAATAGAGAGAACGGGTTGTCCCACGAGGAAAAAGCATTAGAAAATGACATATATTATCAGTTGTACCGGGTTAATAGAGAAGAAGAACAGAAGTGGAGAATTAAGTCAAGACAGCTTTGGCTTCAAGGAGGAGACAAAAATACAACTTTTTTCCATAAGCAAGCAACTGTCAGGAAAGTCAAAAATAATGTCACCATGATCAATGATGAGGAAGGCTGCCCTCAAAAAACCCAAGAAGCTATCAAGCAAACTGCCTCAGCCTATTACAACACTCTTTTCACTGAGACCAAGGAAACAGAGGATTATTCTGACCTCCTACAACATATGCCCAAAGGAATCAATGAGGATATTAATGCAGATTTGACTAAGGAAATCAATGAAGATGAAATACATGATGCCATCTGGGCTCTTCAGCCAGATAAAGCCCCAGGTCCAGATGGATTTCCAATCTGCTTCTATAGAACATACTGGGGAATAATTAAAAAAGATCTTGTCAAGATGCTAAGATGGATCCAACGTAAATGCAAAATCGGAGGATTCACTAATGCAACCCACCTTGCCCTTATCCCTAAAGAAAATCGACCTTTGACCTTCTCTCATTTTCGCCCCATCTCGTTGTGCAACTCATCATATAAATTTTTGACAAAAATCTTGGCTACTCGCTTAAAACCTATCCTTCCCACTCTTATATCTGAAAATCAAGGGGGTTTTATGGCCAATAGGCAAATCTCAGACTCCATCCTTCTTGTCCAAGAGGCAATTCACTCCAGTCAAACCCGAAATGAGAAAGGCTTCATTTTAAAGTTAGACTTAGCCAATGCTTTTGACCGTGTCAGGAATTCCTTCCTATTTGTTGTGCTTGAAAAAATGGGATTTGCCACATCCTTTATCAGCCTTATCAAAGCCTGCATTACAGGACCTTGGATCTCCCCTCATCTCAATGGCAGACCTGGACCATCCTTTCAATCCTCTCATGGTCTTAGACAAGGCTGCCCCCTCTCTCCTTATCTCTTTATTTTGATGGCTGAATCTTTTAGTAGAGCTCTGGATTACAATCGTCGCATGGGCCTCATCACCGGGATCAAATTTGATAATGGAGTCAAGAACATCAATCACTTTCAGTTTGCTGACGATACTCTTCTAATGGGGGGAGCCTCAAACATCATCGCCCACCGTTTTAAATCTCTCCTAGATAAATATATGAGCTACTCTGGAGGTCTGATAAATTATCTTAAGAGATGTATTTATGGGTGGAACACTTCGGCACAAGTTCTCCATAGGATTGCTATAACTTTTGGGGTTCCATGTAAGCTGAATTGGGAGCAATTTACTTATTTGGTCATGCCTGTGAGTGCCGGCATCTTGAAAGCTACAGCCTGGGAAGTTATTATCGACAAGATGAAAAGGAAGATATAGCATTGGGGCACCTCTTGGCTTAATCCTGCAGGGCGCATAAGTCTTCTTAAAGCAGGCCTCTCCTCCCTGCCCTTGTATTGTTTTACTCTCTTACAAGCCCCTGCCAATTTTCAATTTAAAATGGATGCTCTCCTTCGTCATTTTCTTTGGCAAGGAGGGAGGACTGAAAAAAAAATTAAAAAAAAAAAAAAAAAAATACAACTTGGTAAGCTGGAAGCAGGTCACTCAGCCATGCGAGAATGGAGGGCTGGGAATTAGATCCTCTAAATTCCTAAATCTTGCCTTTGCTGGCAAGCTGGTTTGGAGACTTATATCTGGCAGGAATTCTTGGTGGAAAACAGTTCTAGAAAAAAAATATCTCGACTACCCAAGGCACCAGCTATTGGATCATGAGCTCCCTAACAAAGCGTGCTAAAAAATCTGGAGGATGTGTAAGAAAGCTATACCATTTCTTGAACAAAACACTTCCAAAGTGCCCAAAGGCGGTAGCTACATTAGAATTGGGGAAGACAAAATAATGGGGCAACAGCCCATAAGTCGAAGGCCTGGTACTCAGTAGATTCTAGCTCTCTTCAGCAGTGCAGGGATTCAAACTCTGGACCAGATATCACAATGGGAAGCCCACTCTCAGACCTGGAAAGGTTCGACTTTCCCTCACACACCTGCAGATACAGAAATCAGTCTCAACAACCTGAAAGTCTACCTTCATGGTATAGCCCCTTCCAAATGCTACCTTGCTGATGACTTTCAATGGGATCCTTCAGGCACAATCTACACTATTAAGGTTGCTTATCATCAGATCTGCATCAACGAGTATCCCATGGAAATCTGGGCACAATGGAGACTTGTTTGGAAGGCAGAAACTCTCCCAAAAATCAAATTCTTCTTATGGATCCTCCTAAGAGGGAAAGCCCTCACCGCAGAGAACCTCAGAAAGTGAGGAATAAATGGACCATCTCGCTGTCCAAACTGCCAAAGTGAAGAAAAGACAAGCCAACATCTATTTATAGACTGCCCTTTTGCTTCAGCCTGCTGGAAGGAAGCTTTTCGGAGTCACAAACCCCCCTTGGGCGCCTGGCACTAACATATCTGAAGTGCTACACATATGTAAAAAAAGCTACCCGTGGGGAAAAAAAGCAAACAACACAGCTCGACGGGTCTGGAATGCCTTGCCCTGTACCCTTCTTTGGAACATTTGGCTGGCAAGAAACAGAATGATCTTCAAAGGTAAAGAAACTAATGTTAGAAAACTCTATAACAAAGCTTGGAACCTCAACTTGGAAGTTCTGTCCACAAAATGTCATGGGAATCCGAAGGTGATGGATCTAAATGTCGAAGAAAGGAATTACATTGGGCCTATTCTGGACAGAAGCAACATAGAACAAAATAGAAGTGATCCCAATAGCAAAAACAGCTCCAGATGTAGATGGAAAATTAGGATGAAAGATGAAGAATTTGCTCGATGGCTCAGGAATTGCAATACCCATTATCTCTTTTTCGATGGGGCCTCCAAATCTAATCCAGGAATGGCTGGAGCTGGAGGATTTATTTGCAACGATAATGGAGATGTGTTAACTGATTATGAATGGGGTCTGGGCTCTGCTTCAAACAACAAGGCTGAAGCTTTCGCCCTCCTCCAAGGTTTGCTCCAGCTTCAGAAACTTGGTATAACCAAGGCTATTATAATTGGAGACTTTGCCATTGTCATTGGTCTGATGATTAGTAACAGAAAAGCCCAAAATCTGCTTCTGCAGCAAATTATGGAGCGTTGCCACTCTTTGGACCAGCAGATGAAAGGAAATCTTTATTACCATGTCCTTCGATCTCTCAACAAAGCTGCTGATGATTTGGCAAATAAAGCTTGTTCCCACTCTGTTGGTATCCTTCGGTGCAATGGCTCTGACCAACACTTTTACTTGCCATGATCTGGTCTTACTCCCTAAGCAGGTCCACCCCACAGCAGATCACTGCTCGTGGACTCCGAAGTCCTTTGCCCAGCTTCTCTACGAAGATTCAAACTCCTGCCTTCTATCCAATGGCGTTGACCCCCACAGATGTAACCTTCTCAGCCTCAAAATCTAACTCTCTCTGGATCGCTCTTTTAAAACCCATTAAGCTCTGCGCCCTCTGTTTTCTCAACATTTCGTGCTCAAATGAATGTTCACTTACTCCAGTTGATCTCTTCCCATCTTCTCTCTACCGATCTCAGACGCATCTTGGACACTGCTCTATGAATTCTGCATATTTGCTCGCACAGACAGAGTTCCTCTGCCCCAGATTTTGTCCTCTTGCAACCTTGGTTTCGTCCTTGTCAGCTACGCAAGCTGTTCTGAAGACAAGTCAAAGAACATCAAACAAAACACCTTTTGAATTAGTTAAGCGGCGCTATCTCTATCTCAACAGGCGGCAAAAGCGGCATATCTGCAAAACTAAAATAAGAAATGTAAAATCTGTTTCATTTTATGGCAGTTTGTCAGAATTTATACTGCCTCCTTCTTCTACACAGCGACGGAAGCAAAATGTAAAGCAGAATTTGGCATAAACTGCATCTGTTGTTGGTCCTGCATTTACCAAAGCCATATTGTAAAACTAGAGATCCGTCTTACTCCTTTTTTCTTTTGAATATATCAACCAGCAACCGACCTTGTGAAAAAAAAAAAATTTTAATATAAATACAAATGTTAATATTACTTTTAATATTATTAATATTTATAAATATTAATTTAAATGTTAATTGTTAATATTTATAACATTTAATTAACAATTTTAATATTGTTGGATGACATTAACATTATTACTATATATAATATTAACATTAAAATTGATAAATAATATTAACAAAATTTAGTATTAACAATATTATTAATAAATTTTAATTTTAGATAATCTTCTTTATTATTATTATTATTATTATTTTATCAATATTATTAATAAATTTTAGTATTAACATTATTAACATTAATAATATTTTAATATTAATTTGAAAATTCATCCTAATATAAATTTATGTTTTTAAAATTTTAATATCAATATAATATCTCTATCTCTATTCGTTATTAATATGAATATAAATTAATAAATATATTAATTTTAATATTATTAATATTTATATTAATTTTAATGTTAATTATTAATATTAATAATATTATTATTAATGGCATTGACATCATTAATATAAACAATATTAATATAAATACTAGTAAATAATATTAATATATTTTAATTTAAATAAACAAAATTAATATTAAGACTTATAAATAATATTAATGTCATTTAGTATTAACAATAATATTAATATTTAGAATATTTATTATTAATTTATTAATATTATTAATATTAATATTAACTAATAAATTTTAATATTAATCTTAATTTTAATGTTATTATTAATTATTAATTTTAATATTATTAATATTATTATTTTTAATTTTAATGTTAATATTAATTTTAACATTAATATGAATATTAATAACATTAAATAATATTCTTATGGTTAATTATGGTCCAACACCATAGTGTGACAAAGTTTATCTCAATATGAAAATCAACCATGGTCAAAGGTCACATTGTGACAAATATTGTCTCAAAATTAAAATCAATCATGGTAAACAATGGTCCAACGTTACATTTTGACAAATATTGTGTCAATATGAATATCAATCATGGTCAACGATGGTTAACCATGTTTATTTTAAGGTTTATAATATGTATTCAAACATTGCATTGTGACAAATATTGTCTCAATATGAAAATAAATCATGGCCAACCATGGTAAAACATGGTCAATCATAAGCAACCATGGTAAAACATGGTCAATCATAAGCAACCATCGTCGTCCTTGGTTAAACACGGTCAATCATGGTGACCATGGTCAGTGACTGTCAACCATGATCAACCATGGTCCAACATCGCATTGTGATAAATATTGTCTCAATATGAAAATCAACCATGGTCAATCATGGTTAACCATGGTTAATAATCATGGTCACATTGTAGCGAATATTGTGTCTTGCTGGAAAATCACATTATGACAACCATGGTCATCCATGGTCAACCATGGTCCAACATCACATTGTGACAAGATTGTTTCAATATGAAAACCAAACATGGTCCAATGTCGCATTATGTCAAAGATTGTGTTAATATGAAAATCAACCATGGTCAACTATGACCAACCATGTTTATTTTAGGGTTTATAATATTTATCTTAGGGTTCATGTACCTTGGGTCTATAATATGAAACCCTTGGGTTTGATTTTATTCCCTTTGGTTCTTAGTATTAATCCATTTAGTTTATTAGTCCTTTGGATTTATAATACCTATCCCTTGGTTTTATTAATCTAAGCGTCCATATTCCTAGGGTATAATATTATTCATTGTGTTTCTAATATTAGTCCTAGCATTTAATATAAATCCCTTGATTTTATAATCATGGTAAACCATGGTTCAATGTCACTTTATGACAAAGATTGTTTGGATATGAAAATAAACCATGTTCAACCATCATCAACCATCGTGAACCATCGTCATACATGGTCAACCATGCTCCGACGTCACATTATAACAAATATTATTTCAATATGAAAATCAACCATGGTCAACCATCTTCAATCATAGTTAACCATGGTCAAATGTCGCATTGTGACAAAGATTGTCTCAAAATGAAAATTAATCATGGTCAACCATGGTCCAATGTGACAAAACTTGTCTCAATATCAAAATCAACCATCGTCAACATTCATCAACTATCATCAACCATGGTCAACCATTATCAACCATGGTCCAACGTCGCATTGTGACAAATATTGTCTCAATATGAAAATGAACCATTTACAATCATGGTCAATAATCATCAATAGTCATGGTTACATTATGACACACATTGTCTCATGGTCCAACGTCACATTGTCACAGCCATGGTCATCCATGGCCAACCTTGGTTAACTGTGGTATAACGTCACATTGTGAAACAACATGTTAATATGAAAATCTACCATCGTCAACCATGGTCAACCATGGTCCAAAATCACACTGTGACAAAGATTCTCTCAATATGAAAATCAATCATGGTCAACCATGGTCCAACATCACATTGTCACAAATATTGTTTCAATATGAAAATAAATCATGGTCAACCATGTTCATTTTAGGGTTTATAATATTTATCTTAGGGTTTATATATCTTAATTTTACAATATTAATCCTTTGGGTATTTTAGGTTTTTGTATCTATCCCTTGTTTTTATTAGTGCATTGAGTTTATAATATCAATCCCTTGGCTTTATGAATCTAAGGGTTCATATTCCTAGGGTATAATATTATTGATAAGGTTCATAATATTTACAATAAGGCTTAATATAGATCCCTTGGGTTTATAATCCATTAGGTTTATAATATTAATCATAGGGTTTAATATTAAACTTTGTGTTTACAATATTAATACCTTGGGTTTATTAATTTTAGGGTTTAATATTCATCCCTAGGTTTTATGTTATTCCCTTGCGTTTTTAGTATTAAGCCATGGTCAAACATGGTCCAACGTCAGATTGTGAAAAAGGTTCTATCAATATGAAAATAAATCATGGTCAACCATGGTCCAATGTCGCATTGTGACAAATATTGTCTAAGTATGAAAATCAACGATGGTCAATCATGTTTTCCTTAGGGTTTATATACCTTGGGTTTATAATATTAATCCTTTGGGATTTTTAGGTTTTGATTATTAATTCCTTGTTTTTATTAGTGCATTGTGCTTATAATATCAATCCCTTCGCTTTACTAATCTAAGGGTTCATATTCCTAGGATATAATATTATTGATATGGTTTATAATATTAATCCTATGGTCTTATATATATGCCTTGGGTTTATAATCCATTAGGTTTATAATATAAATTCTTTGGGTTTATAATATTAATCATAAGGTTCCTATTTCTACGGTTTAATAATAAGCCTAGTGTTTACAATATTAATCCCTTGGGTTTATACTCCTAGGGTTTATTATTCATCCTAGGGTTTAATTTTATTCCCTTGGGTTTTTAATATTAATCTTAAGGTTCATGATATGCATCTTAGGGTATAATGTTTATTTTAAGGTTTATAATATTTATCTCAAGGTCTATATCCCTTCGTTTTATAATCACTTGGGTTTTTAGTATTATTCCGTTGGGTTTATTAGTCCATTGGACTTATAATATCAATGGTTTATTAGTTTGGCGCATAGTACTCTGTACGTCTCAGTGGGAGAATATGTTTGTGTCGCTGGCCAATATAGTGAAGACACTAAAGAATCTCAAAAGATTGACTTAGGAAGTCAGGAACATAGTAGTGTGAGTACAGTGGCTCTACCAGTGAATGGGGTAAACCAATCTGTTTCTAGTAGTTAATATCTACAAAGTAAGGAAGTGCATCCAGCATTGAGAGGTCACATGTCCCTAGGATTATGCGTCTTATGCTTGATTCTTTGTTTTAAATTTTAATGAATATCTATACCTTCACGGAATCCATAATCTTGGTTACCAAAACATTGAGTGGATTTAGATTATATATGACCAACAAATCCCTTTTCAATGTAAGCTATGTCATGAACATGGACATTTGGTGAGGGATTGCCCCTTAGTTTAGAAATCTAGATAGAGTAATAACACAGATTCTGAAGGATATGGAAAATTGAAATCCAAAGCCAAATCGCTAAACAAAAAGTGGGAAAAGAAACATTTTTCACACGTGGAAAATGCCAATAAACTTGGCATTCTATCTTAATTTAATGAAAAAGGTGAAGGGAAGCAATGAAAGAGAGGGTGAACAAGGTTCAAGCCAACTGAACAGTTCACTAGTGAAAGGAAATGATGGAACAGATCCAAAAGGAAGGCAGACAGGAGGAAGATATGACAGCCAATAGAGAGTGAGGATGAAACCAAGGTTAAAGAGATAGTCAAACAAATAAATAATCATCAATCAGAACAGACAAGCGAGTCAGTGGAGTAGGAAATTAAGAAAGAAGTTGGAAGGGGTGATAAAAGTAACATGAAAAATACTTACAGTACTCAGGATGTCAGTCCAGGAGCAGGGTTCTGATTACAGCGGAAGATGACTAATAATAAGAAGAGCCATATGAGGAAACTGTTCAACACTCTACCATTCAGGAGGCAAAAGTCTAGATCAGTGTGGAGATGAAATTATGGAGGTAGGCATGAAATTTTTAGCAATAGAACGTGAAGAATCCTATATTTGAAAGCATTGACTAGAGATCAACAAATCTTTTTCAAGATAGTCTCAAGGAAAGGAAAAAAAAACAAGCATGAAAAGGAAGGCTGCTAGGAATCAGATCGACCACCCTCAAACCAAAAAAATCAGTCTAACCAAAAAGGGAAGTATACCTAGCTAAGAAAATTTGAGTAAAAGAGAACTTCTTATAAACTCAGGTAAATCCAGTCCCTTTAGTAGGTTTATATCCAAAGTAGATTGAATAATTTCAATGAAACTACTATCACATAATAGTAGGGGTCTAAATGCCCCAAGCGAACATGGAATTCTAAAAAGGAAAATGGGGCTAGAGAAACCAGATGTAGTTTTCATTCACGAAACTAAATACAGCGATGAGGAAATGAGCATGTGTTCATGGAAATTTTGGAAAGGGTGTACCTACATACCAAATAGTGCCAGCGGTTATGCAGGGACCTTAACTACTCTATAAGATCCAACGAAAGCTAGTATTGATGATGAGGGTGGTCGCAAATGGTGAATATCACGGTTTTAATTCTTACACTTGATCCACCAATCTATATGCATGCAACGATCTGACTAAAAAATTAGAATGTTGGACGTCAATTAGAAAAGTAGGAGTTAATCCAAATGGGAAGCA
The DNA here is from genome assembly GCA_034641835.2 of Pinus albicaulis. Taxonomy (NCBI): domain Eukaryota; kingdom Viridiplantae; phylum Streptophyta; class Pinopsida; order Pinales; family Pinaceae; genus Pinus; species Pinus albicaulis. Next base: position 524,120,737 of record CM076578.1, read on the forward strand.
CTAGAATATTGGTGTTTACATGACCAGTTAGACGGAGACGAAAGGTGGGAATAAGAGGATCAGTGACCAGGATTTCATCTGAAAACTGATATCAAAGGTCTTCAACTTGGTGGATGGACCATCAAAAAAAGGTATGTTATTTCGAATGATAGAAGAATAGACAATGCTTTAATAGACTCCTCTGTCAACAACAATGTCGAGTCCTTTATTCTCAAAGGGCTGATTCAGGTCACTGGCCTATCTCTCTCTAGTGGATAAAGAATGTAAAACGCCCCAGATGCCGAGATTAGATTTGAAAAAAAAGTGGCTACTCATGCAAACTTTAAGTACTTTGAAGACCTAGTATAAAGCAGCTAAAGTTTAAGAAGTTTTTTAAAAAAAAGTACACCCTCCAGCGAAGACTCGAGGTCTCTAAAAACATTTTTAAACGATTGGAACAGAATAGAACATATTTACTTTAAACAATAAATTCGAAGAACTAGAAAAGGTTTTGGAGAAAACCCTATAACATGGGCTACTTTCACTGGCAAGGAAGAGGCTATCCAACAACTTATAAAAGAGCATCAAATTCAGGAAGAGATCTTCTAGAAACAGATATCATGAGTTAGATAGCTAAAAGAAAGGCATCAAAAACAAAATATTTTCACCAAACAACAAGGAAAAATAGGAGTGTAAACAAAATGAGTGAGTTGTGACCCACTGCATGTATTTAAACGGAGTCAAGGCGACAAACTGAGAAAGAGCTGGAGTCTTATGTGAAGGATCTCCTCACTATTCCAACCATGAACAGAGAGGAAGCCATTAAACAAATATGTGATGGCATTCAAGCTATACAAAAGCATCTCATAAAAGAAGGAAGGCAACTTTAAGACTAGTTATTGATAAGGCTTTGGAATCGGATGGTTTTCCATAACACTTCTTTCAAGATTGCTGGGATATAGTTGTGAAGGATGTTCAAGAAGTGGTAAGAATCAAAGGAAACAAGGGTGGCCCTCAAGGCTCTCAATTCTTATTCGCAAAGGAGAGGAGGCAAAGTCAGTAGATAAGATAAGGTAAGATAATTATATTTATGTCCAACTAATGACCACAAAGTAGGTCAAAGGGATTGTTGGGTACAATGATGTGCATACAATGCAGGGGAACCAAACGGTCCCCTATAAAATTACAATGCATAATATAAAAGATACAATGCAGGAACATAACAATACAATGTATGGAATGCCCTGGCAGAGAAGATTCAAGAGCTAATGGGTCTGAGGATCAAACCAATCTCTCCATTTGAGGCTGAATGAACACTGAAGAAACTCTACAAAGTTTTTTGGCTCGATGAATGGCCGGTGGAAAGTGCAGACTGTCCTCTAGATCGTTGCCTAGGGGAGTTCTCACACTGCTGAGGTCTGGAGGACCTAGTTTGTCTCCCAGGAACGGATCTGAGCCAGATTTGTTGCTGAAATCTCATGTGGCGGGGTGAGGATTGAGTGAGGTTCCATGGATCCTCACTAATCTAGAGCATGGATATGAACTGGTATCAATCGGTCTCTTGGTGCCCCTGTTTGAAGGTAGTACCCTGAAAAACGTCGTGAACCTCTGTGTGGGGTCTAGTCTGATGGGAGGCTGAAGAATATGCGCTCGAAACCTAAGAGCCTCCTGCATATATAGGGCCAAACATCTCTGATTGGGATACCTGAAATAGTCGGCGAGGGTCTGAGAATTTGTGAACAAGCAATGGAACCTTCCTCTGATGTCGTAGTAGACAGGGCATCCAAAACTGAAGTGCACCTCAGTCTCCATAGCGCTATGCTTATGGATAATAAATCAAGCTCTATCCTAGGTAAACTTAAAAGAGTAGAGGGAAAAACAAGTGGTGTGCTAATTAAATTGGGTATTTACAGAGTATGATTGACTTAATTGGTACATGTCGTTAAGATGCTAGAAAAATTTGTGTTTTGTGAAACTTGGATCCACTGGGTTTATGGATGTAGCTCTTTGGCGTTTTATTCAATCTTGCGAATTGAGCTCCAACTACCCCCTTTAAACCCAAGTTGGGGCATTAAAAAAGGACATCCACTATTCTTCGACATTTTAATCCTAAGTTGCACAAAACGGGGAAACGGAAACGAGTTTTCAAAATGATAAGCGATACGAAATGCGACCTCCCCAAATTTTGGAAACGGGGAAACGCGATATATATATATATATATATATATATATATATATATATATATATATATATTATAATTTAAATTTATATTAGAATTTAGGACATTTAAGAAATGTTATGTGAAATCATAAAACATACATGATAAATTCAAAGCATAAACTATTACAAGTTACAAGACATTTACTCATGAAGACATAATAAAAATAGCAATATCCAAATATCCAAAACCAGCGTTTATTATATATCAAAATCTCAAAATCAGCCTTTATTATATATATGAGGCTGCAAATACAACATAGACTATGAGCATGTCAAGTCAAGATTTTGTTTGAGTGATGGGTACATTTTTAGTAGGGTCATGATAGAGGAGTTTGACAACCAATGTCACTAACATCAAGGTACATAGAGGGATTGGTGCTCTTGATTAAATATGAGTTCCATACCTTAATACATGACAAAATCAAATGGAAACATTGCAATCACCTAATCCTGAAATCCTGAAAAACTGATAAGTCTACTGGATTTTGAATGAGATCTAAAATTCTACTTTCTCCATTGAAATCCAATGAGGTCGGAACCACTCTCAAACATCCTGAGTCATTTCATGGTAATGCTAAAAATTAAGTAAAAGTGACATTTTCCTTAATCTTCATTTTCATCCTTTGACATTCTCCTTAAGATTAAGGAGAATGTCAAAGGAAAAAAATGAAGATCAAGGAGATTAAGGAGAATGTCAAAGGATGAAAATGAAGATTAAGAAGAATGTCACTTTTACTTTAAGAATTTAACATTACCATGAATCACGTATAAATGCTAGGGCCATAGGCTTGATCATTAGAAGCGAAGCATCCAAGACACAAATAAAACGAATAAAATAATAATACATTGCATGAATCGCAAAAAATATTAAAAAAAAATCGAAATTTAAAGCTGTTTGGAGGGGAAAAGTTGTTGTACGGTCGGGAAACACGTTTTCGACCGTACAGGTACGTTTCTCGTAAAAAATTGAAATTTAATGCTGTTGGAGGGGAAAAGTTGTTGTACGGCCATGAAACACGTTTCCGACCGTACTGGTACCGTTTCCGTTTCCCGTACGGGAAACGTACCAGTACCGCTGGAAACGCATTTCTCGACCGTACGATACAGGTTTCCCCATTTCCGTTTCGTTTTTTTGCCTGAAACGAGGCTAGGGGTGACATTTCCTGCAACTTAGTTTTAATCCTATTAGAAGAGGGCTTCGTCAGGACTCTTGCTAAATTGAAGGCTGCCAGGGATCTTATAGGTGTAAAAGCAATCCTTCAAAAGTGATCTTGCATTGTAGCTTGCGGATGATACTTTCATGGCAGGAAAAACTCCTCTCGAAAAGGTAAATCTAAAGTATTTGAATATGTTGTTGTTAGCCTCAGGGGGGAAAAGATAAATGGGGGTAAATCTAAAGTATTCTTCTTCAGTACTAGATTCTGCTTCTTCCCGCACATCGCTCGTTGACACTAGAACTCGCTTGGATGTTATGTGGACAGAGCAATCCCCAAGCAAGTGTCGCATGCATGTGCTCGAATTTGTTTAGAAGTGGATTTGGTGAAAGGATCACCAACAGCCATCAAATCCAAAAGCAAATTCTTAGGAATGCCACTCAGAGTTCAGGGAATAATCTGTTGTGGGAAGAAGTTATCAGTGACAGTAGGAACAAAATAAGTCCATGTAACTTTGGTCATTGTAATGAGAAGTAGATCTTTTACATTAGTTGGTTTCTAGAATCTAATTATGTATGATCATTTTCTATACTTGAAAGTTTAACACGTTATTAGACCAGGAAGACTCCGAATAACAAGGTATACTCTGAATGACAAGATCGGTAGTACGAGTTGAATTCATTTGGAGTCCACGAGTCCGTTTAGATAAACCAAATGGTTTTAGCTGTTCCCATTCGTTCAACCCAAGGAGAGTAAAAGTGTCTTCAAGTAGCACGGCAGAGAAAACATAAATCCGCCATTAGAGAAGGAATGCGGAGTCGATGACAGACTTCATGAATTGCAGAAATCCATGAAGAGAAGGGAAATACGCAGCTGAATTCAGGATTCTCGATATCAGCGAGTATATCTATCTATTATTAATTCAAATAGAGATATTTATTTTATTTGGTTCCAGAAGTCCTCAGCGGACACAAGGATTTTTATTCTTAATAGAGCATAAATATAAAGTCTTCATTTTCGAAAAGATATATTTTGAGTGATTATCAGAGGGTTACACATCATTCTTGAATAGCTTACACATTGGTTACACAGTTTCTAAAATATTTTAATAGGTTACATATTGTTTACACAGTAAGCTTTACTGATGCAGTCAAGATGCCAATAGGCTGTTAATGCTACCAGCAATCCCTGCTCCCAAAGCTCCTTCGTCAACTTGTGGTTATAGGCAATTAAAGTTCCTATAAATATGAAAAGAAAACATATTTCTGTTTCGATCCTCATATCCTTCTCTCTGTGTTAATCTTTACACCAATTACAGCATAAAACACAAACTGCGTTCCTGATTTCCTCATTCAAATATGCTCAACACTTATTTGCAACTAGAACATATTCAGATTCATAAACATCATGCTCCAGAATCTAAACTATAATCTTATCAAACAAAGCCATGCTACAGGATTAACTAATCTATAACTCAATCCCTGAACTCTTACCTTGAAGTAGTCCTCTGTTTCTGGTTGGTATATCTTTTTGTAACGATATGCATAACCATTACAGGAATTAAACAACGAGTATCGGAACACCACTATGCTGCAGGAATCAATCTTCCACCATCACATCTGAACTTCTTCCGAGTTTCGTTGTAGCTATATCAACCACGATCTACAAGAATACTCTTGCTTTAGGATCTCATTCCAATTGATATCCCAAGGCTCCTTCCAGGTCTGAATACGTTCTCATTAAGAGGAATGTATATGCTGACAAGAATTGAAACACTGAAAATGAACTGGAGCAGAGAGTTGCTCTTCTCAAGATTACGAATAGATTAAATAGATTACATTGGAAACATCAGCAATAAATAACTGGAGATAAACTCGACTAATCTGGACTGACTTAAACTAAACTTGGACACTTGGACTGACGGATCTGACACCTAGAAAGTGGTTGAGATTACGTTTTTTAACACTCCCCTTTAATTTCAACCACATAAAAAAAATTAATTAAGATACCTGCTGGTCTATGTCTCAGCGAGGTTTACAATTTAAAAAAAATGACTTTAACTAGATTTAGTTTTCTTCTTCTCTTCTTCCATATTCTGTAGCCTCTAAATTGTTTCAAATTTTTCGCTTCGTTGTGTTCTTCAAAACTCAATTTATTGATGCGCTGGTGCAGGCTTTTACTGTTCCAGGCTGTCTAAGCGTGTCCTGGACTTCTTCAAAAATTGACTTGTATGTGGGCTGCTGCCATATATTGTCCTCTGTAGTGTGCTTTGCGTCATCAATCTGCTGCAACATAAGATTAGAACAATATCTTATCTCTTCAAAACTCCAATGCATGAAAATTTCATTGACATGTTCGTCATGCATGTTGTCTTCAACATTCATATCTACAGCTTCTGTGTAGACCTCAACTAGACATGGTGTTGCAAGCCATGTTTCAATAAACTTTAGCTCTTCTTCATAATTAATCTGTGTACCTGCACACTGAAAATCAATGTTAGAATAAAAAACATTTTTAGAACGACATTGGTTCTGGTCTTTTTTCTCTGTAATGAGAGCTTTCTTCAGTTGTTTTTCCTTTTCTGCTTCTACGTCTATCTCTGTTTCTGCATTCCCTTTGCAGACATCTTTCTTTGCTTCTGTCTCTTCTTCTTTCTCTGTTTCTTCCTTCTGCTCTGCAATGAGAGCTTTTTGTTGTTGCGCTTCCTTTGCTACATCTTCCTCTGTCTCTGTCTCTGTCTTTTTTTCTGCCTCTTCTTCATTGACCTGCGCTGCTGCAAACAGGTTGTCTTCCACTAACTGAAGTGGGGTAATCTCACCAAATAACATCATGTCGATATCATATTTTTGTTGCATCATCTGCAACCAATCATCATTAGCAAAAATTTCATTATCAAAGTTTACATCAGCGATATCAATCATTGGATTTACCATTTCATCAGCAAGCTCTGTTGCTGGTATCATTAAAACTTCGTCAGCAATCTCTGTTGCTGGAATCTTTTCATCCACTTGTGGTTGTGCACAGTGGGATTCACGAGCATCTTCATGCTGCTTTTCTGCGTCTTCTGACTCTTCATCTGGCTGTAGAACTGCTGCTACAGATCTACCTTCATCTTCAAAGCTCCCCTTTGCTTCAATGCTCCCCCTTGTACCAAAACATCTCTCAAGGGTATCCCATGCCTCCTTGGCTGTCTTGGCATCTGAGATTAAGGGAAGAATGCTGTCATCGACAGATTCTTTTATGCATCTTAATGCATAGGCGTCTTTTTGCCTTTTGATTTCCAGATCTACAAAGATCTCGAACATAATCTGATTTTGTTTTAGCCTCTTGGCTTTTCCCATGTCCTCGTTGTCAAACATCCAGAAACAAACGAGTTTACATATTCATCAATACCTTGCTTCTTCAAAATTTTTGCTGCTCCTGAATGAGTCTTATGCAACTTCAATTCTTCAAAAATTTTGCTGCTCTTGAATGAGTCTTATGCAACTTCACTTCTCAAAAAATTTCTTGTAAACTTTCACTTTCATCTCACATCACAGCTTTAAGTTTTTTTAAAAAAACTCCAAAAAAAATTCTTTTAAATCCCTTCACCACAAGCTCTAACCTCTTTATAAAAAACCTTTCGACATTTTAAGTTTTATTTTTATAGAAAAAAAACTTTAAAAAAAACTGTCCCTTAAAATGTTGAAACCTTACAAAATCTTCAGATAAAGCATTTTCAAAATTCCTTTACATGCGCTTTATAAAACCCTTTAAACATATTTCAAGTTTTGTTTTTAAAAAAAAACTTAAAAAAAACTTTCTTTGTATAATAGAGCTTTCACCTTTGATTTGCGTTCTCCTTTTTTATGACTTAGTCAACCATGTAAAAAACCTTATGTTGGATTTTTTTAAATCACACATCGTACCTCCATGCCGTTAATAATTCACACCGGATTTCTTAACGCCCGATTTCTTAACTTTTGTCCCGCAGACAGTCAACGCAGGCTCCGCTTGGGAATTTTCAAAAAAATTATTTGACTTCAACTTTTAACGCATCTGCGTTATTTCCTCTGTTTATAGACTGGCGCAGTCCCGAGTGAAAATTATGTGAGGCATGAAAATGGCGCGGGTATGGCGTGTATTCTAGCGCCAATCAATTCATAGTCGCGCCACGCGACTGCTCTTCTCTTCTGCTCCTTAGTGGCTCTATTGCTGCTCTCCAGGGAGGCTTATGCAACTCGCCGCTCCGATACCATGACAAGAATTGAAACACTGAAAACGAACTGGAGCAGAGAGTTGCTCTTCTCAAGATTACGAATAGATTAAATAGATTACATTGGAAACATCAGCAATAAATAACTGGAGATAAACTCGACTAATCTGGACTGACTTAAACTAAACTTGGACACTTGCACTGACGGATCTGACACCTAGAAAGTGGTTGAGATTACGTTTTTTAACATATGCTGGCATATATAAATTTAGCTTAAACCCTAATTTCAACGACTTGATCACGATTTGACCAAAGCTTCTTTAATGATCAAGTTGGGTGTGAATTCCCAATTACTGATCAACGATTCTTGCAATAGCTGCCAGCAGCAGGGCACTTAATTTAATACATTTACTAACCAAGTTGTGTGTATCCCACAACTAAACTTCATTTTCAGATGTAATACTCAGCATACAATCATATGCGCTGTAGACACATAGTTTAACCCTATCGATACAGAAAATGTAACTTCCACTATTCGATTCTACTTTGTCATATGTGAACACAGACACGGATATAACCATAAACACAATTTAAAGCATATCAGTGTTGATTCAAATTACAGAATCAAACATTCTGCCACCTGAGAGCGATTTGCCCCACACATCACAATTTATCTGAAAAAATAGCTCTCATTTCCCAAGAGATCGAATCTTACTTGCAACGACTTCACGATTAAATAAACGATTTCACGATTAAATGCCCAGATCTCGAGTTTGCATGAAGCGGGGAATAAAGCACACTTGCCTTTTAACACTGTCTCCAGATCTCCAATGGGTCTTCACTCAACAGGGTTTGTTTATAATGCAGCCCTTCCGGCTGTTCTCGTATTTCCATCATTCAACGCAGTCGATCTGGTTCATTCACCTTCCCGCTCTTGGCTCCTCCGGTCCCTTTTTCCAGTAGCCTTAACAGTGGAGCCTTGCTTTACGATCCACTGGTGAATGCTCTGTTCGTTTGACCTTTGACACAGCCAGCCATCTCAAATTTCCCACTTTTTCCACACGTTCTTTCTCGCAGTCACCGTATTCGCGACTGACCTGCGTTCTAAACCTCCCCACTGCCCTCAACTGCACAGCCCACTTGATTGTTCTGGGTCACTAGACCGTTCTCGGCCTCCTTGGCTCGTTCCGACTGTTAATCGAAACCTCGCAGAACTTAGTGGGTTTGCGTGTAATAATGCTCCCAGGTCAATCTTGAAGTCAAGAGACTTACTGAGACACAACAGCCTCCCGGTCTTTGAAAGCGCTCAATGATTGGGCCTCCGTCAACCTCGGCGAAGACTCGCTCAGACCAGTGGTCACAAAGTCGATGGTTGCGATTGCTTCCTGGCCACGTTTGGAGGCCAATGGCTCTTCTTTGCGGGCACGATACAGATTTATAATGGAGGGAAAATCTATCCCCACTTGGGACATCTTATGATCCCCTTTTGGTTCCCACAAAAAAAAAAAAAGGAGTTTCCCTAAAGGTTGATGCACGCATCGAACTCTTCAAGTAGAAAAAATTTGATTTCTTAGTTAAATATTTTCATTCTCAATTTGTGTGGTAGTTGTCCATTTCAGTTGTTGTTGTTTTTAGTTCATTTGGATCTTATACTTTACTTTGCAGTTGTCCATCTATCCCTTGTTGTTGTTGTTCATTTACTTGTTTTCATTGTGGTTTTGTTGTGGGTTTCATCTTCCCAAAGTCTTACACTCTACTTTGTTGTTGCCCACTTGCTTTGTTGATGTCTCTTTTTGGAGTTAGTCTAATTCTCTTGGTTATTGTCTCCTTGTACCCTTCATTGGGCACTTGTTGCATTAGCATCCATATCATGTTATGGATCCTGCTCACTTGAAAACATTCATGACCTCAGTTTTGTTGAGTTGTTGTTGTCTTTAGTTCACCTGGATCTCATACCTCACTTTGCAATTGTCCATCCATCCATTGTCGTTGTTGTTCACCTACTTGTTTCCATTGTGGTTTTGTTGTGGGTTTCATCCTCCCAAAGTCCCACACTCTACTTGTTTCCATCGTGGTTTTGAAGGAGTTTGTGAAGGTTCACTTTGAGGTTCTTCATCTTTTTCTTCTTTTTTTGGTTCTTCTTCGCTTTCTTCAAGGAAGGGCTCAATTTCATGATCTTCAACTTCCTTTTCTGGAAGGGCTTCATTGATCTTCACATCAATGCTTTCCACTATAGACAACTATTGTAACATTTGTAAGCTTTTCTCCTAGTGGAATATCCAAGAAATATTCCTTCGTCAACCTGAGAATCAAATTTTCCTGGTGTGTCATCTTTGATCTTTATGAATCATTTGCTTCCAAAAATCCTGAAATATTTTACTGATGCAGGTCTTCCTTCCCATAAATAAATTATCGACCGAGGTTAGTAATCTGATGAAGTGTGGTTTTATATATTGTTTTTGCGGGTTTGTATTTTATGTCTAATGTTAAAAACTAAAATCTGATCTAACGAATGAAATCTAAGCTTTTAAACAAAATATTAAATGCTAAGAAGTAAGAAAGAAATTTAATGATTAAAACTTAATCTTAAGAAGGAAGAAAATGAAATGTTAATTAACTAATCTATTTTGCATAAAAATAAACAATCTTTGAGTCATTAAATCTGAGCTATATTAGGCTATTCTATGTCGGGAAAACATCTAATTGAACTTATTATGCATTTAAACAAAACATCATTCTAAATTCTATTGAATTATATTGATCTCTGAATTATGTTCTATCTATCAACATAAAAATAAAGCCATATTCTATCTATCAATTGAAAACACTAATTTTATGAAAACATAACATCTGATCTAGTTTTAAATCTATCTAAGAATGTTCAAAATATAATTCTAATCTAACTATCTTCTAGTTTTAAATTTATCTCAGAATGATCAAAGTATAATTCTAATCTAACTCTGTTCTACATTCCATGGAAATGAAAGCATCAAATCTATTACTATGAAATTGAACTAATTGTGCTAATTGAATTCAAATTTAACTAAGGCAAGCAAAGAATGATAGAGTATCTATTGCGCAAAAGAAAATGTCTCATCTAAATCCTATGGTTGTTGTGTAATAAAATGCCATAACGATTTTAATTGAATGTTGAGAGACTCATGATAATGAAACAATTCAGGAGAGCATAAGATATAACAATCAACTGTACGTAGATGTAAACAACTGATTCATAAAACATTTAAAAACTATTTGATATGGAATTAACTATGAAATGATGAGAAATTAAACTATGAAATGACAATAAATTAAACTACGAAATGACTATAAAAACTTCTTTTTCATGCAGGGGCCCTCTGCAACAGAAGAGTGTAAATTTGTTTAAGCTATTTGCACATCAATGGTCTGGAACTGGTCTTCTTCATTAACAAAATAGAGTTTAAAAATGTATCACAATATTATCACAAAATCAAACTTATTCCCGGTTTCAACAGACCGGTATTTATACAAAGCTTTTAAATTAACTGTCTGAGATAATTTCGCCTATGGAAAGTAAAATAAAGCTAAGACTGGAAGTCTAATTAGAAGCAAAGTCTTCATGGCTCTTTCTCGATTTACTACGTAAGAGCAAATCGAGAATCTTCGTCTGCTAATCTCGTCCCTTATCTTGACTGATCTTTGACCGTGAGTGTAGGCATAAGCCTTCTCGAAATTGAATAAGTAAGTAGGGTACGATCCATAGATGGACCATTTCAAAGCTACCCATATGACTCGCTTCTTCATTTTCTTCTCGAAACCTGTCAAACAATAACGGTGGTTGCAGAAACAAAGGTTAGCTACAGAATTGCACGAATTCTATAACTAATTAGAAAAATTCATCTAAATAATAAGAAACATTATAATATAAAATAGAGATCATCTAAATGCCTTCTCAAATGTAAAATATGTCAATTATCACTGATTGAGTTTATGGATTTTGCGAAAAGAAAGAAAAGATGGTGGAAAAAGATTTCAAATAAGGAATGGTTTTAAGGTTCAACATACCCCCACTAAGAGACCATTGCATGTCCTCATACAATTTCCAAAATTGTGAGCCTTCACCTTTTACTGCATTTGTTCTAACACCTCTACCAATATATCCAACTTTCTCTTCTTTCTTTTCTTTGAGGTGATTGTCATTCTTGGTTTCTTCATGAGGATTTTGTGCTTTAAACTGATGACTTTTCTGTTGAGGTAGCCATTTCTTTTCTTCAGTTTTTTATTCTTTTTATACCATTGCCTCAAATGTAGAATAGTATTGTCATTGATGACCTTTTCTAAGTGGTTTTGTTCCTTCAGAGATTCATTTTCTTGCTTGATGTGCATGTTCAGTATCTCTAGTTCCTAGATTTCTTGCTTCAAAGAGTTAACTAGAGGTTCTTGTGGACTGGTAGGATGCTCTTCAACACTTGAATTCCCCTCTGCATTTCTCTTGTCTAAAGACTCAATGTAGTCATAAATTTCTTGTTGTGTTGGGTCGATTTCTTGCATCCTTCTGCTTGGACTATGTATAAGAGAGGTAGTAATAGACGATGGTACTCGGGGCTCTTCATCTAAATCAACAAACTTTGCTTCCCGTGGAGATGTATTTTTCAAAGGTTTACGAAGTCTGAAACTTCTCCTTGGCTATGGAGGACTTAATATTTCTGAGTTTATAACTTTTCCCTTTTCTTTTACATTACCTCTCTTTTTGTGACCACTTTGTTTCTTATTCTTCAGTAATTCTGCAATGGTGATTTGTTCTTCTTCTTGTTGTGTTTGAGGTGAGGATTTGTCTTCAATGCAGGTATCAACCTCTCTCCTCCTGCTTCTTTTAGTCTTATCATCCTTAGGTTGTTCTTGCGCTTCTTCTTGAAAATGATTCCTGATCAGGAAACATTCCCAGGAGTCTCATATACTCTTTAAATGAAATTCAATGAGTATCTTTATCAGTCCATGATGATACATGATGTTGTCTATGGATTGGATTCTTTTCTGCACAGTTCCTGACATTTTATTTAAGCTGTTCAATAGGAAGTATGCGAGGTCTATTTCTCCGTCCTTTAGAAAATTCATTAACAGTCTGGCATGGTAGACAAACATACAACCAAATCTATCCTCACAAGTAACAAATTTTTGAATAATTAACAACATGTTTCTCCATTTGTTTTTAAGTGCCATACTGGGAATTCCCTTTTTAAAAATAGTAGTGTTCATACCTGGATTTTTCAGAAAAAAATAAAATAAAATAAAAATTCCATTCTTCTCCATGAATTTCCCTGTTCTTGAACCATCTTTCACCAGTTTTTGGAAGTTTTGTGGCTTCTGCTATGAAGGACTCTGTCAGCATTCAATTGAAATCGTTCTAACATTTGATTACACAGCAACCATAGGATTTAGATTAAACATTTCATTTTGCGCAATAGATACTATGTCATTCTTTGTTTGCCTTAGTTAAATTTGAATTCAATTAGCACAGTCAATTCAATTTCATAGTAATATATTTGATGCTTTCATTTCCATAGAATGTAGAATAGAGTTAAATTAGAATTATACTTTGATAATTTTTAGATAGATTTAAAACTAGAACATAGTTAGATTAGAATTATAGTTTGAACATTCTTAGATAGATTTAAAACTAGATCAGATGCTATGTTTCATAAAATTAGTTTTTTCAATTGATAGATAGATTATGGTTTTATTTTTATGTTGATAGATAGAACATAATTAAGAGATCAATGGAATTCAATAGAATTTAGAATGATGCTTTATTTAAATGTGGAATAAGTTCAATTAGATGTTTTCAATAGATGTTTTGCTGGCATAAAATAGCCTAACATAGCTCATATTTAATCACTCAAAGATTGATTTATTTTTATGCAAAATAGATTAGTTAATTAACATTTCATTTTCTTCCTTCTATTAGATTTTATATTTCATTCATTTTATTAAGAGTAATTTGTATATCAATTTCTTTTCTTAGGGTAAAAATAACATTTCATTTTCTTCCTTCTTAAGATTAAGTTTTTCGTCATTAAATTTCTTTGAGATTCAGTTACTTCTTAGCATTTAAGATTTTGTTTAAAATCTTAGATTTCATTCCTTAGATCAGATTTTAGTTTTTAACATTAGACATAAAATACAAATCCTTAAAAACAATATATAAAACTACACAACGAAGTAAGAAAGAAGGGCATCTAAGCATATATAGTGCACCACACTTCATCAGATTACTAATCTCGGTCGATAATTTATGGTAGCAATTTAAGACATTAAATTGACTAAAAAATAATTCATAAGGAGTCTCTTCATTATTTGGTCTTAGTTGTGTTCGATTCAAGGTATAAATTGTTGTCCCAACTACTTCTCTCCAAAATTTTGGTTGCAAATCAGCTACTAATAGCATTGTCCTTTCCATTACTTGAACAATGCAGTTCCTTCTTTCAACTACTCCATTTTTCTTGGGTGTCCTAGCAGTGTAGATTTCTCTTTCGATTCCATGCACTTACAGAATTCATCAAATTCTTTTGAGGTGATTTCTCCTCCTCTATCTGTTCTAAGACATTTGATATTACAATCTTTCTCATTTTCAATGAGAGCTTTAAGATTCTTAAAACGTTCAAACGCTTCGGACTTATATTTTATAAAATATACCCACATCATTCTAGTATAGTCATCAACAAATAAAGCAAAATACCTTTCACCTTAAAGAGCTAGAGTTCTAGTTGGCCCACATAAATCTGCATGAATGATCTCCAGAAGTTTTTATGTTGAGAACTCCTTAGTTTTGTGGCTGGTTCTAGTTTTTTTTCTGTGTTGGCATGGGCCACATACAACTTGATTTGGCTTGAACATCTTTGGAATGTCCCTTACTCCATTAATTTTGCTAATATTGATCAAGTTATCAAAACTCGTATTCCCCAATCACTTGTGCCATAACCAAATTTCATTTGTTTGACTCAAGTAACATTTATCTCCTTGGATCTTGCTGAGAATGTAAACAGTATCTAGTGTTCTTACTCCTTTTGCCACAGGTTCTCCTGAGGATGAGTCTCTTATTTCACAATTTTTAGTATTAAAGACAACATTATGTCCTTGATCACAAATTTGGCTAACACTTAAGAGATTGTGTTTGAGCCCTTCTACCAGCAAAGTATTTTGAGCCTTTCCTTGTCCATTAACGAGGGTAGCAGTTCCTTTTCCAATGATTTTAGCAGATCCACTTCCAAAGGGTACATTTCCATTTTTCTTGTTCAATGAGACAAACTTCTTTTGGTCAACTGTCATATGTCTTGAGCATCCACTATCCACAAACCAATGATTTTATTCACTATGAGCACATAGAGCTAGGCCACATTTATCCATATTGAAATTTACCTTTTTAGCTTCCTCTCTTTTGAGTGGGAAATTTTGTTCATTATGATCATAATTATTACATAATGAGCAAGTTGGATCAAACTTAACCAAAGGATCAAAAGAATTGTAAGTTTTAATTTGTACTTGCTCTTTGGGATCACTTAGTTTATTTGTTTGATCTTTCAATCTTGGTGCTTCATTCTTATGAGTCTTGCAATGCTTAGCTTGATGACCAAAGTTTTTACAATAGTAACAATACCCAAGAAAGATAGTTTGGTACCTATTGTAATAGCCATAACTTGAATCAACATTCTTCCTTGGAGTTTCTCTTCATTTCTTGGTTTTGATATGGGCCTTTGTTCTTGGCGAGATGACTTTTCTTCTTTTGGATGGCAAGAAAGTATGTCGGCATAACTCCTTGCATTATTCTTTGTACTTGATGACTCTCCTTTGAAACCAATCCCAGATTTTTCATATTGAGGTTTTTGAGTATTAAGAATGTTATCAAGTGCTTGAGAGCTTTGCCAACTCCTTTTGACTTGCTCCAATTCCTTTCTTAGAGATACTATTTCAGCTTCACGTTTTTCATATATATCTTCTTTCTCTTTTAGCTTATTATTCAAGAAGTCTTCCCTTCTTTTCGCTTCCTGCTTTTCTACTTTGAGAGAAATGATCTTCTTTCATAAATTCTCATTTTCTTGAATGAAACTTATTAGTAATTCATCCACATTTCCTTCCTCTTTCAATTTTGAATCATCATCATTTGTGAATGACATGAATAACACTTCTTTGCTTCCAACATAGTCATTTTCTTTATCTGATTCATCATCATTTCCTTTGTGATGAGGGATATTTCTAGGACTACAAATTCATCTTCATCAAGCTCATCTTGTTTGGAGAAGTAGTTCTTCTTATTAAACCCTTTCTTTTTGTACACCATCCTTTTAGAATCCTCTTTATCATCACTATCATGTTTATGAGGACATTTTGCAGCATAATGACCTATTCTTCCATATTTGAAACAAATGAGAGGGTACTTACCTTTTAGCTTGGATCCCTTCTTTAGTCTTCGTAAAAATTGTGCTAATTCAGTTTCAACATCGAAGTCATCACTGTTGTTATTCCATCATTTTCCCTTTTTAGACTTTGAGGCTTTGAATGTTGCATATTTGGAACTTGGGATTCCTTTTCTCATCTCATAAGCAATGAGGATTGCATGAAGTTCGTTCGTCTTGAGAGTATCTAGATCCTTCATTTCCTCTATAACACTTAATTTGGAGTCAAATCTATCGGGAAGAGATCTTAGGACCTTTTGAACAATCGTGCTTTCCTAAAAAATTTCTCCCAATCCTTTAAGAGAGTTGACCACTTTAGATACTCAGAGAATATATGATGTAATATCTTCTTCATCATCCATTTTCAAACTTTCAAATTGCCTTCTATGAGTTTAAAGTTTTGCCTTCTTAACTTTGGATTCTGTGTCATATAAAGCAGCCAGCTTATCCCATGTTTCTTTGGTTGTATCACAATCCACCACTTTTATATATTCAGAGTCAGAAATTCCACTAGTGATGGAATTTAGAGCTTTGGCATTAGAAACGTAAGTTTTCCTTTCGTCGGGATCAGTTGGAAGGGTGGAGAGAACTTTGAACCCATTCAAAACTGAGTGCCAAACTTTAGCTCCAAGGGACATTAAATAGTAGGACATCCTCTTCTTCCAAAATCCAAAGTTTGTTCCATTGAACATAGGAAGCTTTCCTGTCACTTCTTGATTCTTCATTGTTTCTAAGAATCCTTCTTCTAGTCGTTAGGTTGATAATGAAGAAGTTGGCTCTGATACCAATTGTTGAAAATACTGAGAGGGGGGTGAATCCGTATTTCTTTTCAATTGTTATTTAACCAGTTAGATTCTTCATAATTAAAAACAAATAAATGAATAATTTTATTACAAAATGAAGGATAATGATCCTTTTGCAAATGAATGAGTGCAATGATGTTTAAGGGCACCAACCATTCAAACTTCCAGGCTCCAACATGTTGCCGAGCACCAACTTTGACTTTAGCGAGGCTCCAACCTGTAGGGCTTCGATCCTATCCTTCTCAAGGATCCAACCTTGTGTTTAGAGGCACCAACCCCTAGGACACCAATCCTTCAGTATTTTTAATAGAAAAAGTGTAATGTACTTTCAAGAGTGTCTTCAACGAAATTCTTCAATGTTCAATGCGTTAATCCAAAAGTGTGTTTGATTGTCAAGAAGGTCTCCACCACTGTTACACAACTCCAACACTTCAACAATCAGTGTTTATCAAACCAAGGATGGTCAAGGGAATTGATCCATAACAATCAAGATCTCTACATGTATGATAAGACTTAAAACCTTTGTGAGATAAGGCTGGTGTACTAAATTTAACCACAATCAATGTATGCCCTTACAGATCGAGCTCTGAAAAGATTAATTGCTCCACCGGCCTCTGCAACTTCGGATCTGGTTTAGTGACCCAATTATATTATACTCCTAGTGTAAGTTCTGCAATATCTGAAATGTGTCAAGACAGAGATCCGAGTCATCCACCAAAACTCATCCACAGCAAAATCTGAGCCATTGTAACTGGATCTACGTTATGAACTGTGACACTACAGGAACACCGAACCAATAGCCTTTCAAGCCACTATAATTGCAGTCCGAGATTTTTACCAAGGTTGACCCACTGCAGAGAGGTCTTAGACTATAATTATACATAGGTTTGAGGCTCGTATATTCTCACAGGTTCAAGTTGATTTGCACCAATCCAAATATTTCAACTAAAAGTTACAAGATCTTCTATCTCTGTGCGGGACCGAATGTTTGGTAGCACTAATCAAGGTGTTGTGACCCTAATTCAGTGTCAACCCAGAATTATGGTTAGGGAACACATGTTCTGTAATAGAAGTGTGAGTATCAAGATTATTTGAAATCACAGTTTCCAGGACTATCTACAATCTTTTCTCCTTCGATCTTTTAGCTCCTTCTCCTTGGTGTCTTTTAGTTCACGAGTTGTGAACTGAATCTCTTTATCTGTGATGGATGACTGAACTTGATGATTTGAGAAATGAAATGGATCACTGATTTATAGTGGTTCAAATGTTGAACAGTTATGTCCCCAAGCCAGGCTGACATAGGTAGGATGGAACATGTTAGCTCCAAGACCATAATATTATTTTCAACTTGAAAATTCTTGTTCTCCCTCACCTTTTGGAGTTTTCGGCCAAGTAAGATCTCATTACAAAGTTAAAAATATGCTCTAGAGGATGGTGAAGGATCCATAGAGAAATTCTGCCTCCAAGGTAGTGAAAAATAATTTTTAATGTGACTGGTCATTTATTGATGTAGAAATGGAGGTAGGGAAAAATGCCTTTGAGTGATGGGCTTCTTTTCTTCATTGTTTTCCTTCTTCATAAGGGGTTATAATTTCATCATGTATTGTTCTATCATCCATATCATCAAAGGAAATCCTCTAGTCCTTCAACAAGTATGGTCCTTCATCAAGGTACATGACTGACACTTCTTCATCATCATCATCTTATTGCCATATGACATCAATGCTAACCTAGATTAACACTGGGTACTTTTTTTTTCTTCCTCACTTCCTACCACAAGGTTCCGTTCCATCATTCCCAATTGTAAACACCCATCACTGCTGCTTGTAATCAACACTCAATCCACAATTAACTGCCAAAAAAAAAATGTCATTACCTCTTGTTCAATCTTGAACATATAACAATTGTTGCTACATAAATATTCTTACTGATGTCATCATTTCGTTGTTGCAGACCTCCATGTTCAACACCATTCTTCTTTCTCATAACTTTGGTCATCTTAACTCTCTTGTAGCAACTGTTTCGCATGATTGAGTTCTTGTCTCAACCATCTCCTTCTCAAATCCTTCATCACTCACTACTTTAGCACTTTATTCTTCTTTGTGTGAGTTTCGTCTGAACCCCTGCAATGACTAATACCAGTAATCTTCATCTCTTTCTCTTATGAACTCTCCCTTTCCATTAGTTAGTTATAACTAGCCCTTCTTGTAACAAGTCTGCGACTTGTCACCCATACCAAGTCATCCTCTTGGTATCTTCTCTTCTCTAGGTTCTCTGCAATAGAACCTCTTCTTGAGCACTTTTGCTCTTCCGCCTTCAAAGTTGTCGGCTATTGCATCTTCAACCGCTCACTCTTCTTAGTGTTGTTGTCAGGTTTTGTTACCATTTTTCATCTAAGATAGTTTCCTGCTCCATCTCCTTTGATATAGCTTACTGTATATGAAAACTTATACCAATTACGTCCTACAAACACAACTCTTTTAATAACCAAAACATCATATTTAATTCCATAATATCTATAACAAGATCTCATCTTCCACTAACAAGATCTCATCTTCCACTACTGTTGAACCAATTCCTCTCTAACCAATGCACTTGTTTTTTCTCAAGAACGCATCAAATCTTCACTTCCCTACGATCACCTCACTTATTGTTGTAAGGTTCCTTTTCCTCTTCAACCTATTTTCATTGTCAAGCTATATTCAAACCTAGAAATTCCATATGTACACAGATCAACTCTTCCTTGACCTCTATGCCATATCCATCACATGGATCTTCTACCAACCTCTTCATTTTTCTTCCAGCTGTACTAAAATCCAATATTTGTTATTCTGAGTGCATCACCAAAGAGAAATATGTTCTACTTCAAGGTAGACATTCTCCACTAAGTCTACACAGCACCTCACACTTAGAAAATCTCAATTCAACAGAGACTTACCTCAACCTGTTGTAAAATCTACTTCCTTTAGGGGTTGTAAAGATGAAAGATATTTGTGGCTCTAACATTCTCCAAAAACATAGTTGAGCTCTGATACCACTTAATGGCTACAGGCCTGGCTGCCCAAGCTGTCTCCCAATAACCCAGGGAAAAATACCCACAAGTACATCTTTGTTCTTAACTCAATTCTGGAAATTCAAAGAATGGAAATTTCCTTCACAAATGCTATGGGATCTCTTTCTCATGCCTTCCAACCCTTATTCTGCCTACCTCAACTATCACACAAGGGCTTAAATCATCCAAGGATACACCAAGCAGGGCAAATAGGCTTCAAAAAATCAAACTGCTACCCTGAAAAATACTTGTTGTAGGCGCTACAAAATAATTTCGTAGCGCAGTAAAAAACTTGTAGGAGCTAGGAAATATTTTCATAGCGCTTCTAGAAAAGTGTCTTTTTGACTTCCAGGCAACTGAAACGACTCGACCTTACTCCCAATCTATTCTACATGGCCTTGAGTTGCTCCTTAACAATACACGTGGTGTCATATGCCCTTCTTCATGGGGATTTACCTTTAACTTACACTTACCAATTCTGTATGGTTTTGGACAACATAGAAAACAACACATCAAACACCAACAGAAAACACACAACCACTATTCACATAATTATTCTACGGGCTTTACTATAAGAATCCCACAAAGCCACATGGGAAACCTCACCATACACTTTACAAATCGAACCAATTAAAGAGGTATTAATGCAGGTGCTATGTTCTTATTCTAAACACTCAATTCATGCACAGTCGCCTATGAGAGTACAACGACTAATCCATAACGGGTTTGGAGGCCATTACAACAACATCCCAAGGTGCATAAACTAATGCACAACAATTAACACTTAACATCAATATGTTCTTCGGATTTGAGGGTCTTAGCAACACATCACTTTTATAGCACCCATATGATAGCGCAATATACCAACAGTGAATACACACACCAATGTACAAACAAGCAACATCATCAACCACAAATATGCAACAATATGAAGGTACAACTTCACATGCTCAGGTATAAATATTCCACCTTCAAACATCATCCAAGCCAACACATCAATCTGACCTAAAGACTTACAACCATGACACATCTCTCAACACCTCCAAATTCAACATGAAGGCATACAACTCTGATACTTTTCTTAGCACGTTTCAGATTCTTAACATGTATGGATAAACAACTCCATTAATAATGGATAGAGAGAGAAAATAACAACATTGGGGAATCTAAACAAGTTGATCATTAATTGAATTCAGACATACATTAAACTGGCCAGAATATACATTACAGGCATGTGTTGCCCAAACCCTCACCCTCTGCCTCTCCTCCTAGCGTTGGAGCATCTCCTCTCTACCTTTGTTCCACTTTTTCCTACTTTCTTCTCAAACACTCATGTCTTTATAAAAGAAAGCTAACATGGGTAACCAAGAGTCATAAGTGATGGTTGGTTTCCCCTTCTCACAAAATAGGGAAACCAAAATTACATTTACAATAGGAAATAATTCCTCCCACTTATTCTAAAAATAAAACTCCCATCCTAATGCAAATATCTACAAAACATTTAAAATCTCTCCTAACATCATTATGTAACCATCCCATCACATTGGGAAGCCTCAGTCCAGTATTCCTCGAACTTCGTGCTCCATCTATGCACCTACATCAATGCCTCAAAATGGGTCGAGAAGGTTTCAAACCCAATTTTCAAAACTAGGACCTATCGCTAAAAAAACCTTGCAAGCTAATTCCTCCAATAATTCCACTCTAAAAGCATCCATATAGATGACATAATATAATAATCCAATTTGGATAAGGTTGGATCTATAGTCCATTCTCTATTGGTTATGAAACAAACAAATTTATGTGATAAGTGACTCTTTGCAAATTTGTCTATTCCTTTCCATTGACAAATCGTGTTGTTTTCTCTACTATTCATGTATGTAAATGCAAACATGTTTATAACAAATTGTGGTGAAAGAGATTTTATATGGCTCGATTTCTTTGCTAAAGCTAAGTATTAGGATATTTGCTTGGATTTCCTCGACTTTAGATTAATTATAATGAATTAAGTATGCAAATTTATGGAGCCATCAAACTCTATTTCAAATCATTGGAAATGTAATGTTTCATTCAATACATGAATAACATTATAATTTTGAGCTCTACTATGGAATTTATAAAATACATAAATCTTGAGATTTAGGATTTTTTACTTGCATAAGTATGGGTATATCTGTGAATATTCCTTTGATTATATTGCTACTGGTATATATATTCCATGGTAGAGTCATAAGAATTTTGATTAGATATGAAATTTAGCCATCTTGTACAAAGCTTTTTGTGAATAACGTGAACAAATCCATGTTCTATTTGTAGCTTAATGTTTTTATTGGCCTTAAATTAATATATTTTTAATTTTTAATTTTATTTTGGCAAGCCATCATAAGGTATGTTCTAGTGAAGCAATTTTACCGTACTCATATCTTGTGTTAAGATCACTAGAATAACTCATTAGCTAAGGGGGAAATGACCTTTAACCTAGAGGGATTTACAACAAGAGAAACTTGGGCATTTGAACTAACAAGAGAGATTATTTTTGAACATGCCCATGTGATGGTTTAAAATACTGGCAATTATAAGTATTGTTAGTCTTTATTTTATTTAATGAGGGAAATCAAGTGTTTCACGTAATGCCAAAACCATAATTGATTGTAGAATGTTAAATAGTTGTAAAAACCATTTGAAATTATTGCTTCACGGACATAATTATTGGCATGTAGGAACAAGAAATGCCATGTGTGGATTTGGAAGTCAAATTGGTTCACTTTCAATAGTAGTAATACATCTTGCTACTACAATCCTTTTACATTATAGAGGCACTTGTGTAAATTAACTTTGATACCCACTTGGTTTGGAAATTTTATGGTCTTGAATATTTGTAAATTGTAATATTAATTTGAAAGAGAGAATTCATATTTAGCCAATTCCACACTATGATATTATCAAACAAATGGTTGGGAAAGTTGATAGTGTGAAAACATCAAATCCAAATCCGACATGTATTTTACATTGTGTTTTTTTTTTATACTTGGAAATATCATACTTGGATGAGTAAGGTGATAGTATGCTAGGTACAATTTCTTTGAACATCTTTATGTCTTATTCAATTATGTATGTATGTGCATTTTGTGGGAACAACATCTTGAGTAATTGAGTATCCACCAACTCTAACATTAAAAAATTATGATATATGAAATAGAATTCATACATGTTATTTCTATTCATGTTTATAGTTAGGTGGAAACATCATACCAAGTGGGTTGTAATTATGTTGGCTTCTTTTTATAATATTGTTAATCTTTTGTTATCCTCTAAATGGTCCCACAAAAAACCAATAAATAATATGAGTTAAGAATGATGAATTGTGATAAGAGGGCACACCTTACTATTAATGCTTCTTAGTTATAAGTTGATTTTCTTTATGTAAAAATCTTATACATATTCCATTGTTTTAATTAATCATTTCAACTATGTAATTAATGACGACAAATCTAACTTGTTGAGGGGTATTAAATGTATAGTTATAAGTCATCATGTAATTTTTAAAAATGTAAAAGCCAAAATACCATAAATCATATTTGTATTACTGATAAATTTTAAAGTTATAAAGTGAGCTTCAATAACTATAAATGTATAGAAATTATTCAAAATTATTCAACAACTAATTGATTTTCTTTCCTTTCAATGCTCAAACCTTCCATTTTTCTAAACTAAAATAAATTGGGAAAAATGCATACTCTTTTTCTAAACTAACATAGCAGGAGAACCTTCTCTTTTTCTAAACTAAAATAGAATGGAAAAATGCATATTCTTTTTCTAAACTAACATAGAGGGAAAAATGCATACCCTAATCCAACTATTGTCTTTCTCTTGTGTTAATTTTGCACCAATTTACCGAGAGAACACCAATCTTGTGTTTATTATGCTGTAAAGCGTTACTATTTGAAAATAACTTTTATAAATTGTCAGATATACAATTATGAACCATTGATTTTGATGTTAGACAATTCAAAAAATTTATACATACAATTATTAATAAGTTATAGAAATAATCCATAAATTTTCTCTGCTATTGTTCTATTTTTGTTTTCATGTTCTCTTCTGGTTGATGGTCGTGGTGAAGATTTCTGCATACGAGTCTCAAATGTATTTGGAGATGCAGATAATATAATAAAGCAAGGTATGTTGTCTCTGCTGTTGTTGTCTTCTGGCTTACAGTTGTCGCGTTCGAGCGCAACAAGAATAAAAGTCTCAACACCTACAATGCATATGCTTATTCATTGCTGGATTCTGTGCATTACTGATTTTTCTTTTTTAATTTGGTTCTTTCCTTCATTCTGTGACACAGCCAAAATTGTGGATATATTGTATTTTGCCGAAGAACACAATGAATACTGCGTGAAGTTTCTGAAACCAGCGCAAATTTCTAGAACTGATAGCTGATGTTGGCGCCCCTGCTGATTGTTTTCAATCTTCTCATCGCAACATAAATTTGTAAGATTTGAAAATTTGTAAGATTTAAACAGATTATTCATGCAATATCTGTTTCCACATTGCTGCAGAATTTTCTTATTCTTATTCTAGTTGTGTTCTGTTTACCATTATACATTAATGTCTTCCAATAACTCGCAATGCCGTCAACGGAAATCTTCTCCACAACTGAAAAATTAACTCCCGCTAAGACCATATATTCCTTCCCATTATAAATTTCGATGAAAGTTCCCTCCCCGTGTCTGTTAGGAGTGGAAAGCCATGCTAGTCCTGATTTTCATACTCACTGTGCAGTCACTTCTGTTCCTTTACAATTACATCAAATTTACTAAAGATTGGATTCGCATAGTCTCTAAAATGAAAGAAATCTTGTTAAATCAGTGTAAGAGCACCTCTGGAAAAACTTTCTGTGGTTATTCAGTATGTACCTAGTATAACTATTCATTATATGCGCATTATATACTATAAATTACAATATCACTGTTTTCAAGGCCAAACGGGGCTGTCGGACAGGTTTGGTTCAAGAAAATTGTTTTACAAACATTGACATTAAAGGCCTAGGATGGAAACCAGAAATTAGCGGGAAGAGTTCTTCAAATAAATAGCGACGGATTCCCAAGCATTTCCGGTATTTTCTTAACCATAGTACTCTGCGTCTGTCTTCTTTTGAATGAAAATTAGCTTATTATTAGAGAACAGTGGGATACCAACTTTAAACATAGGTATCTGTATCCGGATGGATGCGATTTCAAACTCTAAACGTCTTACGTGCGTTCAGACACAATCGAAGTTCAAAATATCTCCAGAAACTGCTTATCTCAAATGCCAAAGTAAGTGCTTCACCAAGCAGAATGGACGAGAGGGACCTGAAATCAATTGGATAGAAGCTTTTCTTCACAATGACAAAGTTCTGCCTTATAGCATGGCGATTACTCTGTTCATTAATGATTTTAAACTGGAAATCTCTGTACTGAACACATTCACCAGCAAACTGGAAATCTCTGTACTGAACACATTCACCAGCTCACTGCAACCGATTTCCTACATGATTTGCAATTGAGTATTTTTATCACAGGAAAGGGAAATATTGAACTCTTGTAACATTTCTTATAATTATAAAGATCTTTAGAATGTATTAAGAAAGTTGAAAATAATTTTCCCCGGTACAAATTTTTCCAGTGTGAATGGCAGATAAGTTTTACACAGTAGATGCTATCCAAGCCTTAGATAAATGCGGAGTATGTCGGTCATAAAGTTGGAATTCTTCTGGTTGAATCTGTAAGGCTTCCATATTTATTTCGTTTCACACTGGTAAGCGGGAACAGTTCCTACGAAAGGTCTAAATGAGAGTTCATGCTTTAAATGTTGAAGTTAAATGTGACAAATATACAATTCAACAAATATTCATAAAGCGAACTATTTCTCAGCGCGGATATCTACACTAGAGTTTGTATATCCCTGCGTTTGGTTATAGGCATGGGAAGCCATGTTGGTACATCTAAGCGCGCTATGTTTTTCAAATGGGCTGCAAATAACTTTTCCTGCTAAATATATTTGATATTTATAATCACGCGGGATCGTTTCACAGAGCAGGTTCTTTCGAAATATAAGTCTATTTGTAAAATTGAAACCTGCAGTTCGTTAGGACAGACTGAAAGGGTGAATGATTATGAAAAATCATTTTTGTTTCTCAAAGTTGGATTTTAACCATGATAATTTCTTTTTAATGAGAGATTATCTCTATTCCAAGGGTAGGATTTAACTATGATAATTTTTTTGGTTATCTCTATTGCAAAAGTAGGATCCTTGTGGAATTTTACTTTTATAAAAGGTTGTAATCTGTTCATGGGAGTAGTTGAATAGTTGTTATTTCTTATCTAATTTTAGTTTCTTTTCAATAATATGAGAATCATGACTAAAAATATTGTTACAAGATCTTTCATATATACAGTTGTGCAAGATCTTTCATGGGAAGGATTTTTTCTTCCCTCTGAATGTTAATCCCAGACAAAACACACGTGTTTATTGAGTGACGGCTAAATTCCAAACTATTCTGTTGCTCAAGTTGATGTGAGGGCCGTCAGTCAACATTGATGGTCCCTCCACTGTTGCCATTGTACATGCAAGCTTTGGGCTGGGACATTTGGTAGAAGTATTAATATTTCTAGATAATTTTTTGGATTTGGTCACAATTTGATTATTATTTGGAAAATTTGTAATTTTAAATAGTTAAGTATGTATAAAAAAAAATTGGCGATTAGGTTGAGTTTGGCTGTATTAATAAATGATTATTATTAAGATTATATGAAGTTTAGTCAAATTTAAAAACACTTTGGAATAAGGGTATAGTTTTTCATCTCTTCAAAAAAATCTTAAACATTTACTATTTCTGATTTTGGTAGATTGTAGTTTAGAGAAATTAATCAAATACGACCTTATGGTCCTATTTTCATATAGAGAGTTTCAATGGTATAGTTTCTCTTGAAGTTTAAAAAATATAGTTTCTATTTCAAGGATATAGTTTCTTACCTTTTCAAAGAAATATGAAACATTTACTATTTCTGATTTTGGTAGGTTGTAGTTTAGAGCAATCCCTTAGAGTGGTTATTCACATGGTTCAATCCATGTTCTCTTACACATTTTTCATTTCTTGGTGAGTATGATCTTGTCCAACTCATTTTTGTAAATGTTTACTATCTTATTTTGGTAGGTTTTAGTTTAAAATTATATGATATTCAAATTATATAAATTTAATAATTTATAATTACAATCTTTTTCATTAAAATAATTTTTGTTGATTTTTTTTAATTGTTTATTTAGTATCTTAATTTTTTATATTAATGTATTTGAAGGTTTATAGATAGGATATCATATGGTTTTGGTAGATAACAAATGAATATCATTATAGTACACCATAATCTACTCTCAATATGATGATGATTGCATTGAACTCTATGGTCATATATTTAAAATAAAATAAAATAAAATAATTGATATCTATAATTTAAATATTCAATTAAATTGCATAACATATCACATCCTCTTTATTGTGGGTTATTCTTTTTTATGCTACTTTGCGTGAACTCTATGGTCATATACTTAAAATAAAATAATTGATAATTATAATTTAAATATCCAATTAAATTGCATGACATATCACATCCTCTTTATTGTGGGTTATTCTTTTTTATGCTACTTTGCGTGAACTCTATGGTCATATACTTAAAATAAAATAAAATAATTGATATTTATAATTTAGATATCCAATTAAATTGCATGACATATCACATTCTCTTTATTATGGGCTATTCTTTTTTATGCTACTACTTTACAGCGTTGCTTTTGCAATATGTGGTGCAATTGCTACTTAATAACATGCCTCTTGCAATATGTGGTGCAATTGCTACTTAATAACATGCCTCGGATATTATCAATATCTATTCACAAGATTCCTTTTTGTATGAGGTAAACGTTTGAAAAATGCGCGTATCTGTTGTGCTTCTGTGAACGTTCCAAACTTCGTTTTATTGGAAACAAATTCATAATTTCTTTGGAAAAGAGTTGAAGATAGTGAAAGGTATTACCTTCTTTTTGGACAGACTTTCCTACCCTCTTCCTTCCATGGACTCCATCACGCCAATTTAATTATTATTTCTCCACTTACATGGCAAATGATGATCAGAGCAGCCCGACAAAATCAATTTGGATTTATTACACCTTTAGAAAATAGCTGTTCTTCATGGAGGGGACCAAGCAACGTTGCGTGTATTTGCTGCGCATGGAGGTATGCTCTACCTGAACACGTGAATGAAAATTGTAACAAGTCCATGGACATGCATAAGTCTGTTTTTTTTTTTGGGGTTGCGGTAGCCCAGTTCTCACCTTACTAAAGAAGCCAGTCGTGTGAAATAGTTGCTTAATTTAATTTATTTACTGGTGTAAGATTACTTATTATTTATTTTTAGAGGGTTTTATGTAATTAGTTTTTATGATATTTGGTTTGATGTAATAGTGGACAAGATAACAAAACTAAGTAGAGAATACATAGTTGATCCAAAACAAAATAAAAATAAAATTTGATTTTTATCACCTCTTTACTAATCAATTCCATGGGTTATTTTGATCTAGGTGTATAAGATCATTCTTCCAAATATGAAGTAGGTGTAGTTTTCATGTGTCAACTCTACCTGATACTTGTAGGTTGGATATGCCCAGGGACATGGTACATGCTGAGTTTATTGCCCTATTAACATTTTTTTTTATAGTCTCTCCAAAAAAAAGGTTAAAAAAACTTGAGAGATTCCAAAATGGTTTATTGAATGAGCAAATCAAGATCCATTCCACATGATATACAAGAAGCTTTGATTGATGTTAAGTGGATTACTTTCTTCATTATTCTTAAAGAATTATACACAAAAGAAGATAATTTATACAAAGAAAACATTGAAAATGCCCCTTGGATCTATGGCCATATTAAAAATTCATTGACTGAGAAGAGCACAAACAAATGGATTTCCACTTTTGACTTTTCATTCACTAAAGATAATATATTTTTGAAATTTTGAAAATAAGTGAGTTTCCTAGAAATATCCACCTTTGACTTTTTATTCATAATGATGATGATGATGGTTAGAGTCCACTCAGACCAATTTTTGATCTATCATTATATTAAAAAAATCATCATTATTAAATAACAATTAACTTTAATAATAATATGAAATAATATAATATTTTTATATTTATTATAAATTAATATTTATAAATATTAACCAGCCATTTAATTTATATAATTATATTAATTCCACTTTTGACTTTATATATATATATAAAATCATCATTATAAAATAATAATTAACTTTAATAATAATATGAAATAATATAATATTTTTATATTTATTATAAATTAATATCTATAAATATTAACCAACCATTTAATTTATATAATTATATTAATTACAATTACCTTACTGTAACCTTTCTTTCCCAATTCAAATTGAAAAAACAAAAAATACGAAAGTTCAACCTGTGTGCTTTATTCTCTTAATCCATAGCCCCACAATTATTGTATTAATCCATACTCCCTCGATGTTGCACACAAATTAGTTCAGTCAGAAACATTCACTATTTTGACACGTTTCTTTCCACGAAGCTAGTCAAAAACCAATGTGGTTACTTCGTCAAATTCGCCCAAAAGGAAAAGCTAAGTTGTCAAATTTCAACACGAGGACTCTGAAACTTTCATAAGGAAGCAGGATAGAATGAACTTTAATGGGTAAATAGCGTTACAAATACAAGTTGTGAGGTTAACTTTTAATTTATGGTAAGTATTGAGACTCGAAAGGATCGGTCATGGGTATTGATTAGACTGTTAGCATGTTTTGAATTGCTGTTAAGGCTGGTCGGGGTTATATTCTCCACTAACACATTCACTAAAACCAATGTCATATTATGTTTTGTACTGAAAAATCTATAAATACAGACCATCGGCATAAAGCAGACATTCGACGCAGGCAAAAGACTTGAGGATATATACACTGTGTATATGTACAGAGTTGTGTGAAATCTCCGGGGCCCGAGGCATTTATTTATTTATTCACAGACATAATTATCATGAAGTCTGAGATGAAATCAAGAGTGGAAGAGGATTAATCTGTATATCTACTTTCTCTACACCACTCCATCGCTCCCTTCCTCCACCACCACCACCACCCTCGTCCTCCTCTCATCCACCACCCACCATGCAGTCGTACTCCTCTGCACCAGTACGGTCATTTGGATCTCCAGCTTTGACATCCCCCACAGGACTCAGCAACACCAGTCTTCTAATTACTGCCATTGCGGTAGTGGGTGTGGTTGGAGTTGTGTTGGTCTGCCTCTGGCACAACCAAAGGAGGAGCTCTGGGCGGTACCATCCGGACCCACCTAACCCTCGCGAAGGTATGTTGTTGCTCTGTAACCTTTTGTTTTTCGTTATTTTCAGATTAGTAATCAAAATATGGAAGCATCAGGTAGCACTATAAGTCTTTTTTCGGTCGAAAAAATATCATTTTTCATTGAGAAAAGTTATTACAATAGCCTGTGTTTCTGTGTGTTTCTTTTTCAAAGAAATTCATAACTCTGTGTTGTTTCTTTTTCAAAGGAATTCATAACTCTTCTACCTTTTTCTGTGTTTTTTTTAAAAGAAATTCATAACTCTGTGTTGTTTCTTTTTCAAAGAAATTCATAACTCTTCCACCCTTTTAATGTGGATTATTCTTAATTATGTTTTTGTCTATTTTGTGCTTTACGAGCTCCGGCTTATAAGCCTGTCACTAATAACCATACTGGTTGTCATGGCTTACTCCAGGTTTCCTGTTTCTTAAAGTTAGTCCCAAGTGCAATGTTACGCCTGTGGATATGTATTTTATATCTAAAAATTTCTGGATAATATAATGTCAGTTTTTTAGCTCATTAAATTTTTTTTGATGAGTCTTATTTTATTTTTTTATTTAAAACTATAATTTAAATCTTAAAATTTTTCTGTTTTTTTTTTTTTTTTTTAATTATGTGATATATAATAAAAGTATTATAGATATGTATTAAAAATAAATATTGGTTTAATTTGAATTATAATCAATTTTTTTTTTAATTATGTGATGTATAATAAAAATATTATAGATATGTATTAAAAAAAAAAATTGGTTTAATTTGAATTATAATCAATTTTCTTTTGGTCTAAAACAGGTTTGTATCTCAACTAACTTCGTGTTTGGTATATATATATATATATATCTTCTTACACAAAAGTATCATTAGTTAAATTATGGATTGTGAAAACCTAAAGCCCTGGACCATAAATTGGTTATTTTATCTCAATTTTATTTTAATTATTAATTTTTATTTTTTAAAATTTATTTTATTTTTATTTTTGTTTTTATGTAATTTGGTCCAGTCAAAATATAAATTCATCTTAAAAGCAAAGCCTAGAGGGATCAAATCTCTTGAGGTGCAAACCTCTTTTAAAGTGTAAAACTTGAAGAACAAGTTTCCACCTTTAGAGATTTGATCCCTCCCTAAACATAACAGATCTATAATAATATATAAACCATGTGTAATTTTTCATTGTTTAAGTTGTATTTTCTAATGTATAAAATAAGTTCAACTTCTTTAAAATTTACTTGGGCATACAATACTTTGACTACTTAAAATGTTTTAACCATAATTTTTTTGTTCCATTTATATTCTCTATATATAGTTTCCTTTTTTAAATTACTTTATTTCTCTATAAAGTTGATAAAAATCATGTTAGTTCATATGGACATTGAAATATTTTATTTATATTTGAGAGGGAGAGTGAGATATTTTTACCACTTCTCCTTAGTATGGTCACTTATAGTGAGATTATTTTTATTTTTAAGTTGAGTAGGACTTGTTTTCATTCATTCATACTTAAAG
Source organism: Pinus albicaulis (assembly GCA_034641835.2). Classification (NCBI taxonomy): domain Eukaryota; kingdom Viridiplantae; phylum Streptophyta; class Pinopsida; order Pinales; family Pinaceae; genus Pinus; species Pinus albicaulis. The sequence continues at coordinate 524,152,492 of CM076578.1, forward strand.
CAGGTTACATCATAATGGATCTTTCGTGGCCTCAACCTACCCATTGGGAAACTAGGTTTGTTGGCATCTGAAGTCATTATAAGCCAACCAAAATCGGAAGTCTTTGAGTCTATCAAATTTGGCCTGGTAGGCCTTAATGTCTGAAATCCGCAAAATATTTCTCATACTCACTATAGGACTAGTTATCGACATGGGAAACATCACAAAAAATATTTAAAAAACTGACATAATAGAAATCACAACTTAGTCCTTAGAGGACTCAATCGGTGTAGGATATTTTGCGCTAGACCCTGGTATCTTAGAGTAATGAGGGCACTATAGGTGCTGCTCAATTCATCCCAACCATACATTCTGCTGCTAGATCTGGAATTGAACTAGCTAGAAGTCTTTCTGGATCTATAACAAAGTTGGATCAATCTGCATGTATTCAGAGTTGTGCATGATGGCTTTGGCCACGAGATTCTTCATCATTCAATAAAGGTGGATGGTTTATTGATATTGAGTAACCCTGCCACAATAATTGCATGGGTCCCGAACCAGCAACTCATAGCCTTATTCCCGTGCCTCCTCCTCGGCTTGGCGGGTAAGCTCTGTCTCACACCTAGCTATTACCTAACGAACATGTTTCGACGTTCCCTTGACATAAGCATGCATGACATCCCTGTTATGCTGAGCTTGAGATTTTTGACCTGCCTTCTTAGGTGGTTGTGAGGAGGATTCCCCTCTCGAGACCCATGAACTCCTTTTCCAATTTCGCCTGTGCTCGTCCACATCCGGTTCTCCTTTCACAACTTTCGCTCAGGCCATCTCTAACACAGTTACTTGGAAAACAATGAGGTATCTGAGCCCAAACCACGTCTGAGCAACCACCCACACCACTGCGAATAGGCTACCTCGTGTGTAATTGGAACCTGAGATAATAGTCAATGACAAAAACAAAATAGATAGAACATTATCCCTAGGGTGATAAATAATGCCAAACGAAACAACCAACATCTATTGCCATTTCCTTCCCTGTGTTACCAACATCTCCAAAACCATTACGTGAGGAAGCGTAGTTCAGAGGCGAGTCACGGTGCGCCCATAGGAAGAACCCCCATCCACCACTATAGGCCTCCCACCAATTTGATACAAGACATATATATAAGAGGCCAAGATATCAATGAGACATAGCATATTCAACAGCCACAAGGGCTTTGCATAAAACCATTCAGACCCATCATAAGTTCTTGCCAACTTGCCCAGGCAAAGCCAGAAGATTCCGATTCTCTGGAGTAAGATGGCATACAAGATAGAGACCGACTCTGAAAACAATAATTCAGAATATAATGTATGCATTCTGGCATTCTCGCTATGCGGAAGAGCAAAAATCAAATACAAGCTTATCCTTCCATATACAGAGACTAAAGACATATAGGAAATCTCCAATTTTTTTGGACTTTAGTAGGGATGAAGAAGAGGAAATAACACATACCCGTTACCCTTCGCCTAGGAGTCGACGTTGGTGCCACCCTTCTGGTCGTAGCGGTTTGAAGAGCATACACCCGGGGAGGTGTCCACAAGCTAGCTATCACACGGAATGAAAATGAAAACCACAAACATACCATTAACCAAGAACTCATCGTTGCCTTCTCTGATTTACTCTGTTAGCACGAGTTTTCGTCCTTCCAAACCATGCTCACACAACGATCTATACCCTCACACCTGCTCAACTTGCCACAGGTTTGATAGGGCATCATTCCTTCATAAATAATATTAATTGCCTTGATTGTTGTCCCGGATGGGATTGATAGCTGGATCGCACTCCGATGAGGGTACTTACAGTGAGATTATTGATTTTTTATGATACTTCTAATTAAACAAACTAAACATATATGTTAATTTTTTATTATTATTGTATCTACCATTATTTTTTAAAAGGACAAGTGTCAACTCCAAGTTGAGCATGGAAAAAATTAGATATCTCCATTATATTGGGCTATAGAATGAGCCTCTCGGCTCAACAAAACATGACATTACAACATCTCTTCTGAAATATCCCAAACGTAAAAAATTTCAATAAATATAACACATTTTTGTGTTCTAAATAAAAAGATTTCAATAAGAAACAAGAACACAAACGAGATCTAGAAATGTTGCAGACTTTTATTTATATTAATAATAGAAAACAAGATGCATGCCAACTGAAGCCCTTGCCATGCAGTTGCTAATCAAACAAGAAACCACAGATACTGAAGCACAAGTCTGGACCTTAGATGGGTCCACCAAGCAAAGGTATCCGCGTGGTTTTCGTCTCGAGATCATATTAGAATTGGCCTCGCCAATTTCTCAATAAAACATAATAGGATAGATAACTCAAGCTCCTCCAAAGGCGTAGCTAATCTCCCTTTTTATAAGCTCAGTGGACTTTCTAGATGCCTTTATTTTATTATGTTTCCCAAGAAACGAAGGCATATACCAAGGGCCAATTCCATGGCAAATACCACAGTAAATATCGTGGGTAAATTCCATAACCATATAGAAAAAGGAAATATTACAAAATCCTCTCGCCCAAAGATTGCTTGTACTCAATCAATTCACTGTTATCCACAACAAAAGCATTGATACCAGGATTCCATACAACCCAGTGTGTTATTCCATACATCCATTTTAAATGATACCGAATGGATCCTTCGATACCTAGATCCCAAACAATCCTTCAACCAATCATTCCCTCAATAGATTCACTTGGATCCCAAACAATCCTTCGACCAATCCTTCCCTCAATAGATTCACCTGGATCCCAAACAATCCTTTGACCAATCCTTCCCTCAATAGATTCACTTGGATCCCAAACAATCCTCTGGCCAATCCTGCCCCCAATGGATTCTCCTGGATCCCAATGCCACCTAAGTCCTGGGACCTATGGGTTATGTTACCATCTCAGCCCTCCATCACTACTCATGCCAAAGGGCCCAAGCTGCAATATTCCCTTGGCTACGAGTATCCTCCTAGGAATCAGCCCATCAATAGAGTACTAACTCATAATCTCTTGCCAATCCATGCCTTGGGAAGGATGAATACCTGCAAATCTACTATGTTGATGTTGCTCGATTCTCAACTCATGTTGCTCCACTCGGTCACCCAACATGATGCATTTAGAGAACTCTGCCCTGCTCTTCCCAATGTATAAAGGTGGGTTGGTAGTGTTACAAGCCTTATCTATGTACCCTTGTAGAGGGCTACTCTGGAACTCCCAAATGTACTCCTCTTGTTGCCTTGTGAAGGACTTGAGTCGTTCCTCAACACTATCAGCTTGGTCATTGACTTGGCACATACCCTATGAGCTCCTCAATTTTCCTATTCTCCTGTAAGACAATGTCTCGGATTGTCCAAAATCTCTTCTTCAACATCATAAGATCTGTGTTGAAATTCATGATCTTTTCCTGAAATTCCTCTGCTGGAAATTATGGTGCCCTGTTGAATGTCTTTGTACCTGTTTGCACCAGATGCCCAACGACTGCAACTTCAACTTGAGCCTTTGATCGACTCTCTCGGAATGGTTCATTTAGCACATTATGTCATTCATGTTTCTCCTCATGATCATTCTCATCATCCTAGTTCACTATGGTTGTCTCCTCAATTAAATCTCCCTGGTCTTCTCTATCTGTGAAGACAATATGTTGTTCATCCTCTTCAATTGTCAAACATAGATGCATTAGTGGACTGCTATCTATACTTGATTGTTCATATTCTTTATGGACATCCCCTTGGGGATCTAAGGACTTAGTTGTATAGGAGTCTACCTCATCAATACCATTAGGTATAATTTCATGCACTTCCAAATGCTTGTCATCGTGCAAGCCTCCTTGAATAATTTCATGTCGTTTCTCACCATCCTGAAGATCAATAGACCCAGCCATAGAAGACTCCCCATGGTCTGAAGGAATCTCCTCTTGTTCTGTCTTTGTTGCCTCCTTATCACCTGGACAGGAATGGTTAAGGGCCCAAACTCCCTTCCATACAAAGCACAAGCCTTTCCTCCTAAGTTCATTATTGTTGTCTCCACAAATATTTGTTAGTTCCTCCTTGGTTAACTACTTTCTACGTAGTTTGATGTTATGTTTGATCAACCCCTCATCTAGTTCATAAGAAACAGGTGATACAATTAGGTCCTTCCTCCAAATGACCAACAATTTGGATCTCAATTGTTCACGGATGGCCTTATCTTCTCCTAAGATCGGGGACATGATCTTTTGCATGTATTTTTTGATGAAGTTTGGATGAGATGTTGTAATTCCGGTGCAGAAATATTGGAGTATCTGAAGGATTAAGTCATCACATTTTAGATCCAGCATAAGTATACCAAATATGAATTTCGCCATGCATTCCAAAATTTTGCACCTCTGAAAAAAGGTAAGAAGGGTGGTGTTGTCCAACCCTTGGAGTCCTTCTACCATTACTCGAAAAATCCTCCTCATGATGTCATTATTGTAGGGCAGTAGCGATGTTGTTAAGGCTATGATTCTACTAAGACAAGAGGCAACTATGAGTCTAACCTTTTCACAAGGATGCTCCAAGAACCTAGGTTGTATCAAAGCAAGCATGGATGGCTTCAAGGCCCAAATTGACCCTTTCCATTCTGATTTCTCTATCACGCTCATAGCCATATCTAATGTTTCCAACCGTAGGAGGTCATCTTCTGAATTTGTACCCTGAAATTTGGATCCAAGTTCAAAGAGACACTTGCTTTTTACATATTCCTACTGGATATCTTTTGACTGCTAAAGGATAGCATGGACCTTTTGAGAGAAAGGTTTGTTGTTCTACTTTTGCTTCTGATCTGTATGTTATTGCCATCTATGACCCACAAAAGTATTGTAGCCTAGAAAATCTACTAATGTATCATTATGTTGATTCTTGTGGTGTTTCCAAAAGTAAAATGATGACATTGTGGTGTCAATATTTCTTTTGCATAGAAATCTGGTAGATCATTCCCATTTACCCTCTAACTTCCAATGATTACAATGCAATTTGAGGGCAAAACCTGGATCTTGCTTCAGCTAACAAGAGTAATTAAATGCATGGATCCTCTGGTGTCAAGATTCCTAGAAATTATACTTCATGCAATTTGGAACGACTTTCCCTTTTAGGTAATAAAACTAAACCTCCAAGAAGCCTACTATAGGACTGATATTGACAATGGAAAATCACTAACCGAATGCACATGAATTTGGCCTCCTGGACCAAACAATTTAGCCTTCAAAGATAATAATCTACAACACTCTGAATTAATTTTTTGAAAAGGGTAATATGCCAAGGATGTTGATCACTCTATGCCAATCCCAAACTCGACCACAAGAAGAAAATTGACCATTGTAATATTCTTCAATAAAGAAATAATGCTACTATTGGACCTTCAAAGATAATAATCTACAAGACTATGAATTAATTTTTGGAAAAGGGTAATATGCCAAGGATGTTGACCACTCTATGCCAATGTCAAACTCGACAACAAGAAGAAACTCGACCACTATAATATTCTCCAATAAAGAAATAATGCTACTGCTGGAATAAGAGACATTGTCATTGTAATAAAATAAAATAAATTCCATATTAAACCTCCTCAACTCAACTTAATATGAAGCATAAGCCCCATTTCAAATGGTCAAACGCCAAATAAACTCCATTTCAAAAACAAAACCCAATCACTAATTTTATTAATCTAGCCTGAATATTAAAATGGGTAAACAAATTCTCTATTGAATTTTTCTTTGCAGAACCTACGTTACGCAAAATCCAATGTGTACAATCCCAATGTTTTGATTATCCCATGCGTATAATACGGTTGGGAGATTCGGGTTTGTAGCGGAGGGCACAACTACGAGGGCCTCTCTTCTACTGTTCTATGAAACTGCTTGTGTGATGCCATTGTTTTCCTCCCTGATGTTGTTTACTGAAACTGTCTATGTGGTTCCATTAGTTTCCTCACTGCTATTTCTTTTCAAAGTTATCTGTGGGATGTAACTCTTTATATCATTTTTTTGTGTCAGTTAGCTCAAAAGAGGGGCGCAGAACAATGAACTTGAAAGAGTATTTGTCACCGTCGTGTGGTTCCTTTTTCGAATCAATAACAACTAAATTGATGTTTCTTTTTCCGAGTGAAATTGGTGGACATGAATACAACTTAATAGTGGAAACCATGTAAGAGCAAACTCAGATATGGGACCTAGTGGAAGGCCTGGATAATGGAGGGTACAACTACGAAGGTCTCTCTTCTACTTCAGATATTCCCTTCGTCATCATTGATCTCATGAGTTTGGACTTCATTAATGTCGATGTAAGATCCCGCGAGGATGAATACCATGAATACCCAAAGAGAGATTGGTCTTCTCAATAAATTACTACCGAAGAGACAATTAATGGTGCTTCTTGGCCAATTGAAATGAAAATCCTAGTTTCTACACTCTACCAGACGATCGCTTCTTGTTGATGCTCTTGATCTTGGAGATTGATACCACTTTGTCGCTGCGTCCACAACCTTTAGATGACAATACCTGCAAATCTTTGGTTTTCTAGCAGTGCGTAGCAGCAATCGCTTATGATATTGCGCCCTGTGATTACTGATCAACGATCTCGAACCAAAAATAATAGATGCAAGAAGAACTCATGTTCTAATATAGATATAGATACATTCCTCAACTTTAAGTAGGAAAATTTCAGGAATAGATCAACTAGTTACGTCGATAGGCGTCCCCCTATTGGAATTGGCTACTTTAATCATTTTCTTAATTAATCATTTTGATCGGATGGTGTAAATTTAGAGATGCCAGTATATTCTCATCGTCGCCAATAAATCAATGGATCAAATCTAGATCACTAACTTACTTGCATATCTAAATCATATGATTAAACCATACTTAAATTAAAAATTTACTATACCATTTATTAATTGCCACCTATCAAGATTAACAAGTGAAATGATATGGGTTTAAATATTTTTGTTCATGGGAGGATAAGTCAGAAAAAAATGAAACTAAAACATTAACGCTTAACCTTTCTCCCCCAACGTGTTATGTATGCATTGAATTGCATTGAGTGGGAAGATAAATGAAACTTTTAAAGGCTCAACATTTTCCTCCAATGTGTCATGGTTCAATTTCTCTAACGCTCTCAATTTACCTAACGTTTTATTTTAGCATGTAACTTAAACCTCAATGTTCTCCTCTAATGTGTTGTGGTTCCATTGATTTTCATTCAATTTCTCTAAATTTTTCAATTTACAAGATTAACTGCTTACAAATTGATACAACTTGTCATACTAATTACTCCAAGAATACTCCTTATCGCTTGATACAACTTGTCATACTAATATGGCAATGAGAATGCAAGCTATCATGGATGCCTTCAATCTTTTTAATGCTATCAATTTTACAAGGATATTAAATTTTACATATTAACTTAGTATATTTCAATAGATTTATTTGATTATAAGTTTTGGTAGATGGATAGAAGAGATATGTTGGAAGGTCCCAACAATGCAAAACTCCAATTATTTTATTCAAAATTGTTCCACTAATTCCCTTTAATTTATTTTTCCTTAGATGATTTTGGCTTAGAACATTAAGGATTTTGAGCATGGCTTATTGGGTAGATGGTTAACTTTTGAATTAATGAGGTTTCAGTGGTGGAGCAGTGTGGTCAGATATATTAAGGCACTAATGTGAGGGATGGGGCGCTTGGGATTGAGCTCAGTTGTTGTATGAGCTTGGGTTGATCATAGAAGTGGTGTATTAATTTGAAGGAATACAATCACGACTGAATTCAGAAACCCAACATTGTTGCATAGTTATATCAGTGTTAGCTTTTGGAATATATGCTTTTGGTATATTTGTTGTTTGCGTTTATTCCTAATTGCTATATATATATATATATATATATATATATATATATATTTATTTATTTATTTAGATTTAATCCAATTTATTAATTTTGGGAAATACTATGAATAGTCAATATCATATGTTAAAAACTATAAACTATTTTACTTATTCCAAAACAACTATTTTACTTTTTCCAAAATATTTTAAAAGCTAATAAAATTATATTTATTCCTTCATATTTAATTTAATTTACTCATTTTCAAGCCATTAAATTAATTTATATAATTTATCACATTTAATCCATTAAAATTTGTGATTATTAACAAAATTTGTATATTTATTTATTAGGAATTTGGCTTATGTGATCCATAAATCGTGTATAAATTTTTTTCGGTGAAAATCACATGTAAGAAAGTTTTTGCCGACGCCTTTCGAACTTCATCATCAGGACAAGATGAGAAAACTAATCAATAAACCTAATTAAATAGATGAGGAAAGCTCCAACTAGCCGTTGTAAAAATAACGACTAGTTTGACTAGAATAAGAAATTAAATTAAATTTCATCCTATAATATTATATTTTAATCAAATTTTATTATATTTCAATTTTAATTTTTAATTTAAATAGAATTTAATATTAATGTTTTTTTAATAAATTTAATATTAATATTTTTTAATATAATTTTTATTATTTTAATACTTTGAATTATATGTTAGATAAAATAATAATAATAAAATAACTAAATAATAACCATAACAATAATAAATATAAAAATAAATAAATAGATAAATTTCCTATTTAATTTATTCAATAGGTAAATTTACTATTTTAAATCATAATATAATAAGGATAATACTAATAAGAAAAATCAAAATCATAATAATCATAATAATAAACCAAAAGGAACCGACAAAGAAACTGGAAGCGGGGTGAGGGAACGACAAGAGCGAGCATGAAAAAAAAAACACTAAGAGTGAAGAGCGGGAATCCAACATCTACTGAAATTTAGATTTTTTTTATTTAATAATTTTCAAACCACTAAATTAATTTATATGTTTTCTCACATTTAATCCATTAAAAATTGATTTTTTTATGGGCAATGACAAATTCACAAATAAAACTAAACCACATTGGTTGGTTTGAAACGCGTCGACACAATTTACTTGAATGTGATTGTCACCAAAAGATTTGATACATAATTTATGGATCACTAAAGCCAAATTCCTAATAAAATTTAATATTATGTTTAAAATATGTATGGATGTTAATTGTTGTTTTAGTTATACCAATTATTCGAGTTGAAGAAGGTAATGGAAGGAGCTCTAAAGTACATTAAGAATTAGAAATATTTAAAAAAAATATGATTGTTTCTTAGCAAATATTTTAGTTATTAAAATTTCATACTCTTTTTGTATATTAATTTCATTTTTACTATTTTAATATTAATAATTTTATATACATTAATAATTTATAATGAGTCTAATGTTCATATCAAATTAATAGTTAACAAATCATCATAATTATTATATTAACATTAATTATTATATAAGATTAATATTTTCTTAATAAAAAAAATTATTAGTAATATTAAAAATATTAATTTTAATAATAATATTTTATGAAATTAATAATATTCATAAAAAATATTATGATAATATTAATATTAATTGATATGAATAATAATATTAATATATTTTTAATACGATTAATATTTAGAAATATTAATTTTAATGTTAATTATTAATATTAATAACATTTTATTAATAATATTATTATTATTAATGAAACTCACATTATTACCATAAATAATATTAACAACAATATTAATAAATTTTGATATTAATATTAATAGAATATTATATTAATTAATATGAATACAAATGTAAATATTACTTTTAATATTATTAATATTTATAAATATTAATTTAAATGTTAACTATTAATATTTATAACATTTAATTAACAATTTTAATATTGTTTGATGGCATTAATATTATTAGATAAATGTTTTTTCAGATTAATCACATTATTAGGATTTAGACCAAATCTTAATGATGTGATTAATCCGAAAAAAAAAAAAAAAACATTTATCTAATCCATAGATCACAAAAGTTTCAAATCTAACATTAACATTATTACTATATATAATATTAATATTAAAATTGATAAATAATATTAACAAAATTTAGTATTAACAATATAATTAATAAATTTTAATTTAAGATAATTATTATTATTATTTTATTTCATCAATATCATCAATAAATTTTAGTATTAATTAATAAATTTTAGTATTAATATTATTAACATTAATAATATTGTAATATTACATTTTAATATTAATTTGAAAATTCAACATAATATAAATTTATGTTTTTAAAATTTTAATATCAATATCAATATCTCTATTTGTTATTACTATGAATATAAATTAATAAAAATATTAATATTAATATTAATTTCAATATTATTAATATGAATATAAATTAATAAAAATATTAATATTAATATTAATTTTAATATTTATATTAATTTCATGTTAATTATTAATATTAATAATATTATTATTCATGATATTAATATCATTAATATAAACAATATTAATATGAAGACTAGTAAATAATATTAACAATAATATTAATATATTTTAATTTAAATAAACAAAATTAATATTAAGACTTATAAATAATATTAATATTATTTAGTATTAACACTAATATTAATACTTAAAATATTTATTATTATTAATTAATAAATTTTAATATTAATTTTAACATCAATATGAATATTAATAATATTAAATAATATTATTATTGTCAACTATGGTCCAACACCATAGTGTGACAAAGTTTATCTCAATATGAAAATCAACCATGGTCGAAGGTCGCATTGTGACAAATATTGTCTCAAAATTAAAATCAATCATGGTAAACAATGGTCCAATGTTGCATTTTGACAAATATTGTGTCAATATGAATATCAATCATGGTCAACGATGGTCAACCATGTTTATTTTAGGGTTTATAATATTTATTCAAACATTGCATTGTGACAAATATTGTCTCAATATGAAAATAAATCGTGGTCAATTACAATCAACCATGGTTAAGCATGGTCTATATGAAAATCAACCATGATTCAACGTCACATTATGGCAAATATTTTCTCAATATGACAATAAACCATGGTCAATCATCATCGAGCTTGGTCAACCATCATCGTCCTTGGTTAAACATGGTCAATCATGGTGACCATGGTCAGTCATTGTCGACCATGATCAACCATGGTCCAACATCGCATTGTGATAAATATTGTCTCAATATGAAAATCAACCATGGTCAATCATGGTTAACCATGGTTAATAATCATGGTCACATTGTAACGAATATTGTGTCTTGCTTGAAAATCACATTATGACAATCATGGTCATCCATGGTCAACCATGGTCCAACATCATATTGTGACAAAGATTGTCTCAATATGAAAACCAACATGGTCCAATGTCGCATTATATCAAAGATTGTGTTAATATGAAAATCAACCATGGTCAACGATGACCAACCATGTTTATTTTAGGGTTTATAATATTTATCTTAGGGTTCATGTACCTTGGGTCTATAATATGAAACCCTTGGGTTTGATTTTATTCTCTTGGGTTCTTAGTATTAATCCATTTCATTTATTAGTCCCTTGGATTTATAATACCTATCCCTTGGTTTTACTAATCTAAGTGTCCATATTCCTAGGGTATAATATTATTCATAGTGTTTCTAATATTAACTTCCTAGCGTTTAATATAAATCCCTTGATTTTATAATCATGGTGAACCATGGTTCAATGTCACATTATGACAAAGATTGTCTGGATATGAAAATAAACCATGTTCAACTATTATCAACCATCGTGAACCATCGTCATACATGGTCAACCATGCTCTGACGTCACATTATAACAAAGATTATTTCAATACGAAAATCAACCATGGTCAACCATCTTCAATCATTGTCAACAATGGTCAACCATCTTCAATCATAGTTAACCATGGTCAAATCTCGCATTGTGACAAAGATTGTCTCAAAATGAAAATTAATCATCGTCAATCGTGGTCAATATGAAAATAAACTAAGGTCAATCATGGTCAACCATGGTCCAATGTGACATTGTGACAAAACTTGTCTCAATATCAAAATCAACCATCATCAACTATCATCAACCATGGTCAACCATTATCAACCATGTTTCAACGTCGCATTGTGACAAATATTGTCTCAATATGAAAATGAACCATTTACAATCATGGTAAATAATCATCAATAGTCATGGTTACATTGTGACACACATTATCTCATGGTCCAACGTCACATTGTCACAACCATGGTCATCCATGGCCAACCCTGGTTAACTGTGGTATAACGTCACATTGTGAAACAACATGTTAATATGAAAATCTACCATCGTCAACCATGGTCAACCATGGTCCAAAATCACATTGTGACAAAGATTATCTCAATATGAAAATCAATCATGGTCAACCATGGTCCAACATCACATTGTCACAAATATTGTATCAATATGAAAACAAATCATGGTCAACCATGTTCATTTTAGGTTTTATAATATCTATCTTAGGGTTTATATATCTTAATTTTAGAATATTAATCCTTTGGGTTTTTAAGGTTTTTGTACTTATCCCTTGTTTTTATTAGTGCATTGGGTTTATAATATCAATCCCTTGGCTTTACGAATCTAAGGGTTCCTATTCCTAGGGTATAATATTATTGATAAGGTTTATAATATTTACCATAAGGTTTAATATAGATCCCTTGGGTTTATAATCCATTAGGTTTATAATATTAATCATAGCGTTTAATATTAAACTTTGTGTTTACAATATCAATACCTTGGGTTTATTAATGTTAGGGTTTATTTTCCTAGGGTTTAGTATTCATCCCTAGGTTTTATGTTATTCCCTTGCGTTTTTAGTATTAAGCCATGGTTAAACATGGTCCAACATCAGATTGTGAAAAAGGTTCTATCAATATGAAAATAAATCATGGTCAACCATGTTCCAATGTCGCATTGTGACAAATATTTTCTAAATATGAAAATCAACCATGGTCAATCATGTTTGCCTTAGGGTTTATAATATTTATCTTAGGGTTTATATACCGTGGGTTTATTATATTAATCCTTTGGGGTTTTTAGGTTTTGATTATTAATTCCTTATTTTTATTAGTGCATTGTGTTTATAATATCAATCCCTTCGCTTTACTAATCTAAGGGTTCATATTCCTAGGGTATAATATTATTGATATGGTTTATAATATTAATCCTATGGTCTTATATATATGCCTTGGGTTTATAATCCATTAGGTTTATAATATAAATTCTTTGGGTTTATAATATTAATCATAGGGTTCCTATTTCTACGGTTTAATAATAAGCCCAGTGTTTACAATATTAATCCCTTGGGTTTATTAATTTTAGGGTTTATATTCCTAGGGTTTATTATTCATCCTAGGGTTTAATGTTATTCCCTTGGGTTTTTAATATTAATCCCTTTAGTTTATAATATTAATCCTAAGGTTCATGATATGCATCTTAGGGTATAATGTTTATTTTAGGGTTTATAATATTTATCTCACGGTCTATACCCCTACGTTTTATAATCACTTGGGTTTTTAGTATTATTTCGTTGGGTTTATTAGTCCATTGGACTTATAATATCAATGGTTTAATATTGTAACATTGGAATGGTACAAAAATTTATCCAACATCACATTGTGTTAATATGAAAATAAGTCTAACAATCATTATCGCAATGTTGCATTATATTTTAATTTATTCAATGTTGCATTGTTACATTAAAAAAACTTGTGTTTAATAGAACATTTATAATATTAGGGAATTCTAATATTTAGTATATAATATTAAAGTTTTATATTGGATTTATGATTTATAGTATTATGGTTTATAATATTAATCTTAGGGTTTAGCATGAATCCCTTGGGTTTTTAATATTAATCCTCTGGGTTTATAAATCCCTTAGGTTTATAATAATAATCCCTCGAGTTTAAAATTGTTTCCCTCGGTTAAAATCAAATGAGTTTATAATATTAATCCCTTAGGTTTATTAATTCCTTGGATATTAGTATTAATCTCTTCGGTTTATATTATTAATGCTAAGATTCATAATATTAATATTAGGGTTTATATTCGTAGTGTTTAATATTAATCCTAGGGTCTAATGTTATTACATTAGGTTTATATTCCCTGAGCTTTTTAATGTTAATCCAATTGGTTTAGTAATCCCTTGGGTTTATAATATTGTTCCTAGGATTTCAATATGATAAAAAACATAGTCCAATGTCGTATTGTGAAAAATATTCTCTCAACAAGAAAATAAACCATGGTCAACCATGTTTGTCTTAAGGTTTATTATATTTGTCTTAGGGTTTATATACATTGGGTTTGCAATATTAAGCCTTTGAGATTTTTAGGTTTTTAGTATTAATTCCTTGTTTTTATTAGTGAATTGTGTTTATGATATCAATCCCTTCGCTTTATTAATCTAAGGGTTCATATTCCTAGGGTATAATATTATTGATAGAGTTTATAATATTAATCCTAGGTTTTTACATATGTGCCTTGGGTTTATAGGCCATTAGGTTTATAATATAAATTCCTTGTGTTTATAATATATTAATCATAGGGTTTATATTCCTAGGGTTTAATATTAAGCCTAGTGTTTACAATATTAATCCCTTGGGTTTATTAGTTTTAGGGTTTATATTCCTAGGATTTTTTTAGAGTTTAATATTAATCTTGGAGTTTAATGTTATTCACTTGGGTTTCTAATACTAATCCCTTGAGTTTATAATATTGATCATAAGGTTCATGATATGAATTTTAGGGTATAATGCTTATTTTAGGGTTTATAATATTTATCTTTGGGTCTATATCCCTTGGGTTTATAATATTTATCCTTCGAGTTTGATATTATTCCCTTGGGTTTATAATCAATTGCATTTTTAGTTTTAATCCATTGGGTTTATTAGTCCCTTGGGCTTATAATATCGACGGTTTAATACTATAACATTAGAATGGTACAAAAATGTATCCAACATCACATTGTGACAAACGTTGTCTCAATATGAAAATAAGTCTAGAGAAATCTTACATTACATGTAATTTATTCAATGTTGCATTGTTACATTACTAAATTTGGGTTTAATACAAAGTTTATAATATTAGGACCTTTTAATATTAAACTTTAATATTGGATTTATACAAAACTATTATTAGGGTTTATAATATTAATCTTAGGGTTTAATATGAATCCCTTAGATCTATCAATCCCGTGGTTTTTTAATATTAATCCTTTTATTTTATAAATCCCTCACGTCTATAATATTAATCCCTTGGGTTTAAAATGATTCTTCTCCATTTATGATCCATTGAGTTTATAACATTAATCCCTTAGGTTTATTAATTCCTTGGATTTATTAATATCTTGGGTTTATAATATTAATCCTAATGTTCATAATATTAATATTAGGGTTTATATTTGTAGGGTTTAATATTAATCCTAGGGTATAGTGGTATTCCATCAGGTTTATATTCCCTCAGTTTTTAAATATTAATCCAATATGTTTAGTAATCCCTTCGGTTTATAATATTGTTCCTAAGGTTTATAATATTATTCATAAAGTTTACGTTCCTATAGTTTAATATTAAGCTTATGGTTTATAATATTAATCTTAGGTTTTAATGTTTAGTTTAGGGATTATAATATTTACCTTAGGGTTTATATTGTTTGGGTTTATAATATAAATTCCTTGTATTTAGTATTATTCCCATGGGTTTATAATACTTTAGGTTTATTAGTCTCTTTCTTTTATGATATCAATCTCTTGGGTTTATTAATGTACAGTTTCATTTCCCAAAGGTATATTATCATTCATAAGGTTTATAATATTAATCCTAAGGTTTAATTTGAATCTCTTAGGTTTATAATCCATTGAGTTTATAATACAAATTACTTGAGTTTTATTGATCCCTTGGTTTATAATATTAATATCTTGGGTTTAATATTAATAGTAATCTCTCTGATTTATTTTTAGTTTAATATTAATATCTTTGATTTATACTTTGTAATATTATGGCTTATATATTAATCCTCGAGGTTTATAAAACTACTTTCTTGGGTTTACCAATCTCTTGGGTTTATAATATTAATTTATTGGGTTTATTAATCCTGTTGGTTTATAATACTGATAATTAGTTGGGTTCATTAATCCCTTCTATTTTTAGTAATTTTGGTTTAGAATATTAATAATTAGTTGGGTTCATTAATACCTTGGGTTTATAATATTAATCCTTTCCAGTTTTAATCTCTAGGTTTTATAATATTAATCCCTTGGGTTTATTGACCGCTTATGTTAGAAATCCCCAAAGTTTATAATATCAAGTCTTGGGTTTATAATATTCATAATTCCTTGGTTTTATTAATTCCTTAGGTTTGTAATGTTAATCGCTTGAGTTTAATATTATCTTAAGCTTTTACTATTAATCCCTTCGATTTTTAATGTATTTGGTTTTTAATATGAATAATCTCTTAGGTTTGTAATATTCATCCTTTGGGTTTATAATATCAATCTATTTGATTTATAATATTTATCCTTTTTACAAATAGTTTTATTTTTATTTATTTATATT